>LR738714.1:702885208-702952556 GCA_902687465.1 Secale cereale
GGCTCGGGTAAGAGATAACCGAGGCACGCGGAGACGACGATGTATCCCGAAGTTCACACCCTTGCGGATGCTAATCTCCGTTTGGAGCGGTGTGGAGGCACAATGCTCCCCAAGAAGCCACTAGGGCCACCGTAATCTCCTCACGCCCTCGCACAATGCAAGATGCCGTGATTCCACTAAGGGACCCTTGAGGGCGGTCACCGAACCCGTACAAATGGCAACCCTTGGGGGCGGTCACCGAACCCGTACACTTTGGCAACCCTTGGGGGCGGTCACCGGAACCCGTCAAATTGCTCGGGGCGATCTCCACAACCTAATTGGAGACCGCGACGCTTGCCCGGAGCTTTACACCACAATGATTGAGCTCCGAACACCAAGGTTGGGGCTATCTCCCCAACGACACCACGAAGCTTCACCACAATGGAATATGGCTTCGAGGTGACCACAACCGTCTAGGGCGCCCAAGCACCCAAGAGGAACAAGCTCAAGGGTACCAAGCACCCAAGAGTAATAAGCTTCTCAACTTCACTTCCACGTATCACCGTGGAGAACTCAAACCGATGCACCAAATGCAATGGCAAGGGCACACGAAGTGCCCAAGTCCTTCTCTCCCAAATCCCACCAAAGCAACTAATGCTAGGGAGGGAAATGAGAGGAAGAACAAGAAGGAGAACACCAAGAACTCCAAGATCAAGATCCAAGGGGTTCCCCTCACCTAGAGGAGAAAGTGATTGGTGGAAATGTGGATCTAGATCTCCTCTCTCTTTTCCCCCAAAAACTAGCAGGAATCCATGGAGGGATTGAGAGATAGCAAGCTATAAGAAGGTCAACAATGGGGGAAGAACACGAGCTCAAAGGATAAGGTTCATTGTGGAAGAAGAGCCCCTTTTATAGGTGGGGAAAAATCCAACCATTATGCTCACAGCCCGCACAGAGCGGTACTACCGCTCGAGGAGCGGTACTACCGCTAGGGCATTAGTACCCCTTAGAAAAACATTAGCGAGGAGGCAAAAAGGCTAGAAAAACCGTCGGAGCGGTAGTACCGCTTGACCTCACGGTACTACCGCTAGGGGTAGCGGTAGTACTGCTAAGGGTAGCGGTACTACTGCTTGCGAGCGGTACTAAAAAATTACATCCGTGCCTACCACCGCTCGACTTGTGACGAGTTTTTGGTCCCGATCGGAAGTAGCCACGGAAGTAGCCGCGGTAGTACTGCTCCAAGCGGTAGTACCGCTCCCGAAAGCGGTAGTACCGCTTCCGAAAGCGGTAGTAAAAAATTACTTCCGCTCCTACCCGCGGTAGTACCGCTGCAGCCTTTTCAGTACACCAAAACGACAATAACTTTTGCATACGGACTCCGAATTCGATGAAACCAAGTTTGTTGGAAAGCTAGCGACAAGGGCTAACACAATCTTGATAGAAAAACCAATAAGAAGCAAATTAGAAAAGGCCCATAAGAAAATGGTGAGAACCCTTCCTCTGATAAGACCGGTAAAACACCCAACACCGAAAACATCATAGAAGACACATGTGAACTCCGTTTTCGATGAACTCAAGCTTGTCATCAAGATGACCATAAGTTCTAAGACTCACAAAGAGAACCAAACAAGAACCAAGAAACATGATGCAAGGATGCAATGGTTTGAGCTCTCTACTAACGATACGATCAAGCTACCAACTTGAGAGCCCCCCTTGATAGTACGGCAAACGATCCTATAACCCGGTCTCCCAACTACCACCACGAGACCGGTAAAATAGAAAACCTATCAAGGGCAAACCTTTGATTTGCACAAAGTCCACTTGAGCTAGATGTAGACGATCTTGACTTCCTCAAGTTGGACCACCTTTCTTGATTGCGTTGTCTCAGTGAAGACAAGTAGATTGCCCCCCCCCATACTCCACTATGGGTGAGCCACTCTTCGGCATATCTTCACAAGTCCATTGTCACCACAATGGACGGCAAGCTTCAAGCACTTGATCTCTTCGTGATGCTCCACTTGAACTTGCACACCGCAACCTAACCCCACAAAGAACTCTCACGAAGACCATGGGTTAGTACACAAAGCGTGATTGACAATGCTTACCATACCATAGGATTGCTTGATCCCTCTTGGTACATCTTCTACGCTTTGTGTGTTGATCAACTTGATTCACTCCTTCACTTAGTCTTGATCAACCTTGAATCTTTCCAACTCTTCATTTGGATGATGTCTTGAAGGTAAACATGAATGATAACACACTCTTCTTCTTCAAGACATGCTTGCAATAAGCTCAACACTCACAAGACCAATATTTGGATAATTCCTTAATAGCACCTTGGTCATCACAAACTCTCCTTGAAACCAACAAATGAACTCCAAGAAAAGCCTATGGACAAACCCTTCAAATATAACTCAAGGAAACCATTAGTCCATAGAGATTGTCATCAATTACCAAAACCAAACATGGGGGCACCGCATGTTCTTTCAACGGTGTTGCGGAGAGAAAGAACCGAACTTTAATAGATGCTGCAAGAACCATGATGGCTGAATTCAACTCTCCATACAACTTTTGGGCCGAAGCCATCAACACCGCTTGCCATGCTTCAAATCGTCTCTATCTCCGCAAAGGCTTGAACAAAACTTCGTATGAGATTCTTACCGGTAACAAGCCCAATCTCAAGTACTTCCGGGTATTCGGGTGTAAGTGTTTCATTCTCAAGAAAGGTGTTCGTTTGTCTAAATTTGAATCTAGAGCTCATGAGGGCATATTTGTTGGTTATGCTACAAACTCTCATGCTTACCGTGTCCTCAACAAGTCCACTGGACTCATAGAGGAGACGAGTAACGTAGAGTTTGATGAAAATAACGGCTCCCAAGTGGAGCAAAGTGGTACTTGTGATGCAGGTGATGAAATTCCTCCTCAAGCCATAAGAAGAATGGGTGTCGGATATATCCTACCCGTTGAGGAACCCCTTGTGGCCGAAGGAGAAGGACAATGTTCCACTCAAGTGGAACCATCACCAACCCAAGACCCACACGCTTCCGAAGAACAAAGTGAAGGCCCTCAGCCAGATGAACAAGGCCAAGTGCAAGATCAATCTCAAGTTGGTGAAGAACCACCAATTGATGCACCAGGCCAAGTTCAGTCCCCCGAGCAAGATCAAGGTCAAGAGGAAGCTCAAGATCAAGATCCTGCTGATGATGACGCTCAAGATGATCAACTCAATGCTCCTCAGTTATCACTTGAAGAGCAATTAGAGCGTCGTGCTGCAAAAGTTGCCTCCAGGCTTGCTTCCAACGAGCATCACATCGAGAACATTTTAGGAAGCATCAAAAGGGGGGTAAGCACTCGTAGACAATTAGCAAACTATTGTGCTCATCAAGCTTTTGTCTCCTTTGTTGAACCTAAGAAGGTGTATGAGGCGCTCGAAGACCCCGACTGGCTCAATGCCATGCATGAAGAACTCAATAACTTCGAGCGCAACAAAGTGTGGCGTCTGGTGCCAAGACCAAAGGATAACCATAATGTCATTGGAACCAAATGGATCTTTAAGAACAAGCAAGATGCCCATGGCATTGTCATCCGCAACAAGGCACGTCTGGTGGCTCAAGGCTACTCCTAAGTCGAGGGTATCGACTACGGTGAAACCTTTGCCCCCGTTGCTCGTCTTGAATCCATTAGTTTGTTGCTTGCCTATGCTTCCCATCATAACTTTAAATTGCAACAAATAGATGTGAAAAGTGCATTTCTTAATGGTCCCATTAATGAGTTGGTATATTTTAAACAACCCCCGGGGTTCGAGGATCCTAAGTTCCCCAATCATGTGTATCAACTTGATAAGGCACTCTATGGCCTTAAACAAGCCCCACGAGCGTGGTATGAGCACCTTACCGAGTTGTTACAAGATCGTGGGTTTGAAATTGGGAAAATCAACCCCACTCTTTTTACTAAGAAGGTCAAAGGGGAGTTGTTTGTATGCCAACTATATGTTGATGATATTATCTTTGGTTCTCCTAACAAAGTTTTCAATGATGAGTTCGCCGCACTCATGACCACACATTTTGAGATGTCCATGATGGGAGAGTTTAAGTACTTCCTTGGATTTGAGATCAAACAATGAAGAGAAGGCATCTTCATCAAACAATCCAATTATACTCAAGACATGCTCAAGAGGTTCAACCTTAGTGATGTCAAGCCGGCTACTACTCCGATGCCAACCAAATGCCAACTTGACATTGATCCCAATGGTAAAGCGGTGGATCAAAAGGTATATCGCTCTATGATCGGATCCTTGCTTTACCTTTGTGCATCTCGACCGGGTATTATGTTGAGTGTGGGAATTTGTGCACGGTTTCAAGCCTCACCTAAGGAAAGTCACTTTGTGGCTGTCAAGCGAATCTTTCGATATTTGGCTCATACCCCAAACTTTGGCTTATGGTACCCAAGAGGAGCAAATTTCAACCTTGTTGGTTTCTCTGATTCTGACTAGGCGGGAGACAAAGTGGATAGGAAGTCCACCTCGGGAGGGTGCCAATTTCTTGGTTGCTCTCTTGTTAGTTGGTCTTCCAAAAAGCAAAGTTGTGTATCTCTCTCGTCCACCGAAGCAGAATATGTGGCCGCTGGCAGTTGTTGTGCTCAACTCTTATGGATGAGGCAAACTTTAAAGGATTACGGTGTCACTTGTGACAAAGTGCCTCTTTGGTGTGACAATGAAAGTGCCATCAAGATTTCTCTCAACCCGGTGCTTCACTTCAAGACGAAGCATATTGAGATTCGGTATCACTTCATCCGGGATCACATAAGGCAAGGAGAAATCGAGCTTCCCTACATCAACACTCATGATAACCTTGCAGATATCTTCACGAAGCCTCTGGATGAAGCAAGATTTCGCGAGTTAAGGCATGAGCTAAATATCATCGATTTGAGCAATGTGGCTTGAACCTGTGCACACACTCCTCACACTCGACATAGCTATCTTGTCTAGATGTAGGCATGGACTTAGGGGGAGTATTGTTCTCTCAGTGAACTATTCCTCCCCCTATTATGCATAAACTAACCAAATCTTCATCATTTGCCATACATAGTTAGCTTAAATGCTTCAAGTCGAGTTTTGATCATGGGCCCAAGGATAATTCTTCGCGGTGCCATATCTATAAAACTCAAACATAGGTGGCCTCGGCCACCGCCCTCTTATGAGGAATTTGTGTTACGTGTTTTGCTTGTGCACTTGGTGTTTTTTTTCTCTCTCTCTTTAGTGCTTAAAGCCTCTTGTCTTTTCGTGCTTTTTCTTGAGGGAACGGTACTACCGTGATCGGTTACGGTACTACCGCGAAGGATATACGGTACTACTGCACATCCAGCACGGCAGTAATTTTTTACTGCCGCTGGTAGGGCGGTACTACCGCCTGGCAAGCGGTACTACCGCGCAAGCGGTACTACCGCGATGATCGCGGTACTACCGCACTTATCCGAACGAGTGGGGGTTATAAGCAGGCAGGGGGAGTTCCATCTCCCCTATACCCATTCACTCCTAACCCCCACGTCGTCCCTGTCTCTCTCTCTCTCAAGAACGCCACCGGAGGACCTCACCGGATCTCCTCCCTCGGCCACTCCCCGCGCATTCCGACCGGTGGGATCGATCTCCACCACGTCCTCTTGCCATGGATGAAGGTTTCTCCCCTTTTCCCCTCTTCTTATTGCCTTGCATGTGTTTTTAGGGTTAGGGGAGATGCTTAGTGTTCTTGTGTTCTTCGTGATCTTATCCATGGATGCTTAGGATGTGGGAGAGTGTTTATGCACTAGAAATACGATTATATTTGTTGCTACGAAGTTACTATGATCAGCCGTAGTACCGTGAGTCGATCTCCTTGGCCGTTTCTTGATCTGCTCTTCTCAGATCTGTTTCGTGCGGTACTACCGTTGGGGAACCGCGGTACTACCGCACGATCTAATCCAGATCTGATCTGAACTGCGCAGTACTACCGCTGTCCCCAGCGGTACTACCGCTCGGGCGGAAGTAAAAATCCAGTACTGCTTGCCGAGCGGTACTACCGCAACCCTATGCGGTACTACCACTCCGCATGCAGCACTACTTTTTTACTTCCGCTCCTCTTGCGGAAGTAAAAGCTTACTACCGCAACGTATGCGGTACTACCGCATCAGTATGCGGTACTACCGCTTACTTTGCGGTACTAATTTTTAGTTCCGCTTCTTCTGGCGGAAGTAAAACATTACTACCGCAATGTACGCGGTACTACCGCATCCATCTACGGTACTACCGCTTACGTTGCGGTACTAATTTTTTAGTTCCGCCTCTTCTGGCGGACGTAAAATATTACTACCGCAGCGTATGCGGTACTACCGCATCTGACATGCGGTACTACCGCTTACCTTGCGGTACTAATTTTTTACTTCCGCGTAGGGTCAGCAGTACTACCGCTTGTATCATATTTTCTCCGTAGCATGATCTCCTTCCTATTTCTCCTGGTTTCTTGTGTTCTTCGAGGCTTTGGCATTGATTCTTCTTGTGTTTGTGTTGTTGTGGTCTTGTGTTTGTGTTTTTTAGGTGGTGGCTCCGGTTTTGAGGGTCGTCGTACCAACCCTGTCCGCGACACCGGATCCAAGCGTCTGCGTACCCCAAGTGATGTGCCAGAGGGCTCCAATCCCCAGCGCCGGTACAAGACTTCAGCCAACAAGCGTAAGGAATCATCAATGTCTATGGAGGAGATGCCTGCTGCTGAGTTCATGTCCCGAAGGAAGATCAACCCGTATGGAGAACCCCGTGAGCACTTTCCTGGAGATGATATCTTCTGGACCAAGCAGCAGTTTCGCATCTACCATGAGGTGCTCAAGACCAAGGCCAATCTTTATGTGGATGCTCACTGGGTGGATGTGGATCACATGAGGAAGGACAAGAACCGGGCATACTTTGCAGATGCTCTTGATTTGATCGAGCAGTTGGGCCTGGAGCACATCATGACCTTCCAGAATGACTTTGATCCAGAGATTATTGCTCAGTTCTATGCCTCTGTCAATTTCCAATCTAAGGAGGATCGCCCCATGACTTGGATGACCAATGGCCACAAGATGACCTCTACTTGGAAGGAGTTCATGGATCTTCTTCAGCTTCCTGATGAGGGTCTCCATAACCCAATTGGTTTTCGGCCTCACGCCAATCCAGAATCAGCAAACAAAGACAAACTGCTTCCATTTTATGAGGAAAAGACTCTTGCTAGTGACAAACAAACTTGGGTGTTGAACCCCTTCTTGGACATCATGTATCGGATCTTTCGCAACACTCTGTTCCCTCGTGTTGGAGATAAGGACAAGGTCCATGCCTACCTGGTTGACATGCTACTGATGTGTCAAGAGGCTCGCTCAGCCCAGGCTGCACCGCTTGACATTTCCCACATCATGTGGAATGAGCTTCGTTTTGCCATCTACTCTCGCAAGGTACCCATCTATGGTCCATACTTGTTTCTGCTGATATCCAAGACTTGGGAGAAGTTGTACCCAGAGGAGGAGTTCGAGGTCGACTGCTACCGCCATGATCCCATCCGGCTTCGCGTCAAGACTCGATGGGCCAACACCACCACTCGTGCTCAGGCTGCTGCTGCCCAGATGGGCACTGAGGAGGAGCCTATGGAGGAGACTGCTGATGTGCGCTCTGGCAGATTTGCCCCTTCTTCTTCCTCTGCAGTGGAGAAGCCTTCTTGGGCTAAAAAGCTTCAGCAAAAGATGAAGGCCCTCTTCTGCATGCAGGCTAAGGGGCAATACCGGGCTCATGTGACTGACAAGAAGACACGCCAGCGTGACAAGAAGATTCTGGCTCTATATGGAGAGGACGTTTCCAATGGATCCGAGGATAACATCACACCTGAGGCTACCTGGATGGCTCGCCAGGGGTACAAGTGGTCAGAATCTGATGAGGAGTATCAGGATGAGCAGCAGGGGTCTGATGATGAGTATCAGGAGGAGCAGCACGGGTCTGATGATGAGTACGACGACTGAGCTTCTCCAGGGCTGCCACCTGTCTTAGTGTCTTCTTTCCCCTTTGTGGTGTCTCGATGACAAAGGGGGAGAGTGATTTGCGTGTTTGTATTGTGCTCTTGTGTTTCGTTGAACTCTGGTTTATTTGCGTGTTTGTGTTGTGTGCGTGAGACTATCATATGGTGTAAGACATATGCCCCGTTATCGTTTAACTTATCGTTATGTCTTTGATATTTATCTAGAGCAGTTAGTTCTTATATAGAGTATCTCGTGTGTAGATTATAGGGGAGCGCTACCGAGTATGTGTGCCGTGCAGCCCAAAGCACAATCTTGTGTAGGCGCACATCCAGGGGGAGCTCACCTATACTCTAGGGCTTGGATTGCATACTCTATTATTTCTTCCCTGTGCAAATCAAGTATTGTCATCAATACACCAAAAAGGGGGAGATTGTAAGGGCATATTTCTCCCTAAGTAGTTTTGGTGATTGATGACAATGCATTTGCGGACTGATCGTGTGCTCTAAGCTCATACAGGTATATCTCCCTTAGGCACAAGACGATTGTTTGCCCCTCGGATTCTATGGAAGACGGTGTTTTCTTTTTGCTCCCTGTCGGTGGCTTTGAGTAATAGGAAAGCCGTACTATTAAGAGGGGGTCCGCGTCGGAAAGGTTTGGGTAGAATCAACACGTACACATCCTACTCTCACACCTCCTTTCCTTGCTTCTCTGGAGGTCCAACCGGTTATTTGTCGTATGTGCAAAACTGTGACTTCTTAACTGATCATCTGCCTGGCAAGCGGTAGTACCGCTCAACCAAGCGGTAGTACCGCGCGGGTACACGGTAGTACCGCCTGCCGACACGGTAGTACCGCTCGGACGGTAGTACCGCATCTCCAGAGCGGTAGTACCGTGTATCTGGCCCAGGCGCAGATTCTAAGTATAGAAGTGGATGCGGAAGTAATTTTTTACTTCCGCATCCAATGCGGTAGTACCGCTTAACTTAAGCTGTAGTACCGTGTCGCATTTTTGCTACTACCGTTTTCCCTGCGGATGTAGCCACGGATGTAATTTATTTCATCCGTGGTTGTCAATCATGTCGCACTCTTTCGCCTAAGCGGTAGTACCGCTCCCAGAGCGGTAGTACCGCTCAGCCTGCGGTAGTACCGCAACTCATGCGCGGTACTACCGCTCTTTGCGGGCTGAAAACTCCAATAACGGTTGGATTTGTCCCCCCACTATATATAGGGGGTCTTCTTCTCCAAGAAGATTTACCTCTTCCCCCACTACTCCATTGTTGCTCCAAAAGCTCCATTTCCACCCGATCTCTCTCCTTAGCCAATCAAACTTGTTGATTTGCTCGGGATTGCTTGAGGAGGCATCGATCTACACTTCCACCAAGATATATTTGATTCTCCCCACTAATCCCTTGCGGATCTTGTTACTCTTGGGTGTTTGAGCACCCTAGACGGTTGAGGTCACCTCGAAGCCATATTCCATTGTGGTGAAGCTTCGTGGTTTGTTGGGAGCCTCCAAGTTGTGGAGATAGCCCCAACCTTGTTTGTAAAGGTTCGGTTGCCGCCTTCAAGGGCACCACTAGTGGAATCACGGCTCCTTGCATCGTGTGAGGGCGTGAGGAGAATACGGTGGCCCTAGTGGCTTCTTGGGGAGCATTGTGCCTCCACACCGCTCCAACGGAGACGTACTTCCCCTCAAAGGGAAGGAACTTCGGAAACACATCCTCGTCTCCACCGGTTCCACTTGTGGTTATTTCTTACCTTTACTTTTGCATGCTTTACTTGTTCAACTCCTATAGCATGCATGTGTAGTTGTTGTCCTTCTTTATATTAGTTGTCATCCTTGTAGTATATCTAGACAACTTATTTTGTCGCTTAATTTAAAGTGGTTAAGAATAGCTAAAAATTGTTAGTTGCCTATTCACCCCCCCCCCTCTAGTCAACCATATCGATCCTTTCACAATGGTAATACAACTAGTGAACCAACATGTCAATCTAGATGGTTGGAAACTTGTAATTATTTCCACGATGGAATCTATTGGGGGTCTGAAGCATATACTCACACTAGCAAAAATATCGTCACCCAATGTCCGTTGTTGTCCATACTCTACAACAGTTTATAAGTCTGAGAAGAATCGCTTAGATGCAAGTACTATTTTAAATTTTGCATCATCATTGTTTTTCCCGTAATAACTATGCACACCTAATACAATGCAGAGTAGTTAAGAAGAACACAAGGACCAAAATGAGTCATCAAGAAACACATGAAGAACCAGTACAATTGTATAAATTCCATCAAGATGGGTAGTTATGCATGGGCGTTGATGATCGATGCATAAGCTCCATGAAATGTTTGCTCCTGATCCTTTTTATTCTTCTTCTACATAACTTGTAAGCGATATGCAATTTGTTAATATTGCTTGTGGATGAACCATAAGCTTTCTTAACCGGGTTGGCATGGTGTGCCATGATTTTGGTACTATGTGCAATCTAAATTAACTTCCTCCTTCGACAAAGGAGAGTGCATACTATGTGTGCATGCATGAGACCATATCCTAATCATGTGGTATTAATGACATTGTTAACTTCATCCAAAACCCTATCTAACCTTAATTTAACCGACCAATCCCTCTGTTGGCCAATATATGATGTTGACCTTTGGTTGGAATACAAATTATCCTGTTACCTCTTGTGCTACATCCACTAGCATGTGGGCCCCATGGTTCTGATCTTTTTGTTGTAAGAGGAGTTTTGACTCATTATGGGGTGTGGCAAGTTGACCCAATAGGATGCATCGAACGGGGATAAACAAAGTGAGATATGCGTAGTATATTAGAAATGGGCTAGCTGTCAAACAACAGGATGCGGGTACCTAGTCATAGATGTGTGTATCTTCACACAAAGGAAAATTGTTTGGGGTGGGGTGGGAGGGTACTATCATAGATTGTCTCATATTAGTTTTTAGGTTGCGATATGATTTACCGTTGTACCTAGGTTGCCAAATCTTTGGCAATGCCAATGCTCTTTTTCAATTTTAGACTTTTAGTTCATTTTTATTACCAACAGTGATTAATCATGGGCAGCCAAAACATCAACGAAAAAAATTGCTAGCCAAAGTTTTAAAGGGTTGGCTTAGACTCAAATAGAAAACATTGATTAACCTCAGAAAGATGGATGGTATGAGTATGGCCACTTGGCTTGAGTGGCATTTTCTAGGATAAACAAATAAAAACATACCATTGGATACTTCTTGTTTAAATATGAATTAAATGGTATAGTTTTTGTGGCATAAAAGACGTATTTCTTTGGTCAACAATGATCTAGAGATATGAATAATCCTTAAACAAGAAGTGTGGATGCATGTTTCTGACCCGTCATTTCTACAACAGTATACATGTTAAATTATAGAAATTAGCAAAGGTTTGTAAGTTTGACTAGAGATATGTCAATAATGTTGCTTAGGTATGAACATGAGGAAGTACATGACAATAATCATCAAAGTAGATAGCGCGCAACCTAGTCACATTTCTCTCAAGATGTCGGAATGCTGTTGGTCTCACGATTAATGAAATCTTAATTATGATTGCAACTATAAATTAATGTGACAATAAAAATTATATTTGTGTAAGAAAAATAAAATGAAAAATATGCACAAATGCAAATTCATTTGTAGTCAAAGCTTTATAAGCTTGGCTCTGTGTGTGTTGAAAACAACAGCTTGTAAGGTTCAAAGGAGTATAAGAAAACACCAACACCTACCCATGATTCCAAAAGGTGCAAAAGAGAAATCTTGTATGGTGTGAGTGCTTCGGAATATGTTCACCAGCTACGTGTCATGTATGCTGAAAAATGCCCACGAAAAGGACAAAGTATGACCAATCGAAACAGATCCAAAGATTATTATCTCTTCCATTCTTTTTCTCCGAAAGTGCAACAGATAGTGCCTTTTCTGTATAAAAAATTTAAAAAATCTTCTTCTTTTCTAAGTCCTGTCATATGTAACTTTAGATAGATATATATTTTGTGTGTGGAGCAACTTGACCCGTGAAGTATATGAAATCGATGCCTTTTGATTACCCGCATTTGATTAATCCAGGTGTTGCCACCACTCCAATATAAGCAACAAATCAAGAAGTTAATTAACTCAGCAATCGATGTGCAGAATCGATGCGATGTAATTACAGACTGATGAATGTTTAACTCTGAAAAAAGATCGACGGAAATAATTTATCTTGGTTGATTAGTTCTTTATTCCAAGTATGTACATTTATTTCGGTTTTGTTGCATGTGTACGTTTGCATATGTATTCATTTTCTCCTGCTCAATTCTTTGGTAAATTAGATGTATTTTAAGTAACCGTGAACTACCACAAGTTAGTCTAATCTGTTAGGTAGCTAACCAACAACTAATTGCAAATTTCTTGTTGGTAACTAACCATGCTCGCCGTTTGGTGTTTATCATCCAAGTACCATCCGTGGTTCCTAGCTAATGTTTATTGACGCCATTGTGCACAGTGCACACATCTGCAAAAGAAATTGTTTGAGCTAATTGAAATCTTGGCGTGTAGCGCACAAGTGGCACGATGGCCAATTTTATTTTATTTTTGAGTCTACAATGACCAACTGAGAAATTAACCATTGATTGGAATGTCTACGTCGCGGTGGGCCAGGAACCAGATAACTATACTTATTCTAACTTGATAAAATTTAAAAGTGTATCATTGCATGGCTCTGTGGTTGCTAAATACATTTTTAGAAGAAAAACTCACCTCTACTAGTTAAACCAATGAATTAGGCATAAAGCTTTATTTGTTTCCGGTTTCTTGGTTAATCTGTCATTGCGCAAAAAGCATATACATACGTACTCCTGCTAGCAAATTATCTTTGGTCTTTGTAGATGATGTATATTGATGTCTATCGTGTATGTATTCAAAGGTAACAAAAGTGGTCCTTGAGATGCCGGCAGTATCATATCTTACAGTTCCTATCATTTGTTTTATTTTTCAATACCAAAGAATACATAATTTAACCGTCCATCAACAACACAGTAACCAACGCAAGAGTTCTATTGAGACAGACGAACAACCGATCCAACTAGCTCCATTCCAAACTCCAATGAGATAACGGTGGCGGTGGTGATAACGACGATGATGATGGCGATTAATATAATCACCAGGTGGTAATTTACATGCCACGGAATATGAGCCACATCCTTTTCTTCTCCTCCATTACAATGCGTTACCAAATATAGCAAGCTTCGCTTCCTTAATCTTGCTAGTTTGTTACTAACAATAATATCTCTTGATTAAGTCTGAGTTTGCGGCATACCGCGATTGGTTTTTTCCACGACTCGTATCCAAACATTTCTTTCTTTGATATTGCACAAAAACTCTACACGGCTCCGTGTTCAGACAAGGAAAATACAATTACGATTACCGTCTAGGAACATAAAAATGAATACATACATGCATACATATATGCATGCATGAGATATGTATCCATCCATCAATCCAAACGGTGTCAATTAGTTTACTGGATCATATGTTAATGACGCATGTATTAGTATCAATAATTTTTGGTTCCTGGTGAGTGCCAGCGTGTGGCACGAACAGATGGCAACTCCGAACATTTTGTGAACCAACATGTGGAATGATTAGAGGAACAGTGGTATCCACAGCCCATCAGGATTCAAGTCCTAGTGCTCGCATTATTCCTGCAGTTATTTCAGGATTTTCGTTGATGTGTTTTCAATCGGAGAAGACGTTCCCGTCGACGACGAGGCGCCTACGATGACTTCGTAAATCTCAAAATGATATGCCGGCTCAGTCTTTTGAAAATTCTCGTAGGCAGTGGCGGAGCTACGGCTGGGCCAACCCGTGCCCTGGCCCGCCCAATACATGCAAATTTATGTGATGTACACCTTATATTAGGCCATGGAATAACATTCCAGTAGTAATTTCCTTCAGCTTTACCCCGCTGGCCGCCAAGCAATTTAGGTGAAGCTCCGCCAATGCTCATAGGGGTAGGATGAGTGTGTGCGTTCATTGTGGTGAGTGTATACGCGTGTGTATGAACGTCTGTGTTTGTAGTGTGTTCAAAAGTAGCTCCGGACATTCATTACAGTAAATTTTATCGAATATTAGTGCCAATAGTTAACTTGGTCCTAAACCGGATCTAACGGGTTAATGGAGCCACTGTTGGGCAGTGATATGATGTCGACACATGCTTGCTCATGCGTCCATTTGAACCACTTGCATGTGGGCCCTAGCTAGGAGGGCCGGAAGGAGCTGTGGACATCTTTTTCTGTCGAAGGGGATAGTTTGACTCATGATGAGTGGATGCAAGTTGACCTGCCGAATGCCAATAGGATATACAGTGTGCCTCGAACGGGATAAACAACAGACGCCGAGATTATGGGAAAATAAAATTCAGTTTATAATACTACTCGTAACTTAATAGTACCACTTATTATGAACATCCATGTACAAGGCATAACTTTTCTCTGAAAAGTCCAGCACGAGCGCTGACTAATTGTTTCGAAGTTAGAAACATGTAAGTAGTATAACAATTATATAAGGAAAACATGTTGTCACGAGTAACATACTACTCCCTCCGTCCCAAAATACTTGTCATCAAAGTGGACAAAAAAGGATGTATCTAGAACCAAAATACATCTAGATACACCCCATTTTATTCATTTTGATGACAAGTATTTTGGGATGGAGGGAGTACCTGGAAACCGTGCGGACCGTTTAGAGTGCGATGCATCATTGCTGAATGATAGTATCTCTTCACGAGTTCAAACCCAACGATAGGAGGAGTATATGGCCGAGGTGCAATAAACATCAAGCGCAGTGGGTGTGTATCCTTCGAGTTTTGTAAGTTGGGTCGAATTTTTCATGCTAGACGCACGGCTAGGCGGGGAGAAAATTATTTCATATTCAGTGAGCCACCTTCGTCTTGCCTTCCAGAGCAGCACGACGCAAACCTTGACAAAACTTGAAGAAGCATCTAAAAACGAAGCCCTGCCGCTGGCAAGGGCCGAGATCCACCACGACTCCATGGCCCTAAGAGGCTAAGACCACCGAAAACGGGGTGTACCGGTGACGGCGCTGACGGGAGACGGAGAAACTCCGATCTCATTTTACGGGCAAGAGGGGTGTGGCGGCTGCTTGTCCCCGATGGCCAAACGGTACATAATTGCCTGTAGCACGTACAGCCTTCATAGACTTTGACCAAGTTTATCAAGAAAAGTGTATACCATGTGGTGAAGATATCCTTGACGGTAAAATCCAATGGTATTGATTTGGTGATTTATTAGATGTTAACAAATTTTTATTTTATTTTGCCACTAGGAGTGTATTTAGGAGGGAGGGGGCAGTGGACGAGAGCTGCTACACGTACGACAATTAATGTACAATTTTCATACGACAGTGCATGGTAGCCGTCAGATAAGCTAAATGAAGGATTGTGATTGTGTCGGACGCAAATCGTACACGTATACATCGTACGCAGATCAATTCCGGCAGTGGACTAGTCCGTCCTCCCTTGGATCCTAAAGTAGTGGGTTGGGCGGTGTGTGGAGGGTAAAAATAATGCTAGCCCTCTGCTGCTGCTGGCCCGCCGGATGGATCCTGGCAGGAGCAACCTGACAGATCCTCGATCATCGGCCAGACCCAAAGCCAAAGCGCAAGTAAATCTCCCACAGTGCACTAGTGATAGAATAAATCAAGTCCGAGTCCCATCATGGACTAGTTAATCATGCAGGCGGGCAGCGTCAGCCTCTGAGTACGTACGTACTCCCTCCGTCCGGAAATACTTGTCATCAAAATGAATAAAAGGAGATGTATCTAGATGTATTTTAGTTCTAGATACATCCCTTTTTGTCCATTGTGATGACAAGTATTTTCGGACGGAGGGAGTAGTTTACTTTATAATTATAAGCCGGGGGCGGGGCGGGCGACCCTAAAAGATCCAGCAGCACTGCAACAGCGGCGGGCGGGCAGCGAGGAAGAAGTACTAGTAGTACTGGTACTTTATAGGGAGGGGCGGCACATTTCACACCCAGGCCGTCATTCCGTTCCGCCCGCGGCCTCTCTCCGACTCCACTCGATCGATCAGCCCCCTCCTCCTCACGCTCGCGCGTCGTCGTCGTCGTCGTCGCCTTCCTTGGCGCCTCCGCGGCCGGAATCCCCACCCCCATCCCCGGCCCCGGCTGAATCGCGCTCCTGGCCTGCAACCGCCAGCGGTTCCCCGCTACGCTACGGTACGGCACCTCCCCCTCCCCCTCCCCTCTATCTCCCCGCTCGCTTACGCCTCGATCCGCTTTCGCCTCCTCCGGAACGGAACGGGGGCTCGTCGTGGCGGCCGGTTCATCCAATCCAATCGACTCCCGTCCCGTGCCCGCCCCGCCCCGCCCGCGCGGTCTCGGTTCGCGGGGGTTCGTCGCCGTCGGTTTCTGTTCCTTCGTCCGCGACCACGGAAGGCAGGCAGGCAGGCAATCAAAGGTAGCCAATCGAGCGGTGATTTGGTGCGGATATTGATTGATTGATCCCCCCGTGGCGGACTGGACTGGACTGGGTTGGATTGGATGAACCCCCTCCCGGTCACTCGGCTCTGTTTTATTTTCAGTTTTTAAAACAAGTACTACTACTAGTTCCTTGTTTCTGTTCCCCCCTGGGCCGGAGTGGGGTTTGTTCGTGGATGACCACTGGTAACACGCTTTTTTTCCTTTTCGGATATACGTATAATAATGTTTCCGCACGGACGGGGTGGATAATCATCATCATCAACAAACAAATATTGGTTGGTCCAGTCCGGTGATACAAGATCGGCGGTGGGCCTGTGCTCCTCCTACATCACTTCGCTCCACGTCTATTTTAGTACTAGCTCTTTGTGTTTCTGGATGACCACTAATGATACACTTTAAATGTTTTAATTCAGGCATAAATAATACCGTATGCATGATCCAATGATGGATTGATGAGTGGGTGGGTGGCTGGCCCTACGCTCCTCCATCACTTCGCCTCCCCTGTTTCTAGTCTAGCTATTTGTTCTGGATATATATAGGCACTAGTAGTAGTATAGTAGTAATACACTTTTGATGTTTTCGGGCTCTTTTTGGTACGGATATAATTTGATCCAATGATAGATAGATAGATTGGTGGGTGGTGGACCTCTGATCCGCCATTCAGTTGACATAAGCTCTGTTTTCTGGCTATTTGTTTTTGTCTTGTGCGCCGATTTATTTATCCATTCTCTGAATTATATCCATTCCCTCGCTACATCAATCAGTCCGGCTTCTTAGCTTGATATTCGACCATGGAAATCGCACACAGCAGGGGCCGACTGCCACTCATGTGTACATAGATATAAAGAGCCTTTCCTCTCCATGGGTTTGTGCCACAGCTTTTGCTCATGCTCTTATGCTGGATTGTGGCCCTATCTCTTGGTTCGATTTCCGCCCCATGATGTGGTTGACCAAATTGGATGTGTTTCAGATAGGCATTCAGGGGACCAGCGCGTGCGTTTCAGAATTCAGACATGAGTATTGTGGTGTTGTACAGATTTTGCTGAGGGTTTACAGTGCCCGCTTTATGGTTGCAGCCTCGATGTACACTCGAGTTTCACTATGACTATCTATTCTCATGAGAATAATTTCTGAAAAAAAATCTTACTCCTTGTTTCACTGGACAGATGTTTAGTAGTATTACTCACTGATCTATCTTATCTAACTTCTGTGCAGTCTGAATCTATCTTCTTCGTTTCTGCGGGCGAGTCCTGCTCTGGGGTATGCATGACACCCCCGGTGGCCCTTCGGGATGAGCTACAGGGGGTCTCCAGTTCCGCAAGGGCTGATCTGTTCCGAGGCGCCAGCTGCAACATCGAGAGTGAGGTGCTGGCAACTTTGGCAAATGGCCAGGACCCACATGCTTCAGGAGCAAACACCGGCTTCAGAGTCAGACACATTAGGCTCCCCAGCGGGGACAGCTACTCCGGTACATTGTTGGGAAGCACGCCGGAGGGTTCAGGGCGGTATACCTGGTCAGATGGTACTATTTATGATGGCGAGTGGAGGACAGGGATGAGGCATGGGCAAGGAAAGACGCTGTGGCCTTCCGGAGCCAGCTATGAGGGCGAGTATGCCGGTGGGTACATATATGGTGAAGGCACGTATACTGGACAGGATAACATCGTCTACAAGGGACGGTGGAAGCTGAACCGTAAGCATGGTCTGGGATGCCAGACGTATCCTAATGGAGACATGTTCCAGGGTTCTTGGATTCAGGGAGAAATACAGGGTCATGGGAAGTATACATGGGAAAATGGGAACACGTACACCGGCAATATGAAAAATGGCAAGATGTCCGGAAAGGGAACATTTACTTGGAAAAACGGTGATTCGTACGAAGGCAACTGGTTAGATGGCATGATGCACGGGTATGGTATCTATACATGGAGTGATTGTGGGTACTATGTCGGAACCTGGACCAGGGGATTGAAGGATGGGAAAGGTACATTATATCCTAGCGGCTGCAGAGTTCCTGCTGGTGATGAGCTGTATATAAAAAACCTAAGGAACAGAGGTGTGCTGCCTGACCCTAGAAGGCAGAATCATGGTTCACGCATACTTCACTCTTCGTCAGTTGACATGGGAAATATGAAGGTCGGCATAAATCGGGATTCTGCCTCGTCTAGAAGGAACACAAGTGATTCAAGAAATGTGTCCTTGGAAAGAAGGTGGAGTCTTGAGGTAGCTATTGAGAAATTCATCGGAAATGAAAATAGTGAAACCTCTGAAAACATTGACGATTCTGAGTTGCCTATACTTGAAAGGGAATACATGCAAGGTGTTCTAATCAGCGAGGTAGTACTTGACAGGAGTTTTTCGGGCTCATCCAAGAAGGCAAAGCGCCGGCAGAAGAAGACGGTGAGAGAGACTAAAAAACCCGGAGAGGCAATAATTAAGGGTCACAGAAGCTACGATCTAATGCTAAGCTTGCAGCTTGGAATCAGGTAATGCCTCCAATGCTGCTCCTCTCATTGAATGTACCATTTGAAGCGTTGGTAAATACTTTTCTTGTACTGTCTGGTAAATGAGTCTAGTCATCTACCTTGTAATTGCATTTATAGTGCGATTCTAGCAAAAGTTCGACAACAAATCATTATCTTCTGAAAAGTAACAGTGCAAGACTTAGCTGTGCTAGTTGGTGGTCGTTACTAGATCTCTAGTCCAGCAGCTTTTATTGAATCGATGGGACATATGCATTTTAGATTGATAACAGAGCATGATGTTGAAACATCTGGCATGCATAAGTATATATTCTGTAATGTTCATTCTGTTATTGTGTTTAGGTACACAGTTGGAAAGATAACACCTATTCAAAAACGTGAAGTTCGTGCTTCAGATTTTGGTCCAAGGGCAAGTTTCTGGATGAATTTCCCGAAGGAAGGATCACGACTTACTCCTTCGCATCCTGCAGAGGATTTTAAATGGAAGGACTATTGCCCCATGGTTTTCAGGTTTGTTATACTGATTGACCTTTCATGCCTGTATGTATATCTGAGTGAGGAATGCAGATTAATGTATTCTTTTGAAATTTTGTTTACTTACGGAACATAATTTTGTTAGTTGAACCTCTAAATCCCCTCTTGAAGTTATTTCTGCTCATTATTTTTCTAATTCATAATCTTCTTTCTGCTGCATTCATCAACTATAAAACAGTCTGATTTCATTTATGTAGAAACTTGAGAGAGATGTTCAAGATTGATGCTGCAGATTATATGATCTCCATATGTGGAAATTCTGCACTTAGGGAGCTATCTTCTCCTGGAAAGAGTGGAAGTGTATTCTTCCTATCACAAGATGATCGGTTCATGATTAAGACTCTCCGGAAATCTGAAGTGCAGGTACCTTTTTCTATTCGGATTTCACATTATATAAGTTGTGCTAGGAAATTATGTATTATAGCTTGTTCAGTGCTTTACTGATTTATATATCATGTAGTACTAGTGTAATTTGAATGTTTGATGACTCTGATTCTGCAGGTTCTTTTACGAATGCTTCCAAACTATTATAATCATGTCCATACTTACGAGAACACACTCATAACTAAGTTTTTTGGCCTGCACAGGGTAAAACCTTCTAGTGGTCAAAAGGTAATTATTATCAACTTATGCACACATCTCTTTTGAGGTTTTCCTTGTTCACATTTGTATTTATGGAGTAACAATCCTTTTTTTATTGTTTGCAAATTTGCAGTTCCGTTTTGTTGTAATGGGAAATATGTTCTGCACAGAATTAAGAATTCACCGGAGATTTGATTTGAAAGGTTCATCCTTAGGCCGTTCCACTGACAAAATTGAAATCGATGAGAACACAACTCTGAAGGATTTAGATCTGAACTACTCCTTTTATCTTGAACCTTCCTGGCGAGAGGCTCTACTTAAGTGAGTGTGGTTTCTCTGAAAATCGTCTTTGCTTACTAAGATATGGTTTTGTGGGATAACCACACTGTATTTGGTGATGTGTATTTGGTGATGTGTTTCCATTGGATTGTTGTTCAACTTGTATTATACTTAAATAAAAATGTTGAAATTGAGTGCATGATTACTTGCTGAAATATGTCATCCATCTTGTTAGCAATGATAGAGATGGTAAATATTAAAAAAATATGAAGAGATTTCTGGTAAAAGTATGCAGTTAACGTCCAGTCCACCATGTGTTGTAGTCATTTTTCAGATTTTGTGCAGAATTTGCCTAAAACTAATTTTGCACCAATTGACCAACAAATGTGCAGTGTTTCTGCTCTCGTTTTGTATCATAGCACTTGTGTTTGCTCTTTCTCCCTGAGAGCACTTGTGCAGTACGATCAAGTTTCACCTTATAATAGTGTTTCATGCATGGTCGTTGTTCTTCTTTTCAGGCAGATAAAAACTGATAGCGAATTTCTGAAGTCACAACGGATAATGGATTACAGTCTACTGCTTGGTGTCCATTACAGAGCTCCGCAGCATCTGCGAACACGTGCTTCATATCGTCGAAGCATGACAGCGGAGAGATTAACAGTTCTTTCAGAGGAAGGTAAAACACGCCTTTACCCTCCGGTTAATGGGTTCTATCAACATGTTACTTCTTTTATGGGAGACATGTTTTTTTTCAGTTTCAATGATCTTCAACTTTGGGGTATAATGAACATTGCAGCTATTAATAGGACCAACTCCTGTGCTTTAGAGTATCCTGCGGCTATTCACAAACGGTGGATCCGTGGGTGGGTGTCATAGTGTCACTACCGGATCATAGCATGTGTTGTATCTCTACTTATCGTGTCACTGGGGTTCTGGATGAGAGTGCTTCCATTGAGCTGTACATGTAGTTCATTATCCCCAGTTCCCAACCACGCATCAGGAATAATGTAACAGACCCGTGAACTTGGCACCCACTGTCTGAGGATAGATCTCGTTGAGTCAGGTTGCGGTCTGTTGGGATACATGCTGGGATGCCCAAATTAGTCTTGATAGTTGCTCCTTTCTGTGATATGCCTTGTTCCCTTTTTTTTCTGTATGTATGGACCTCCTGCAGTTCTATGTTCAGTTCTTGGTAGTGATATGACCAGGAGAACATGTTTTCATTGTCCGCAATGATCTTATACAGATGCCCAGGAGGATGATGCTTTTAACTACCCAGAAGGATTGGTTCTGGTTCAAAGAGCGAACGACGAGAACAGTGTGGTCGTTGGGCCTCACATAAGGGGAAGCCGATTGCGGTCATCGGCTGCTGGATTTGGGGAAGTGGATCTCCTGCTTCCAGGCACAGCCAGGTGAGGCTCATTTCGATCACTATTCTTGAACTTCTATATTCGCATGGCAAGCTGCACATGCACAGAGCGGGAGCTTTTGGTGACTGGGGGTCTCCCTTTTTTGTTGGCAGGGTCCAGATCCAGCTGGGCGTGAACATGCCGGCGAGGGCGGAGCAGATCCCCAAGGAGGACGACAGCAAGTCGTTCTACGAGGTGTACGACGTGGTGCTCTACCTGGGCATCATCGACATCCTGCAGGAGTACAACATCACCAAGAAGATCGAGCACGCCGTCAAGTCGATGCAGTACGACTCGGTGTCCATCTCCGCCGTCGACCCCGAGTTCTACTCGGAGCGCTTCCTCAAGTTCATCCAGACCGTGTTCCCCGAGAACTCGTAGCGCCTCCACCAACCAATCATCACTCAACCGATCACTCCAGCGACCGCTCCATTCCCTGCCGTGGCATGATCTTCCGGCACTGGCGGGCCTGTGTACAGAATGAGGAACGAGGGCGTTCACAGAGAGTCTTCTGGTGGGCTGGATTTTTTTCAAGCATAAGCACAGACCATGTCCTTATTCTGGGAATAAAGGTGGCATGGCTGGGTTATGGAGCTTCGAGAATCCACTGGCGTCCCGCTGTGAAAGCGAAGAGGAGCATCTGAGTTTCTGCGCGAATATATTGTGTCGGTCGAGATCAGGAGACGATGTGCTGGGCATCTGGAAGATGTCAGGAATAGATTCTTGATCTAGTTTTGTTGTTCGTTTCTTTTGAAAGAAGATTGCTGCTAGTGTTCACTAGGGAACACACCTGTATAAAGAACCACCGCCCAAAGATGGAAACTGAATTTCCAACACGATTGATGCCACTGGAAATGCTGTGTACACAGGTCGTTCCTACTATTTCTTTAGTCGATACAAATTGTGACCCCGATCTCGCGAATATATCGATTCCGGCAAATGATGACACTATAACTTCAGTTCGACTGATTCTTAACAAATTATAGTATTTTCAATTTGTAAGGGCCGTTCTCTCTACATAAGAAATCGTTGATTAACATTCTTGGGCAACTGCTTTTTTTTCATAGAGAATTTGTTTTGCATAGAAAAAGAAGGGGAATATTGATATATATTAGAGAGTATTGACATATGGTATGATCTGATGTGCTTTCTTGGTATCCTAAATATATACTCCCTCCGTCCGGAAATACTTGTCATTGAAATGAATAAATATGAATGTATTTAAAATTAAAATATGTCTACATACATTCATTCCTTTGACAAGTATTTTTGGACGGAGGGAGTATAAGATTACTGGGCAAGATAGGACCTAGATCTCCCATCTCCGCACCGACACGCCTCCAGCCTGCCATGCAAGGGGAACAACAGGCAATCAAAAACTCGAATCATTCCGCTCATCCATGGCCTTGTTGGCGATCTATAGATCAATGGAGAACCAAAGACTGGATGCTACCACGCATAAACAGTTATCGAGGAAAATCGTCAATCTTCCATTGCTGCAAATGCAGACAACACTGATAAAGAGCCAACCGCATCCAGCATTGGTGGTGCCAAGAGACCGAAATCAACACGCCAAACAACCAAGAGATACCATGGTTTATAATCAATGTTACATCATTCATTCGGGTTTCCAAACACTCTGAGCAGCGACCAAATAAACAGAATAAATTACAGGTCCTAGGATGAAGCATAAAGGTCCCAGCACCGAGCGCGTGCAAAGCGACCGGGGCTTTCTCCACTTCAAGAGCTTATTTGCTTTTACTATACCTTTCACCGAGTCAGGATCGTATAACATGACAAACTAAATGCGTAAAAGTAAAACTGTCTTCAAGTCTGTTTGCTCCCAGGCCGTCGTCGAGGGGGCGGGCGCCACGTATAGTTCCCACTAAACCAGAATAAAGCAGCCCCGAGGGCGGGCTGTTAACTTACCTGCTGTAGATGCAGGACCCTACTTTGAAACTCAGCATGAGGATCATGGCCGAGACAAAGAAGAGGTACAGGCCGCCGCGCAGCACCGTCGGCACGGAGCTCACCCGTGTAGCAGCTGGCTCGTCGTCAAAAGTAATGGACTTCGTTGACACGTTGCTCTCCACCGTGAAAGAAAGGAGTAGGTTGAAGACACCATTCTTCTGCAGGGGCCAGTGGTCCGAGTTACCGGTGTGGTCGCCGAGCTGGACAATGCCCGCTGTGACACGAATCTGACTAGGCCCGCTGAGCGCGGCGATGGATTTTCCTGTGGTTGGCGGGAATTCCGAAGCCATTGCAGGTGGGGCTGGGTATGAACCCAGCATGTTTGTGAAGTATCTTTTGCCAACATTGTCATCCATTGGCACATCTGGAGCAACAAAATACACAGAATTTTATAAATGGCGAGTATTGCCTAAGAAGAATCTGGAAGCACAGAACTGAATATCTTAAAACTGTACCTGGAACCATGGTGTCTGGATAAAGGTTCCCATGGGAACCAGACGAAGACGCGCCATATTGAGCCTTTGCTTCAGCCTGCAGAGACATAGCACCATAGGTGATCACCAGCAACTAATTATAAGCCTAGACTTATTGTTTAGGAACATAAAGTAAGAGAAACTTGTTTTTGTTCCAAAGCATACCTTTTGGTCAAAGTTCGATGCTGCTGGAAGTTGAGAATTAGAGCCGTCAATTGGGCCCAGAAGATTTGAACCGAAATCGTCCTCTGAGGCATTTAAGAAAGCCATGATATCATCATCAAAGAGAGAAATGTCATCCACATTTACATTATCATCCTTTCCATCCCATTTGGGATGGCTTGATGCCTCATAAAACGGCTCGTTGTCATCCAATTGCTGTGGAAATGGCAGACCATTGGGTTGCAAATACAAGTTCTGCTCATCTGAAGGACAAGCTTGCTGCAGTCCTGAATACAAGTTCTGGTCATGTGAAGGACAAGCTTGCTGCTGTCCTGAATACGCATTGGTATCATTTCCCATGTCAAAGAACTCCTCATCAGTAAGAGTCCTATTGGCATGGTTTCGATTACCATAAGTTCTCATAGGATATGCCTGATCACCATTTGAAGGGTCACTCCACATGGTATGGACAGCCTGACGTGCATATCCATCATCTTGATTTGGGCATCCAGATAAATCCGCAAGACTGAAGTGATCATCAAGGGGACTCTGCTCTTCAGGTTGGCCTGTATTGTCAACACTGACATCTGACACAGGCTCCTGCAAAATCTCGTCCAGAGGAACATCACCGTCAGCATAGCTGCCCTGCCTGCCCATGCTAGTCTCATTAAAATCTTGAGCTTGGAGAGGAGCAATTGCTCGGAGAGGAACAATTTCTTGTGGGATGAGCACTTCTGGGGTCTGAATGATGGAAAACAGCAACAAAGTAAATATTGGTGTGTTCAAACACGAACAATAGAAAATGGTTCACAGAGCACTGGATAGTTGGTAACAGGAACAATTTCCACACAATAGGCGGAAAGGTACCTATGCACAGGAAAATGTCAATAATGAAAAATAAAAGAATTTGTATGATATATGCAACCTAACTAGTTTTCAGTGTCAGCTTGAGTGAAGACTGGGTTCAGCAGCCAACTAAAGAGGCATACATGTAATATAGCTAATTAGCTAGACTATTATTGTTCTGTGGTAAACAGATACAGCCGCATGTGAACTGGGCTCTAGTTTCCAATTCTAGCTAACTAATATCTCACAGAAGGATAATAAAGACAGGATCTTACTTGCACAAGCTCATTAATTCCAGAAAATATGTGCTCATCTTCCACGTTCGATTCCGCACTAGCAGTATCTGTGATCGCAAGCATTTCAGTGGATGTACCACTGGTAGGTGTATTCTCAATTGCATCATACTCATCTTCCCATTCCTCCTCCATGTATGGTGCACCATACTGTGCTCCATTCTGAGGCCCAGATCCAACCTTCTGGAAGATTCTACACACCACATGCATATCCTGCGCACCCAGAAGGGGAATAAACATCATATATCAGAGGAATTCTGCATTTTAACCACACACAAAATGGGAAAGCTCCCAGAAACACGTGACAATGGCATGCGCACAATAATGCGTACTACAAAGTTATTGTTCAAGAACCAAAGAGAAGGACAAACATTGTTTCAGATCAATGTTGTCAAGTACAAGGAATATGTGTAGTGAGTTGATGGAATTAAGTACCTTAAAGAAAACTAATCAATATCATCCTGACATAACATTAAACAAGAGGAGCAATTAACTGCGTTCAAAGCATGTTCCGAGCCATCTAACCAGGTAAAAACAAATTTGTCATCTGCAAAGATCATCTACTTCATTAGGATACTACTGACGCCACAGAAGTGGAACAAGAAAACTGATGCAAAAGATCTCCTCTACACTTTCATGCAACAAGGAATGCCCTTGCTTACATAGCCACAAATAAGCTGATACACTAACACAAACCCAAAGAGATGATGATTTAGCGAGGGGTCTTCACCTAAGATTGAGATTTCAGGAAATACCACATTGATTTGGAGTGATATTTGCTGAATTCCCTTCCCATGGTGAGGCTCCACTCCATGAAAGATAGAGCTAGAGAGTGAATCATCAAACTAAAACCCACTTTGGCAATTACAAAAGATCCATCCTCTGAAAAACACAATCTTCTGGTTAAGAATTGCCAAGATTGTAGAGCTAGGCAGTTGACAATCAAAGCATAGCCTACTCTGGCAAGCATATCAGGTCCATCCTCAGCACCAATAATAGCACCGAGACCAGCCGCACGGCACAAACACAACCTTCTGGTCAAGAATTACTAAGATTGTAGAGTTAGACCGGGTCCATCCTCATCACTACTATCACTGAAACTGTCAAATTCAGTGTGGATTCACACGGCAGGCTACAGAAAACTTAACACAGCATCCCCTGCTTTCTCAAGGGATGGTTATTTATTTGGGGAATGACTACTAAATCTGCAAGTAAACTTAGATTGTCAACCAACCACCTACAGCCCAATCTAGCAAGCATATCAACCAGGTGCATCATCAATTGATCATCAGCACTAGTAAACCATCGAGATCGTCCACAGGGCTACAAACTTAGCAAACAGCGGCGACAAGAGGGGATTGGGGGCGAAGGGGGCACCTGGGGCCCGTCGTTCTCGAGGAGGCGGTACTCGTGCATGACCCAGTTGGTGCGGTCGCCCTTGGGGGCGCGGCCGGCGTGGAAGACGAGGGTCTTCTTCATGCCGACGGCGCGGCCGCGGTGGAACACCTCGCGGTCCTTGCCGGTGGTCTTCCAGTAGCCGCGGGGGGTGGCGCGGTTGGTGCGGTTGCCGGGCCCGCCGCGGCCGCCGGCGCCGGCGCCGGCCACCTTGCGGTCGAGGCGCGCGAAGAAGTACCACTGCGCGTCGCGGCTGCGGATGCGCGAGAGCGGCGGCAGGTCCCAGGGCTCGAGCCGGTAGAGGTCGACCTCGGCGATGGCGTCGATCCGGAGGCGGCGGCCGAGGACCCTGCGGCGCAGGTAGTAGGAGACGAGCTCCTCGTCCGTCGGGTGGAAGCGGAAGCCCGGCGCCATCGGCACCTCCTCCGCCGCCGAAGGCGGCGACGACGAGCTCATCGCGTCCGGCGGGCGCTCGATCGGTCGATCTAGGGGTTCGGCGGGGCTGGGATCTGGGCCGATCGCGCGGGGATTCTGGTCTAGGGTTTGGTGAGGAGCGGGGAAGAAGAAGGGGGAGGGGAGGGGAGGGGAGGAGGCGTGGAAGAAAAGGGGCCGAGTAAATCGTCTTCTACTTGTTCTCGAAGCTTCACGTCTTTTTTTCTTTTTTCTACTATAATATGGATATGGAAGCCTCACGTGTTCTGGTTGTATTCCAACACTATTTTTTTCGAACCTAAGAAAAAGCCGATTCGGCCCCGCGTCCAACACGGGCGGCGACGACTCCCTGCTGGAAAAAAATTATATGAGACCATGCAGGTGAGACCTGTCCTGATGAATGACACGTGGCATTCACAAATCACAGAGCATCTAATATCTTCCCCCTGATTTGTGATTTGGGGTAGGTGTTTTGTGATTTGTGAATGACATGTGTCATCCATCAGGATGGGTCTCACCTGCTAATCCGTGAGACCTGGTCTAATAGATTTTTTTTCCCTCCCCGTTCCCCTTCCATCCTCCTTCTACCTCGTCGTCACCGGTGGTCTTCGACGGGCAAAGCCCACACGCACCCGGCATGCACTCGTGCGCGGGGACTTGCGGCATCGGGTTCCAGATAACGGTTGGCGTGATGGCCTGGCGTTTGCATGCGGTCGCCTGGCGGCTGTTGTGTTCATCAGTGGCGGAGCTTGACAAGAACGTATGGGGGCAAAGACAAAACAAATTAGGTTTACCCCAATTCAAGCAACCCTAGTAACTATGTACTAAACAGAACAAATATGTGATCCAAGCAGGAAGAAATTTCCAATTAGATCAAACCTATAGGCATACTACCTGATTGTTAAATTACTAATCAAACTCATACAAAGAAACTACAAAAAAAAAATCAAAATTTTGCCGCCCCCAAAATCATAACACACGCCTGAAAACCAATCGACATCGCTGACTCTCCCCTTTCCAACATCGGACGACGAGGGCCCGCGTCGCCTGGTGCCCGGGTGCCCACTGTGTTTGCCTCGCGTCGCCTCCAATACATGTGAGCGCCCTTCCGTCTCCGGTACACGATCGAGGCGAGCAATGCTACATGTACAAACAATTTACAAGTTTTTACAGGGTGGGTTAACCTTGATTGGTCAATAGATGAGCGGGGCGGCCCACCCCCCTGAAAATCAGGGGGGAAGGTTTGTAATTGGTTGTTAGATGAAAAGAGCGTGTAAAAGCTTGTAACATGGTCGGCGACGACTCCCCGCTGGAAAAAAATTATAATGCAGGCGAGACCCGCCCTGATGGATGACACGTGTCATTCACAAATCACAAAGTATCTAATCTCCCCCCTGATTTCAGGTGAGGGTGGGATAGGTGCTTTGTGATTTGTGAATGACACGTATCATCCATCAGGATGGGCCTCACCTGCTAATCCGTGAGACCTAGTCTCATAGTATTTTTTTTCATCCCTGCTCCCCTTGCTGAGACCTAGTCTCATAGTATTTTTTTTCCTCCCTGCTCCCCTTGCATCCTCCTTCTACTCGCCATCGTCGGTGGTCTCCGACGGGCAAAGCCCACACGCACTCAGCAGGCGCTCGTGCGCGGGGACTTGCGGCATCGAGTTCCAGATAACGGTTGGCGTGGTGGCCTGGCGTTTGCATGCGGTCGCCTGGCGGCTGTTGTGGTCATCAGTGACGGAGCTTGACAAGAACGTATGGGGGCCAAAGACAAAACAAATTACGTTTACCCCAATTCAAGCAACCCTAGTAACTATGTACTAAACAGAACAAATATGTGGTCCAAGCAGCAAGAAATTTCCAATTAGATCAAACCTATAGGCATACTACCTGATTGTTAAATTACTAATAAAACTCATACAAAGAAACTACAAACAAAATTAAAATTTTGTCGCTCCCAATTTAACTCGTACACGCAACACTGCATGTATGGCACCCCAAGAGGGGGGGGCGAAATAATCTCGAGGGCTAGATGCAACTAGAGGAAAGCCGGCTTATACAGCGACTCCCTCATGAGGATATTGAATAAGACCTAGCCACAAACAACATGTAGGGCTATTACCGGATGATGTTTCCTGGGCCCGAAGCTGTCTAAATATTGTCTCGTGTGCTAATCCGCTTCAACGATCTACACGCATCTCTCGTCTCGATCAATCCCTCTCAAACTACTACCTAGTTGCGTTGGCCTCACGATAAGTCCTCACACTAGGACATATGCCGTGACAAATCCACGACAAGCAGCGTTCATTTTGCTGTCAGAATGCACTCTGGCCATCCTTCGCCCCCCTCCATTGTTTGCCTCTCCCACGAAACTTGTATCTGGTTTCTCATTTTCTACCGGATTAGATATAGTCGCATACCCGCGCGGCCATGCATACGCTAAACTCATGGCGTCTCTCCCTCCGATCCAAATTACTGTCGTCGCTTTGATTCTGGCGATCGATGGCCATGTTCTGCGTTGCTATCTACTGTTGTGACCCCGTCATGGCCTCCACCATCGATTCCCCAGCATCTCATGGCCTTTCTCTCCCTTAATTGCATCCCTGTGGTTAACCCTAGTTGTCGGCTCAGCCTTTGCCGGTGCTTCTATGTCGTCCTCCATCGACAGCACGCTCTTGGATGCCAACCTCACATAGGAGACGACGATGACCATGCGCACGCTCCACACTCTGGTCATCCTCATCCTCAACACCATCTTTGTCATGTCAACCTAAACCCACTCTTTCGTTCAGCCATTCCTCGTCGACGCGATGTTGTCGTCCTCGTTTACCCTCATCATCACTCTCACCAACCTCCTATTTGCGCTCGCTATCGGTGTCTCCATCGTCATGCTTCGCGCCATGTTCTACATTCGGGAAGACCTGGAGCCCACATCGGACAACGAAGGAGGGGCGGAGAGAAGGCCACGAGGGTCATGGTGAAGAAGAAGGATGACCACGCCGTTGAGACGGGGCGAGCATGACGCTCAATGGTGAGAGCATCTCTAACCGTTCTCTTAATAATTTAAGAACAAATGGTCTCTTATCATTTAACTCTTTATATTTGCTTCTCTAGAAATGTGTGGTTTCTATCCGAACCCCCAAACTTAACTCCCTTAAAAATGAGCATAAATTCATTTATTTTTTGGGCCATCGAGTCAAACTTCACTATTCAATTATTTCGCTAAATGATATCTTGGCCACATACTTCACCAGTTATTTGTTAAGAGAACTGATTCAAAAACACTACAAGAAAAATTACACACAATACAAACATCACTTCCTTACTGCTCCTACTAGTTTGATCAATACTTTCTTCATATCTTCATTACCTACATTGTTGCTTTTCTCTGTTAGCTTCTCGAGTTTGCACGCTTCTTTCTTCTCCGCCTCCTCAAACTTGAACATTGCGTCATCTATAGCCTCATCTCCAGCAACTAGTGCACAAGAAATTATATCTTCTAGCAATACATTCACCGAGCAAGCGGAAATCCTTTTGCAGGAAGTGATACGTCCAAAACGTATCTATAATTTCTGCTTGCTCCATGCCACTTTTGGGTGATATTGCTATGATATTCATACACTTCCATACACTTTTGATCATATTTGGACTAACTTACTAATCCAGTGCACCCCAGTGCCAGTTTCTGTTTTCGGCTGTTTTTGTATTTCAGGTTTTCACGTTTCAAGAACTGCCCAGAAAAATCCAGAAAAATTATATAAAAAATCAGCGATCCGGAAACAACACTGCGTCCGAAGGGCAGCCTGGGGGGGCCACCAGGGCTCCAGGCGCCCTGGCGGCGCGCCCCCCCTGGGCCGCGCCGGGGGGGCGCTTGGGCCCCCCGAAGCCCGTCCGGTGCCCCCCTTTGGCATATATTTAGAGGGACCTCCGAAACCCTCAGAAAAAAAACCCTTTTCGCGATCCCATCTCTGTTCCGCCGCCGCCGCCGCTTCCAAGATTGGGAGCACCAGGAGAACTCTTCCCGGCACCCTGCCGGAGGGGAGGATCACCACCGAGAGCTTCTCCACCACCATGGACGCCTCCCGGATGACTCGTGAGTAGTCTTCCTTGGACCATGAGTCCATGACCAGTAGCTATGTGATGTTCTCCTCCCGTTCTTGTGCTTCACTAATTAGTCCTCGTGAGCTGCCCTACATGATCGAGGCACCTATGTAATCCTTATGATGTTGCTATGTTGAGTTTGCTGGGATCCGATGGATTATGAGATTATGTTCAGATTGATCTTGAGTAATATATTTGATTCACCTCTTTTATATTTTAGTTCATAAGTAATCCTTGCATGTTCTCCGTTGTTACTTATTGCTTTGGCCGAGTAGCAGGTAGTGACTCCAAGAGGGAACGTTATGCTCGATTGTGGGTTCATGCCCCTCGATGACTAGCTTGAGTGACAGAAACATGAGTCTAGGGGATGTGCTGTTGCCACAAGGGGGAAAACAACGGTGCTTGTGCCCGCGGGTGCAAGGATTGTTTACTTTACGCAAAGTTCTTTTAATGCAGTTGTCTGTTGCATTGAGTTTACACTATGGGTGGGACTCGCAACTTAATACCAGCGAGATGTTCTGGATAGATATCTCAAGGTGGATGATTAGTAGTAGATATTGATGGATTTCGGTCTACTTACTTTGGCGTACCGCCCATGCTTTGAACCTCAACCTTTCTTGCAATGTAGTCAGCATTGGTTTGCGTTCGTGGTCCTGTCAATTGCCCAGCTGTAATTTGTTACCTCGCATAGCTGTTTTATCGTCTTTTGGGAGAGAGACATCACTAGTGAACATCATGAGACTCCGGTCCATATTACCATCATTGATCACATCCACTATTTACTTTCCGCTATTTACTTACTATTGCAAAAACTATCTATCACTACTATCACTGCTTTTAACCCTTTGTGAACTACAAGGCCGGAGGGATTGACAACCTCTCTGTACTCGTTGGGAGCAAAGTTATTTGTATCTGTGTGCAGGTCCACGTTGGTTGCTACTAATCTGGCGCCGTAGCAATTGACACCTACTTGTTGAACCTAGGAGTCTCTCGGGAATCGATCCTTGGCATCTTTGCTAGGGGAAAACACTTCTACTTACTGCATCTTACACCTTCCACTTGGGGTAACCAACGAGGGGTTCGAGGCCTATCAAGGAGTATTTTCTGGCGCCGTTGCCGGGGACTCCACTCTTCAGGATAGGGGAGTTGCATGCTATCTTTTACCTTTGCTTTTTTGTCTTGTTAGTTTACCTTTCATTTTTGCTTTAGTACCTTTTTATCAAAAATCACAAAAATTATTTGCCTTTTTATTAGTAGTCCTTACTGTTTAGCCAAACATGTTAGGATTTGGTGCTTTGAGGGAATCAGAAGTTCTAGATTTCCATCAAAGTGATGGAGAAAATATGAAGAAGACATGGGACAGAATTTCTGATGCACATAGGAGAATTATGCCTTGGATACCTATAAAAATTGTGCTTAGAAATTTTTACCATGGTCTTTTTAAATGGTGTAAACACTCCCTTGACATTATAGCCGAGGGAGATTTCCCAGAATGTGATGAAGCTAGAGCTCTTGAAATTATACACGGTCTATCTAGTTACTTTGTTTATGATCATAATTTTGATACTGTCATAGATAGACTTGCTAATATTGAAAAGAGAATGGATGCTCTAGACTTAATGAAGGTAGAGAAACCTAAACCCAATAAGAGAGACATTTTTTAAATAGACAATGATTGGGAACCTTTTGTTAGGATTAGCATCTCTAATGAAGACTTCCTTGCTTATTGTGATATTGGATCTATGGTTTCTACTATGCCAAAAATTGTTCATGACTCTTTAAAATTTAACATGGATAGATTACCATCTTATCATGAACATACTAATGGAGATATTTCTGAAATCCAGGGAAAAATAAAAGACGTGCCGGTAAAATTCCTTAAAGGGATTGCAATGATTGATTTCTTCATCATGGAGCCAAACCGAGGAAATATAGTGCTTGGAAGGGACTTCCTCCGAGCAGTTAAAGGCTTCACTGATATAGGTAAGGGACAAATCCGCTTACGCGGGAAGGCAAAAGGTGTGTACCCCTTTCCTAGAAGGAACAAGAATGAACTTGTTGAGGAATCATTTGAACCAATTTATAACTCCGATTATTATGATGATTATTGATTCCTCTATGCATTATGCCTAGCTTAAAGGCATAAAAGAAAGCGCTTTTGGGAGACAGCCCACATGAATAAATTTTTGCTTTTGTTGTGTCTTGATGTTGTTTAGTGCTGTAGCATAATCATTGTATCTTTGCTTTTCATATTTGTGCCAAGTATAGCCTCTGATTGCTAGAAAGTTCAAAAGTTGTGAGGTGCTGTCCAGGAAACAGATTCTGTCCTTGGATAGAAAAATTCGTATAAAATCACCAGATCATCTTTTTGGTCTGAATTTTTTCGACAGCGTTCTCTATATAATTTTCTTTCGTGCGTCAGTTCTGAGTTTTTTTATTTGAGTTGCAGAAGTATCCCGAACAGATCAATTACTGCCTGCTGTTCTGTTTTTCACAGATTCTGTCCTGTTTTGCCTTACCTTCACTTTGCAAATTAAGAACTTGCTTTTTCTTTGCAAAAACCTTTTGGCAATCTTGAGAAACAGTAGAACTTCAAGAATATCCTTATTTCCAGCAAGGTATAATTATTTTATTAAGGGTACTAACCTCGCTAATCAGATTATGATGAGTTGTGTATGAAGGGAGTTTTCAAGTGTGCGAGGGAAGATGATAAAAAGATTCAGGAGTGTCAAGCGCTCAAGCTTGGGGATGCCCCCGTGCACCCCCAAGAAATATTCAAGGAGACTCAAGCGTCTAAGCTTGGGGATGCCCCCGTGCATCCCCTTCTCCATCAACATTATCAGTTCGTCTTTAGTTTCGCTATATTTTTATCACTTCATGTGTTATGTGCTATGCTTGGAGCGTCTTGCTTTTAGTTTTCTTTTTAGTTTTTCATAACGAGTCGGAACCCAGCATTCCTTTATGTGGGAGAGAAACACGCTCCACTTCTACCTAGAACATAACATAGAATTTTCATGTCTATCTATGATGTGTGTGTTCTTTGTCTTTTAATAGCTACTATCGTGCTCTGCTCTTAGTATTCATGCTTATCCTTTCAAGAGCTTTTATTTAGTTGGTTGCTTGAACTCTCTTTAATTACCATGCTCATCTTATTAAGAGAGTTTGCTTCCGTTGCATTGGTTAATGTGTCTATGATAAAGATGCTACTTTCATGATGATGCTTAGTAGTTCAGGTTTTCTTATGGTTAATCTCAAATAGCTGGGGGGTTCCCAATGTGTTATTGGAGTACCAACTTGGTTTGTTTGCCTATGATGTGGTATGGTTTAGTAATATCTTCCTTCGAGAATTTATTTTGATTGACTTAGCGTATGCTCACGCATATTCAAGACTGTAAAGAAAGTCTGTCAAGCCTTGATGATCTTTTGTTTCTGAGTAGCGATATAACTACCATGCCTGATTCAATATTGCTTTGTCGCTCTGCATGATTATGACCGTCATTGCTCTCTTAGTTGGTCGCTCCCAGTCTTTTGCTAACCTCCACCTGTACTAAGCAAACTAACCATGCAATACATATCTCATGGGAAAGTAGCCTAAAAACTATTGTGGTAAAGAATATATTGCCTATGTATCTTATTTCTTATGAGTTGCTTGCTGAGCGGTAACCATGTTTCTGGGGACGCCATCAACTGTCACACTTTTGTTGAATATCATGTGAGTTGCTACGCATGTTCGTCTTGTCTGAAGTAAGGGTGATTTACCGTGGGTTGAATTAATATGCATATTGTTAGAGAAGAACATTGGGCCGCCAACCAAAGCCATGCATCATGGTGGAAGTTTTAGCTTGGACCTTTATCCTCAATCTCTCATGAGAATATGCTTATGCATTAAAGAGGAGTCCATCATCTATTTTCTATGTTGTCCCGGTATGGATGTCCTCAAGTTGAGATCTATCAAAAACGAGAAATCAAATGCGATCTATCTCCTTGGACCTTTGTACAGGTGGCATAGAGGTACCCCTTTGTGACACTTGGTTGAAACATATGCAATGCAATGATAACACATGGGAATCCGAGCTAATTAGGACAAGGTGCGAGCACTATTAGTATTCGATGCATGAGACTTGCAACTTATAGGATGTTTTATGCATGACACATATGAAGTACTACTACCGTTGACACAATTGCTTCCATGTTTTCAAAATAAAAAGCTCTAGCACATAACCATTCGTGTACCTTTATGTTAAAGCACCAACTACTGAGAGCATGATTGTCATTCTGAGTGTAATGTGCATTGTCCCAAAGTAGCATTGTTTTTTGCATGATTGTGATATCGTTTATTCTGAAATGATTGTATCTAGTCATCACTTAAACCTTGAAGGTGCCCTTGCATTTATGTTTTGCATCACTAAAGGGGGCAAGCTAGATATCACTTTATCATATTTGCACATCATGTTCATTGCAAATCTTTTTGATGTTCCAGTTTCATGTTGTAAAACTTTCAGTCATTTGTGATTTTCTCTTGAGACAACTTAATTACTATAGAATCATTGTCTCAGTAAGCTTTTGTCATATGACTATGAAAAAGTCCTATATGGTTAATAGCATGTCACCACAGAAATTATTCTTGTTATCATTTACCTACTCGAGGACGAGCAGGAATTAAGCTTGGGGATGTTGATACGTCCAAAACGTATCTATAATTTCTGCTTGCTCCATGCCACTTTTGGGTGATATTGCTATGATATTCATACACTTCCATACACTTTTGATCATATTTGGACTAACTTACTAATCCAGTGCACCCCACTGCCAGTTTCTGTTTTCGGCTGTTTTTGTATTTCAGGTTTTCACGTTTCGAGAACTGCCCAGAAAAATCCAGAAAAATTATATAAAAATCAGCGATCCGGAAACAACACTGCGTCCGAAGGGCAGCCTGGGGGGGCACCAGGGCTCCAGGCGCCCTGGCGGCGCCCCCCCTGGGCCGCGCCGGGGGGGCACCTGGGCCCCCCGAAGCCCGTCCGGTGCCCCCTTTGGCATATATTTAGAGGGACCTCCGAAACCCTCGGAAAAAAAACCCTTTTCGCGATCCCATCTCTGTTCCGCCGCCGCCGCCACTTCCAAGATCGGGAGCACCAGGAGAACTCTTCCCGGCACCCTGCCGGAGGGGAGGATCACCACCGGGAGCTTCTCCACCACCATGGACGCCTCCCGGATGACTCGTGAGTAGTCTCCCTTGGACCATGAGTCCATGACCAGTAGCTATGTGATGTTCTCCTCCCGTTCTTGTGCTTCACTAATTAGTCCTCGTGAGCTGCCCTACATGATCGAGGCACCTATGTAATCCTTATGCTGTTGCTATGTTGAGTTTGCTGGGATCCGATGGATTATGAGATTATGTTCAGATTGATCTTGAGTAATATATTTGATTCACCTCTTTTATATTTTAGTTCATAAGTAATTCTTGCATGTTCTCCGTTGTTACTTATTGCTTTGGCCGATTAGTAGGTAGTGACTCCAAGAGGGAACGTTATGCTCGATTGTGGGTTCATGCCCCTCGATGACTAGCTTGAGTGACAGAAACATGAGTCTAGGGGATGTGTTGTTGCCACAAGGGGGAAAACAACGGTGCTTGTGCCCGCGGGTGCAAGGATTGTTTACTTTACGCAAAGTTCTTTTAATGCAGTTGTCTGTTGCATTGAGTTTACACTATGGGTGGGACTCGCAACTTAATACCAGCAAGATGTTCGTGATAGATATCTCAAGGTGGATGATTAGTAGTAGATATTGATGGATTTCGGTCTACTTACTTTGGCGTACCGCCCATGCTTTGAACCTCAACCTTTCTTGCAATGTAGTCAGCATTGGTTTGCGTTCATGGTCCTGTCAATTGCCCAGCTGTAATTTGTTACCTCGCATAGCTGTTTTATCGTCTTTTGGGAGAGAGACATCACTAGTGAACATCATGAGACTCCGGTCCATATTACCATCATTGATCACATCCACTATTTACTTTCCGCTATTTACTTACTATTGCAAAAACTATCAATCACTACTATCACTGCTTTTAACCCTTTGTGAACTACAAGGCCGGAGGGATTGACAACCTCTCTGTACTCGTTGGGAGCAAATTTATTTGTATCTGTGTGCAGGTCCACGTTGGTTGCTACTAATCTGGCGCCGTAGCAATTGACACCTACTTGTTGAACCTAGGAGTCTCTGGGGAATCGATCCTTGGCATCTTTGCTAGGGCAAAACACTTCTACTTACTGCATCTTACACCTTCCACTTGGGGTAACCAACGAGGGGTTCGAGGCCCATCAGGAAGCTATTCAGGAACAACTAGAAACAATTTTCCCTTCAGTAACAAATAAATGTTGTATGTCCACTCTTGTTATTTTGCATGTCTACTTTTGGTAGTAGAATAGGAATCATTCCAACATCTAGCAGATTTCTCGTAATCAGTAGAGCAACTTACTCTTCTTACTGATACCAAAACTTGCGTTCTTGCTACATACAATTTTAAGAAAACAATGAGTTTCAAATTGCGATGAATATGAGGAACAACCGTACAAAATTTCAGTCATTCCATCCTTTTTGCACTTGTAGGAAACTCATCCAGGAGGTTTGGGCATGCTCAAGACGAGGCATGACACCAGCCGCCAACAATGACCACACTTCATGACTAGTAGAGGCTCGCCAACGAGCTGCCAACCGAGAGCCGGGGCTAGCCGATGGGCAGACGTGAAATCATTGGTCCATAAAGATCTTTATTAATTACCAAAATCACCCTTAGGGGTTAGATGCACTTTCAGTAGTGCTCCCAACCAAAAAAAGTGAGAGCGCAAATTGCAAAAATCCGAAAACTAGAAAGGAAATCCGCTTCGGTGGACCTGCCCATGATGGAGGTCTCTGCATGCGGAGCGCATCCCAATTTTCCATGGGTTCCCTTTCACACGGCACCTCCGATTAGTTTCTCTTGGATGAGGCTTAACTTTCTATCGGGGTCACGATAAGTCATACGTACATGTATGCAAGGTGACTAGTATTAGACCTTGACTCTTTGAAAAACCTAGCCGTCGGCACCACCTTCGCCTCCACCATACATCGGTTACCCCTCTTCCGGCCGGCCTCGCCGGTGTCGGGAGGGGTAGGGAACCTGATCTACGAGTGTTCTTTATAATAGTAGAGTTTTCATTAGACTGGTTTAGGGTTTTGGTAGTTGTCGTTTTCTTTGAAGATGGCATCGTCTACAATAAGTAATCTTCTTTCGTTCGTTCGTTGACGAGATCTCCTTCCCAACGTCAGTGGTGGTGTTGGAAAATTATGTTTGCCTAGGTATGGTCCTTCAGATCTTGCTTTACCAAATCACTTTTGTTTTTTTGCCATGGTTGCCACGAGGAGGATTGTCCTTGTAATATATGTCCCGGTTGTTATGTCCTTGACAATGGTGATTCATACTCTCGACTTCCAGTGACATCGACCTAGCTGTTCGATTTTTTGTCCCTGAAATACCGGTGTTGGTGCTCTTGCCGATGTTGGTTAATTACTTTAATGGTTGCGTGCGTGCATCGCAGCCTTGGCATTGTGGCTCAAATTAAAACCATGGGAAAACCCTTGTTGGTATTTACAGGTTTGTGGTTTGATACCTTTGCTATTTTCATGCGATTGCCTTCAGAAATGTACAAGATCGTATCATAGAAGAAAAAAGGAGTTTGAAGATCTCTCGAAGATTTGCTTGTTTCTTTTAGACTTTATTTTGTAATCGCTGTAATCAACTCATGTATCTCTACCATGTACAGTTCGCTCTATAAACATATCATGGCATTGATTGTCAAAAATAGTCATACATACATGTATGTTGCTGGCAAAATTTAATGGATTCATCTGAACCCAACGATTGAACGTTGGATCCAGCCCTAGTTGGTTCGAATCATGGGATGTTGGAGATATGTCTCTTCATCTGGCGAGTCACGTCGACGGCGGTTTCTCTTTTGGTTGTGTGCAAAAATTCTCAAGGACTCATTTGTAATACCCTCTTTAGGGTTCTTTCAGCAAAGTTTCCAAGACATCTATCCTATCCCGCTATCTGTGGTAGATTCCGCATTCCTATGCTATTACACTATGTTTGGTTAATAAAAGTGCGGGTTTCACTCGAATAAAAGTTGACGTAAATGTTTCCAATCAAATCAGTTGTCACATATGTGATGTGAATTGATAGCAAACCCAACATTTAATTTCCAGATTATATTTCCTCAAGAAAAAAATCCAGATGACATAGCCATACGACGGTGACTACTACAAGAAGAATATTGCAAAGATGTCATGGATCCAACCAAAGCAAAAGAATAAGTAGCAATAGATATGGATGTTGCATCGGCATAACCTGGCCAAGTCAGGCATAATAAGAACATTAACAACGTAAAACCTCTAAAATCGCAGGAGCTACTATTTGACGCATTCTGCGTCAAATTAAAGAGCTTTCACACCAAACGATATTTTCTGGGCCAGCCCACTGGGTGTTTCATGCAATGCTCCTTGTCTCCTTCCCGAGCGGTTTTCCTTGGTTGGCTTCCTATGAACAGGTTTTCATCTAAGAAAACCAGTTATTGGATTTGTTCTGGTAGATTTATAACATCTATTATTGCAATATTTAAACTTCTACTTAAGAAAAAGCCCAAATAAGAAAATTTCACAAATTCAGAAAAATGTTCACAAAATTAAAAAATGCTCACAAGTTTTCAAATGTTCACGGGTTTTAAAAAATAATCTTTAATTTAAAAGGTGATATAGAAAATACATTGTGAACATCTTTTAAATTTTGTGAACATTTAGTTTTTTTTATTTTCTTACAAAAATCGGAATATTTAATTTTATAAGCATTTTTAAAAATTTGTAAACATTTTTTTAAAGAAAATAAAAGAGAAAGAAATGTAAAGTAAAATGAAAAGGAAGAAAAATAAAAATAAAAGAACGTACAGAGAAGAGATAAAAAACAGAAAATAAACTGATAGAGAAAATGACTTAAAAAAACTGTTTTAAAACCTTCTAGAACTTCCTAAAAGCGGAAAAACCCAACCTAAACTTCCGAAAATCGACAAATCAGGTAAACCCGCCAAATCCAGGTGGGCTCTCTCTAAATATGTTGTCCATGGATACCCACAGTTTTCAATTCAGCATGAAGTTACTACTTGACACAAATTTAAGGGGACAATTAGCAGCTAATGACAGCACACAGTTAAGGGCGAAAGTGGAATACAAAAAAAATTTAACAACACAATTAGGAACGATGTTTTTTTATGGGGCACTAAGCAAAAAAACACTGCAAGTCAAATTTGCTCAACATCAACATGCGAGACTCAAAATCCTCCTCCCCAAATTTAGTTGCTATTCTGTTTCAAAATAGCACAGTGGAATGTTCCAACGCTTCCTGGTCGTAGACTCCAGCAGGGGTAAAACTGAACACAGAATGTAACCATCACATGTAACAAATTAGTTATTATCACAGCAGGGATAATAATAATCTGCTAACAAAACACAACTACAGGCAAAGAAGGGTGAAGCATAAATTACCAGCTACTCCCATTTCAAAATACACCACCATAGTTACTGCTCTAAGTGACAGCAAATGCTAGTAGGAGTAAACTTAATTTCCATCACAAAATACACCATAGTCACTGCTCTAAGTGATAACAAATGCTAGTACAGTACAAGATAATCAGCTAACACAGCACAATGGGGAAGAGATTTCAGACAAGGGGAGCATACTAACAACAAACTCGATAATTGCAGTGATTTCAGATTGTTAACCCAGCAAGTTGATCCCTTAAGGGGAGCATACCAACAACAAGCAGCTTGATCCCTGCAGCACCTCGGCACTTCAGCCCGGGAAGTGTATCCCAACCATCCAGCAATTGCCCTTGTAGATTTTGTTCCTCACCGACATCTTCTGCTTATATGTTTTTGGATATCTGGAAGTGCTTGGAACCATGATATTGCGCCTTTTACACAACACCCTGTTATGCAGGTATATGCCTTCGAGATCAACTGCAGCTTCCATCACACTTGTAATAAATTCAAAGAACTTGCATTCTGCTTGAAACCCATAAATCCTTAGCACAGCCAGATTGTGGTGCTTGAAATCAGATGCCAGCCCTTCCCACTCTGCGCCTTTGTCCTTCTTCTCCTCGCTAAACGCATGCTTCTTCCTTTCATCCTCGTCTCGTACCATATCACATACATTGTCCCACACCTGCATTCCATTGGGCAAAAACCATAGGATTACACAAGGTTGTTACAAGAAAGAAACTTGGGCAGACATGCAAGCATCTAAACTTGAAACAGGACAACATCACCTTTTGCAACTTTAACAAGAGCTTTGACGATTATCTACAAACAGTTTACCTGTATGCACAGCTCCTTCAGGAAGGGTGCGCCTTGGAGAATGAATAACGTCCAAGCCAGATCACATTCTTCAGAAATGTTATCCAAAGTCACAACCTTTAGTGAACGAAACACCTGCCACAATTGTCTTGGGCCTTCTGGTTTAACCCAAATCTGCAAAAGGTGAAGACAAACACAATACGTTTGGCAAACTTAAGATTTGAACATCTTGACAAGTTTGTGAACAAGGAAAATTAGCATGACCAAGAGGTTATCATCGCAAACCTTTTCGCATCTGAAATTGAGATGGAGATCACTTATGGTTGCTTTGCCAAGGATCTCACTTAACTTGAGCATCTTGTGATAAGAAAGACCAATATTAGTGATGCTCACACTCTGGAGCAGTGGGGCATGACCAACGCAAAACGGATCCACCTGTGAGAGCCAACCTTTAAAAGTCAGCAGTGCAAGCTTTGGTAGCCATTTCAGATCAACACCACCCTCAAATCTGCAGTTGATAATCTCAAGTTGGCTGAGTTGAGGGTGTTCCACTTGTAGAGAAGACGAGATCTCCACGTCGCAGTTGAACAAGTGGAGGAACTCCAGCCTCTTACAGATACCAAATATTTCGGGGAAGTCCGATTGAGCCAGCGTCAAATGCTCCAGCTTGAGGCGTGTGAGGCCACCAAACGCTACCGGGCAAGCATCGACAAATGACATGAGCTGCCTCCCGTAAGCAGCCACTTCATCATAGGTGCATTTCCTGCCATCCTTGTGCGTCAGAATTGTGAACTCGGACGAACCAACCTTTTGTGTTGCCATAGTGCTGGCCACGGCCTGTCCAATGGAGATGGAATCATCCCCCAAGAATAACTGCACGGACAGGTGGTGAATGGGGTATGGACCTGGGGGCCTGTTTCCCAGCATCCTCCTAGTTGCTTCGACGGTGGTGGAACTTGCACGAACGACGTCGTCAATCGTCACGTTGGACCTGTCTTGTGCTAGCTGAAAGGAACCAACCGCGATGTCGATTTTCGAGAGCATGGCAGGGATCCGCCTCCACCTTTTGGACAGGGAGCTGGTTCGCGCGACATCGACGATTCCAAGCCGGTCGACAATGTTGAGCAATATGTCATCTGGCAACTGGCTCAGCCGATCATCCCGACCTCCCTTCTGCATTTACCATGGGAACAAATCAGGGTTGATTTCTAACGACTGGTCTCAAGTTTGTTGTTTTTTTATATACAGACAGAAGAAGATGCAAAATTGACGCATAATTTGATTCCCTGTTCTTTATCTGCGAAAAAAAGGAGATCAAGAGGAACTCACCCCCATGGCCAGGGAGAAGTGTGGTCTGGCCGTCGATCTGACAGCCGGTCGCCGTGAATCGGGAGTTGCTCGTCTCCTCTTAAAAGTGGCCGACCGGACAGATTTATAGCGGCCACCAACGAAAAGCCGGAGACTAAATTCGAAACAAGGCCTGCTTCTTCTGATTGTATCCCGGGAAGGACTACTGCTTTGATTCCGGATTGCGACCAGAAAAGGGAGCCGCTTCGATTTCTTGGATTGCCGGTTGCAGCCCGGAGCAGAGCTGCTTGATTACGGAGCTGCTGCTGCTTCGATTGGGGACTGCAACTCCTGCAGCACTGGATTCTCATGCGGAGGCTCGCGGGGAGACGATGGCACACCGCCGCCGGCGCATCTCTCACCCAGAGTCTCTCCCCTTCTTCCTAACCAACCCCTTAGGGTGGCGGCGTGGGCCGTTGGACTATGTGGCCTAGGAATATTAGGCCTGTCCAGTGATATTGGGGGCCCAGAGGCTGATAAAGTATATACTACCCTCTCTAAAACAAAAGGCCAAAATATACGTACATTTTTTGACCTGTAGATTCATGGTCTCCCCCTATTCCAATGCAAAAAAAAAATAATAATAACCTGTACACCTACATTGCATAGATTCATGGTCTCTACAATCTAAAAAGGACATTACAAACAACTTGTATCAATAAAATAGAACTATGTCACCATACTTAGGAAAACATTATGGTTCCACAAAAGATTTGTTCACACGCAAACTTGTTAAAAGATTAGATATATATTTTCTAGAAGACATCAGCAGACACAGTGCTTAAAAATGCAGAATATTGGTGGCTGGATCCGTGCCACAAAAAACAAGGCCTCCCAGTGAACAGAATTAAAGGGCAGGGTCAAGAGGCGCGGGAGTGATATGTAATCCTTACGGCGGATGTGGGACACACATACCAGTGTAAAAAAATTCATGTCTGAAAATAGTCCTAAAAAACTTCCATGTCTGAAAATAGTCCTAAAAAAACTTCCATGTCTGAAATTTCCTTTTCCTTTTGTGTTTTTCCTCTTCTTATCTGAAAAAGAGAGATCTTGCTCATTCTTCAGCATTTGGAGACACCGAATGCTTATATTTCTTAGATTACCCTTTTTGTCTTAAGATGTCGACATATAGCTCACCTCTTATTGAAGAGAGAAAAGATGGTACTCACTAATTACTTAATTATGAAGTTCATCAAACGAGTGCAAATTTTTGGCTCCCGGATTCAAGAAAACACAAGATTATTTTGCTAAAAAATTGAAATGGTATTTCGAAGTTTATGTTTTACAAAATATGAGAAAATTATCCATGTTGATTTGTAAGCTACACAGAAAAAAACAATCGCAAAAAAACCACTTTGATATATGTACTTGTCTTTTTGTGTACACCACGTAGTATAGCTGTATTACGCAAAATACACACAACGGGAAGGATCTCATAATACACATAACTGAAAATGTTCATCATTGAAAACTAATCAATGTTTTTTTTTTGTGAAACGGCAACTAATCGATGCTGACCCAAAGAAAACATGATCCCTCCCCGCCGGTGATTGTTATGATGTTATTTTACCTTCTTACATAAGCATCTGTCTCTAAGGTTGACGTAACAGATTTAGCTAATTAGACATGAATTGTCGGCCGAGAGCACGGATGAAAGGAAGCAGGCAGGTAGTAGGTTTCTTGTTCTTGGCAATGATAAGGTCAAGTGCAGCTTATTTTTTCAGGAAATGAATCCTGACAGGCGAGAGCATCCCCCTGTTTTTTTTTGAAAGCTTTTTTTTTGAAAGCAGAGCATCCCCCTGTTGATTTTGTCCCTCAGCGACAACCTCTGCTTCCATGTCCACTCCTTTGGAACCGGGTGCTTGCACTTCTAAAACGCTGGATTGTTATACAGGTATATGTCCTCCAGATTCACTGCCGCTTCCCTGTTACTTCTAACATAGCTCACAAATTTGTTTTCTGCCTGAAACCCATAGATTTTGAGCACAGCCAGATTATCGTGCTTGAAATTATATACAGATGGTTCCCATTCTAGTCCCTTGTCTTTCTCCTTGCCGAACACATACTTTTCCCTCCACTTTTCCCGTTATCATTTCACATAAATGATCCCTCACATGCATTCACAAAATGTTTGAACTTCGAAATGAGACGATATGTTTTGCCTATTCCACATGTGGTGAGCATCGATACGTGAAAGTGGCATAAAATTGAGAATTGACGATTGGGCACAAGAGTTTACCATGACACATAGTTCCTTGAGGATGGGTGCACCTTCGAGTATGAACATTGTCCATGTGAGGCTACATTCTTCAGAAATATTAAGCATATTCACAAGCCTAAGTTTGTGGAACACTGGTAACAATTGTTTTCGACCTTCTGGTTTGACCCAAATCTGCAAAAGAGGGGGATAATGTACAATTGTGTTAACCAAAAGTAATGATTACAACCTCTCAACTAGATGGACAGCAAATTCGTTCATACACACACAACTAATATAAACATGTCCAACCTTCACTAACCTTTTCGCTTTTAAACTTCAAATGCAGGTTGGTTACAACAGTTTTGCCAAGCAACTCACTTAACTTGAGCATCTTGTGCCGAGAAAAACCAATATTAATAATGCTCACAGTCTGGAGCAGTGGGACATGGCCAAAACAGACGGGGTAATCTTGAGATACAAATCCATTAAATTTCACTAGTGTGAGTCTTGGTACCCACTTCAGATCAACCATCCTAAGACTGCTTTGGACAATCGCCAATTCACTGAGTTGCGGGTGTTCCACTTCCAGCAAAGTCATGTACCCCAACTGGTAGTGGTAGAGTCGGAGGAACTCCAGTTGCTTGCATATACTAAAATTTTTGGGAAATCTTGACTCGGCTAACCTCAAATTCTCTAACGTGAGGCGTGCCAGACCACCAAATGTGTTTGGACACGAGTCAAAGACTGACATGAACTGCGTCCCGTAAGTGATCAGTTCATTCTTGGTACAATTTCGGCGCTCGTCAGCATTGTAAAGTCGGCCGAAGCAACCTTTTGTGTTGCTATGGTGTTGGCAACTGTCTAGCCAATGAAAGTGGACTCATCTCCCAAGTAGAATTGCATGCGCAACAGGTGAATGGTGTATGGATTTCCAGCCCTCCTATCCAGTATGCTCCTGGTTGCTTCCAGCACGGTGGTATTGGCCTGAACTATATCATCTGAGGTTGACTTCCTCCTTTCGTACTTGGGTTCAAAATAATCAACCGGTATGACAATTTTTGAGAGGATAGCAGGAATGTGCTTCCACCGTTTGGAGAGGACGCTAGTTCGTGCGGCGTCGGCGATACCAAGTCGCTCGACAAAGTCATGCAACTTGCTGAGCCAATCATCTTGACCGTCCTCCTACATTTGATATATGGAAACAAATCTGAGATGATTTCTTATTAGCCACTCATCATTGACTGGTACAATTTTGATATTTTCTACAATGAAGGGCACAATGTCTGTATTTTCCAAAGTTTTAATAGCGCGCTAAGCCTTTTAGCGGCGGACCTCTTCTAAATGCTATAGCATGCTATAGCGGCGCTATAGCGTGCTATTTAAAATGTTTGCTCATGTGGTTGGACAAAATACATTTAATGCAGAACCTCTTCTAAAATCTATAGCCTGCTATAACGGAGCTATAGCGGGCTATTTAAAACTTTGGTATTTTCACACCAAAAAGGTTAAATTTTGACCATGAGTCCTGAATCTGATTACAGTCCATAGTTTTTGTTATTCCTTGTTGTAAGAGATAGTATTCTTTTGCGGGTGATTTTCTAGCTAGTAAGTGGATTGCTTCCATAGAAATAAAAAAATTGTTGTAAGAGGATCTAGCGAAAGGAACATGATGAGGAGGATGAACTCGCCATAATGTGGAATGTGGGCCTGCTGGTAACCACTCGCCCGAGAAGGAACTTGTGCTATGTCTCGGGAGGTGCCTGGCGGTGCCGGGGCTACTCACGCGAACCATGACGAACCAGACTCCTACCACCGCCTCTTCGTCCTCTTAAAAAAAAAGCATCTAGGGTTCCTGCCTCTCGCCGGCTCCGAAGCAGGTCCACTTCGTCTCCGGTGGCCCTAGGGTCATGGAGGCGCGGTGGATCCTGCCAAGGGTTGGCAGGAGGGTTTCGTTTTTAGTCGTTCATTTTAATTTTGTTAGGGTTTGTGTTCTACTCAGGAAGGCGAAACGGTGGCGGCATTCTGAAGATGGAATAAAGGTCTCCCCGCCTAACCCCCGTTCCAATGGTGCGGATATCATCATTGGTGGGCGTGTGGAGGTGTGTCTCCGGCGAATCTATCTTTGATGGATTTGCTCGGATCTCGTTGGTGTTCGTCTACGTTCGTGTGTCTTCGGATTGGGTCCTTCCGATCTGCGTTGTTCTTCATCTACGGCGGTTGCTAGTCTGGTGCGCTGGTCCTACGGGGCCTTAGCACGACGACTTCCCGACTGTCTACTACAACAAGTTGTGCCCGACTTCAAAGATGGAGGGGCGATGACGGCGGCGTGCCTTTGGCTCGCTTCAGTGCTTGTAGTCGTCGCTAGGTGATCTACGGATCTGAATGTAATTTTTATTATTTTCGGTATTTGTTGTACTGCCATAATTGAAGATGAATAGAACGGAAGATTTCACGCAAAAAAAAGGTGCCTGCCGGTGCCGGGAGATTGCCTGGCAGGTTTTTGGCTTGGGTTCCTTCTTGGATTGCAACTCAGAGATTGAATATATTATCAGAGATTGCCTTTTTCAGTTAGAGTTTCTCTTTTTTTGTGTGTGTTGTTTTTTGGAACGATTCTTCACGTTTTGGGTGTCCAAGTTGCCACCGGGGGCGCAACCCAAGACAACCCAAGTCGCTGGATATATCTCTGCAAGGAAACTGTGGCCTGACAAGATTACGAAGGGAGATGGACTAGTTCACGATTTCGGTGTCCAAGTTGACACCGGGGACGGAACCCTAACCCAAGCCGCGGCATATCTGAATTCTTCTGGGCCTCGGCAGATCTACGCGGGAGCCATGGGTTTTAGAAAAGTTTCAGCACCAAACAAAATCAATGAAGTTCACTGACACTACAAGAAATATGTCAATTTGTGACCTTGACTATTGGTCACTGAATGATCATTATTTTTTATTTGTGACTTTTTTGTGACCAAAATAGATGGTCAAAAGTTGGCGGTCGTAAACTGAAATTAACGACCTTCTCTGTGAGAAGGTCGTAGACGTTTATGACCAAAATATGCCTACTGTCTTGTTTTGGTCACTATCAGCCTCCTCAGACCACGTAGGCATCCAGCGTGGCAACCTGATGTGGCACAAGAATCAGCCCGATCCAATTCGGTTTTCTACATGGGCCTAACCCAACAATTCGGCCTTTTTAATATTTTTTCCTGTGCTTTTATTAGCTACATGGGTCTGGCCCAACAATTCAGCCTTTGATTTCTTTGCATGGCCCTTTGTGACACCCCGAGACCGGTGCGCCAGGTGTCAGCCAGTTATTCGTTGAGTTTGCCTTGTCATCTGCTTGCGTGTGCATCTTGCCATGTCATCATGTGTGTTGCATCAGCATGTGTAATGCCCCGGATGTAATAATTTCCCTTTTGGGCATATAATATATCTCCGGCTTCATCTATTTCCATTCCGGGTTCTTTGTCTTTCGGGTTTTCGTCGTTTTCTTGTGTGAGTGTGTGGCATTCATTCATATCATGTAGACATGTGCATCGCATTGCATTTGTGTTGTCGGTTGCATCCGGTTCCTCGCGTTCCTTCCCGTTGTCCGTTTCGCGTTCCGGAGCTCCCTCACGTGTCCGTGACGTCCCGTAGGCCTACTTTGGTGTTTGGGCGTGTAACGTTATCGGTGTGCCGCGAGACTTGTCGTGTGTTGTTGTTTTGTTGTGTGTAACCCGCCTCTCAAATCTCGTCGCGTTTGGACTCCATTTGCTATCCCTTCAGTTATTCGTGTGGGTCCAAAGTGTCTTCACTTTGTGTCCCAGAAACACCCCTACTGCAGTCCACTACCCTCTTCTAGGCCCATCCAAACTACCCCCGCGATCGGATCCGTCGGATCGCGATCGGAGGGCTCCTAACACCCCCAAATCCCCAAACCCTAAATTCTGCTATTTATAGACCCCCCTAGGTCCATTTTGGGCATCCCTAGCTTCTTCCCCCTTCTCCTCCCTCAATTTTGGATCTGGCTAGACCCCCCTGCCACTGGGAATTCCTCCTCGAGCCACTCCATCCAGCAGCCGACCGCCCGCCGTTTCCCATCGCCTGGAAGATCGAGCGCCGACCAGTCCCTTCGATCCCGCAGGCCAGTCCCTCGAGCGGCCAGGTCAACGCCCTCGAGTCCCTCGGCCTCTCTCGCCCGATCGGTCCAGATCGACCACTCGGCTGGACCACTTCGCCGCTGAGCCCAGCTCCCTTCGCCAGCCTCGGCAGGCCCGAAGGCTAGGTCTCCTTCGCCACCGTCCGCTCGGCCGGGCCGGCCTCTCCCTCGCCACCGCCCGGCCCGTTCCTCCGCGGCCTCCAGCTGGCTGGGCCACCCCAGCCAGGTCGCCGCCGCCTTCTCTCCGCGGGCCGCCGCTCCCTCTCCCCGAGCGCCAGGCCTCCCGCTTCGGGCCCAGCGCGGGCAGATCTCGCGGGTCGCCTCACCGCCGCCTCCTTCGGCCGCCCGGTGGGCCGCGGCTCCCCACCAGGCCGCCTCGCGAGCCGCGGGCCGCTCCCGCCTCGCTGCGCCTTCCCCGCCGCCAGATCGCCAGCCCACCAGCCGGCCTCCCTCCTCCGCAGGCCGCAACCGCCCGTCGCCAGGCCGCCTCCCGCGGGCCGCTCCGCACCGACCGGGCCGCCCAGCCGCCGGGCCGCACCGATTCCAGACACGGGCCGCGTCCTCCTTTTTTTCCAGCAAATCTGAGGTTGAACTCCCCCTCTTTTCTTCTAAGTCCTGTGTTAATTACCTGTCTGATGCAATATTCAACTGCTGTAACTTTGTGTGTGTTTGTCCGTTTCGCGCAAATAGCATGTCCAGACGTTCGTGGTGAATAGCACTACGTTTTATCTTTTTGTGTCATGCATGTTAGAGATCATCTAGGTGCTTGTTTTTCTGTTGCAATAGTGCATCGTGATATAATTGCTGCTATGTGATGTTTTTATGCCATCTTTGCCATGTGATAACTTTTAGCTCGTTTGTCCGAATGATGCAAATGACATGTCCACGTGTTCGTCTTGCCATGCTCTACATGTTGCTTGTGTTAGGTTGCATGATAGATTTATTCTTGCCATGTTTATCCTCGTTGCAAAGTGCCATGTGACTGTGATGTTGTTTCACTTGTTATGAAATGCCATCTTGTTGAGCTCGTTGCTATCGTTGTGTTTATCTCCATGAAGCATGCTTGTATGTTTCGGAATCACCATCATGTGTACTTTGATGTGGTGCTTACCACTTGCCATGTTTAGTTTCGAGGTGACTTAAACTTGCTCGTTTAGATGCCATGTTGAAACTGCTGTTTTAGGACTTAGTGGTTTTTCACTAAGTCTGAAATCTGTAACGTTTCGATGCCATGTTTGCTTGCTGCTCTAGGACAAACCATGATAGTTTTGGAGTGGATCTTGATTGTTCCTTGTAGTATATATTGTTGGCTTTCCATTCATGTTCTCACATGCTTATTTGAGTGGCTGTAGCATGTTTAACTTTTGCTCCAAAGTTTCAATAAAATTCTGCTGCCAGAATTTTATTGTCAAGTTCAATATGTCCAAGCTTATTGCTATTGATCCGTGGCTCCTTTGGGGGTGCACCTTTGGACTTAATTGCTGTAGGATATGTCTAGTTTATGTTCATGTCCTTTGCCATGTTGTTTGAGTGCTGTAGCTTATTTTTGTAGTGCTCCGAAGTTGCTATGTTGCTGTAATTTTCAGCTTTCGCTCATTTCTTGTTTCGGGCATAACTTTTAGCCCGTAGCTCCGATTTCAGCGAGTCTTATATGAAACTTGAATGATTTTCTGTGTAGATTCATAATCTCTTATTGTTATCATGTTTTGAGGTGTTTTGCTTGAGTGCTATTTTTCTGTGCTCCGTGTGCATCCTTAGTGCATCCATCATGCATCCATCATTTTCGAGTGCGCATTGCATCTTGTTGATTTGTGCTTGGTGTGATTGTATTGTTTAGAGCCGGAAGCTGAGACCGAGTACGAGTACAAGCACGAGGTTACCAACGAGGTTGAGCACGAGGACCCTTCTTACGATCCGAACGACTTCTCTTCAGGCAAGATGACCGAACCCCGATAACATTACTATCTTTGCCTATTGCTAGTAGTTCCGCTCTATAGTTTTGCCTCGATGCCCATGTTCTTCTTGTCAGCCTCCTACTTGTAACCATTACCATGCTTAACCACCCTACCTATGCAAACCGTTGCTTGGCTAAGTACGCTTCGCTCAGCCCTTCTTATAGCATTGCTAGTTGCAGGTGAAGATCGAAGATGCTTGCTTCATGTTGAAGTTTTGTTGGGTTATATCACACTATATAATTGCTAAATGAAATCATCTATATATTGGCAAGGGTGGAAGGCTAAGCCTTTTGCTTGGTGATTTGTTCCACTCATGCCGTTAGGAACCGTATAAGCCGGTGTTATGTTCCTTGATTATGCGTTCCTAACACGGTTGGGGTGTATGGGACCCCCTCGATAAACCGCTAAGTGCTAAGTCTTTTCCAGCAAGTCCCAACATTGGTACTATTTGCCTAATAACTAATTAAACTTGCATAGGGAGTTATAAACCCTTTTTCCTTAATTCTACAACCCGGGCCAGTGCTCCACATGAGTGTTGGTCCAAACTGGGGGTTACGCGGGGCCACCTCGAGGGAACTCAAGGTCTGGTAAAAACCTGTGGGATCGCCCATCCGGTCGTGGCCTGAGACGAGATACGCGCGGCTACTATCAGGGTGTCGGCACGCCGAGAGGATTTGCTGGATTAGCCTTACCTTAGTTCGGAGTATCTTGAGCACGGGATTCTGAGAATACTCGGGTCTTCCCACTTTGGAGTTGCGACTCCGCGGATCGTGGGCTTGTAATGGGTCAAGTTGGAACACCCCTGCAGGGTTATGAACTTTCGAAAGCCGTGCCCGCGGTTATGTGGCAGATGGGAGCTTGTTAATATCCGGTTGTAGATAACTTGACACAATGTTTCTAATACACTACCAGCGTGTGTTCCGTGACTGTCAATTTCCGAATAGGGATTCGGGAGTTGAACACAGAGGGGTTATATTTGTTGAGCTTTTAGCTAGGATCACTTCGTGATCATCTCTCGTCCGAGGCTTTCTCTTCTCGCACTCTCTCACGTAAGCTAGTTGCTAGTTGCTGCTGCAGACACTAATTCTTTTCTTCAGCCTTATCCTCTCCCAAGGCTTAAAAAGTCTTGTTACCCGGGAACGGGATTGCTGAGTCCTCTGTGGCTCACAGTTACTTCACCACACCAGATGCAGGTCCAGTTGTGAGCTATCCAGGTGATGGCACCGAGCTGGATTGGGAGTTCGACGAGGAGCGTAGTCGGTACTATGTTCGTTATCCGGATGATCAGTAGTGGAGACTTCTACTAGGATTCGATCCGACCTGTGGTTTATTTATTTAAGTTTGGTATCTTGACATTTGGATTTTGCCCTTAGAGGGTTGTGATCTTCTTAATGTATGATGTTTGAGACTTGTATTGTATTTGTGTGATGTGGCGAGTGTAAGCCAACTATTTATGTTTACAATCCCCTCTTTTACATGAGATGTGCAAAGATTACCAAACTTGAGATCATTCTAGGATGGACTTATGCCTTTAAGTCGTGCCTCGACACGTAGGAGGTATAACTCCATCCTGGGCATTACAAGTTGGTATTCAGAGCCTTCTCCGACCTAGGAGCCCCCACTGATTGATCGAATCGTTGATGGTCGAGTCTAGGCACACACTGAAAATATTTTGAGTCCTATATATTATATCGGAGAGTAGGATTTCTTTGCTTCTCATCCCCTTTCTCTCTGGTGAGGACTCCTGACGTCTACTCTTGTCTCTTCTATCTTCAAAAATTGCACCAAATTTTTTTTTAGGAATCTCACGAGTATTCTGGGATTGTTTCGATGTTCTTGTGACGAGAATATTGTTCTCGATGCCTCCTGACATTAGGGGTTGTGGCAGTGTCCCGGGGAGTTGAGCTTCGGGGTATTGTCGTCACAAGCATATCGCGGCAGTACTAAATACTTAAGACGGCCGACATCGAAAATCTCTCCTATACGGCCAGTGGCAAGATAACCCCGACATCACCCAGTACTGGGGAGGTAATTCGGGAGTATTGCCATAGCTTGTTATAGTGGATGCTTTTCGAAGGTCCGAGGTAGACAGTTTCCGAGAAAGACTGGTTATGTGTTGAAGGATGGATACACCTGGATGTAGGTTTAGAGTTGATTGCGCGGTGCTTCCCGTGTATCCCCAACACCTGATTGCATAACTGGAATCTTTCGAAAATTAATAGGTGGTTTTATCCAGTAGATCGTAGGCATTCTTCCAACGAATGCAGGTTAGCGAGTTCGGGGTTCTACATTGAGTGAAGTGGTTTATGACCGATGTTACTATCAGGAGTTGCATCTTAAAGGGTCCTTGGCTATGCTGATCCGGGGATTGCAAAACCTTTTCGTAACGCGTTCATATGCTTTCAGCACAAAGATGTTAGAACGAAGCTCATATCTTGTGTTTGTTTCCGTCCGTACGTTGTTGTTTTTCTTATTTTACCTTTTGTCCCCTATGTGGCTTCTCGTGAAGATTGATGTTATCATTAAACTGAGAATTTCATTCGTTCCTCTTGTTCGAATGATTTCATTCGTTCCTATTGTTCGAATGATTATTGTGAAGACTTGTTGCAATTCATTCCATTGATTCAGCTTATACCTTCTGCCAATCAATTGCTGATTCGTGGTCATCTCTTACAGGATGGCTCCGAAAAGGGTTCCCAACGCTAACCCAGAGGCGGAAGAGGTCCCAGAACGTCCTCCTTCCCCTCCTCCTCCGTCTGAGGCTTGGAGAGCGATTATGCAGACTACAGCTCAGAACACTCAGATGTTGATGCAGATGATGCAGCAGATGCAAGCTAATCAAGCTAATCAGGGTGTTCCAGGGAATCAAGGCAACTTCTTCAACCAACAGCACCATGCTACTCTCAACCAGTCCTTGGCCAATAATCCAAAAGCTTTCAGTTACTGTGTCGACCCTCTTGATGCTGAAGATTGGTTAACCGACATAAAGAAGCATTTTGAGTGCAATAACGTGAAGGAAGATGATTATGTGAAGTTTACAGCCTTCCAACTCAAAGATCAAGCAGCTGACTGGTGGCAGCAGTACAAAGACTCCAGGCCAGGTCAAGTGATCTCTTGGGAGAATTTCTGCAAGGACTTTCGCTCTCACCACATTCCTACAAGTGTCATCGAGGGTATGCGTGAGCAATTCCGCAACCTCAAGCAGGGCTCTATGACGGTCTATCAGTATAATGTCAAGTTCCAAAACCTCGCCCGCTATGCTAAGCAAGACATTCCTGACGCCAAGAGCAAAATCTACCAGTTCCGTGGAGGTCTCAAAGATGAACTTCAGCTTGCTCTCACTCTGTTCGAGCCCGATGAATTCGACAAGTTCTATAACATGGCTTTGAAACAAGAAGCAGCTCAGCTTAAGATGGAGGCTTCTAAGAAGAGAATTCGAGATGCCGTTCACTCTTCCTCATCGTCTCAGATGGTCTCGAAGCAACAGAAATTCTGGCTTCCTCCTCCTCCAGTGACTCGAGCTCCTTACAACAACTCCAACAACTCCAACAGCAACAAGAACTCCGGTGGACGTGGTTTCTCCCACCCACCCAACCCGAGCAACCAGTCGAAGAAGCAGTTTCAGTCTCAAGGCTCCAAGTCAAGTGGTTCTCATTTCCGTCCTCTCTCAGAAGTGACTTGCAACAAATGCACTCAGAAAGGTCACCATGCCAACAGATGTCCGAACCCGAAGCGTCTTCCACCTCCTCCGCCTGTCAGTTCAGCTATTGTCAGGCATGATCCAAAGTCTGCAAGGGTCAATCTGATGAGTGCAGCGCAAGCGGAGAATTCTTCTGATGTCATTTTGGGTAACCTCCCAGTGAACTCTTTTCTAGCTAAAGTGTTGTTTGATTCGGGTGCTACATGCTCTTTCATGTCATATCCATTTGCATCCAAGCACAACATTGTCACCAGAAGTTTGCCAAGGGAATTGTCAGTTGTTTCTCCAGGCAAACTATTGCATTCAAAGATATTTGCTCCGGATGTTTCTATTCGCATGGGTGATTATCGCTTTCTGGCTAATCCGGTGGTTCTTGGTAATTCTGACATCGGCCTCATCCTCGGAATGGATTGGCTTTCTCAGCATGATGCTCACATTGATTGTGCACAGAAGGAAGTCAAGATGACTCATCCTGATGAAGATGTGATTATCTTTGCCTCAAGGGATAACACTATTAGGCTTTTCTCTCTCTCAATGATAAGGGCGAAATTAATGCCATATCTCAAATTCCGGTGGTGAATGAATATCAAGACGTCTTTCCTGAAGAACTTCCAGGCATGCCTCCACACCGTCAGGTGGAATTCGTTATTGAACTCGAGCCGGGTACTGAGCCAGCATGCCGGCGTCCGTACAAGCTCTCTCCGGATGAATTGAAGGAATTGAAGAAGCAGCTTGATAAACAGGAGAGTATGGGTCTCATCAGGCCTAGTACGTCTCCTTGGGGCTGTGGTGTCTTATTTGTCAAGAAGAAAGATGGCACGGAGCGTCTATGCGTTGATTACCGACCATTGAACAAGAAGACGATAAAGAACAAGTATCCGCTCCCCAACATCAACGAACTCTTCGAGCAGCTCAAAGGAGCTAAAGTGTTCTCTAAGCTTGACCTCCAAATGGGCTATCATCAAATTCACATTCGCGAGGAAGACATTCCCAAGACGGCCTTCAGAACGAGCTACGGTTCATACGAGTATACCGTCATGTCCTTCGGTCTCGCCAATGCTCCTCCTACCTTTTCGAGGATGATGCACTACATCTTCAACCCCTATACTGGCGAGTTTGTGCTTGTGTATCTGGATGATATTCTGGTGTTTTCCAAGAATGAAGAAGATCATGAAAAGCACTTACGTCTGGTTCTTGATCGACTCCGTGAGCATAAGTTCTATGCCAAGTTCTCAAAGTGCGAATTTTGGCTCGATAAGGTTTTGTACCTGGGCCACATCATCTCAGCTGACGGCATTGCGGTTAATCCCGAGAAAGTTGAAGCAATTGTCAACTAGGAAGCTCCTCAGAACGTCAAGCAGCTCCGCAATTTTCTGGGTCTTGCCAGCTATTGCAGAAGGTTCGTTGAGAACTTCTCCAAGATTGCCAAGCCTCTTTCCAACTTGCTTCAGAAGAATGTCAAATACTTTTGGTCTCCAGATTGTGAAGTGGCATTCAAAACTCTCAAAGAAAAGCTCGTCTCTGCTCCAGTTCTGACTCCTCCAGATGAATCCAAGCCCTATGAGGTATTCTGTGATGCTTCTCTTCAAGGTCTTGGTGGTGTGCTTATGCAAGATAAGAGAATTGTGGCATACACTTCTCGTCAGCTCAAGCCAAGTGAGAAGAATTATCCCACACATGATCTCGAGCTAGCAGCTGTGGTACATGCTTTGATTACATGGAGACATCTGTTGTTGGGCAGAAAAGTCGACATCTTCACCGATCACAAGAGCTTGAAGTACATCTTCACACAGCCGCATCTGAACCTCCGCCAGACTCGTTGGGTTGAAATGATCCAAGAGTATGATCCCAGCATTGAATACACTCCTGGCAAGGCGAATGTGATTGCAGATGCTTTGAGCAGAAAGGCATATTGCAACAGCCTTCTTATCAAGCCGTACCAGCCTGAGCTTTGTGAAGCTTTCAGGAAGCTCAACCTTCAAGTTGTTCCGCAGGGTTTTCTTGCAAATCTTCAAGTTGCTCCTACCTTGGAAGATCAGGACCGTGAGGCCCAACTCAGTGATACCATGGTGAAGAAGGTGAAACATGCTATTGCTAAGGGCATTCCGAAATACAAGTGCTTCCGTGTTGATGAGAGAGATACCTTGTTCTTCGAGGACAGACTCGTTGTTCCCAAAGGTGATCTCAGGAGGCTCATAATGGAAGAAGCACATGATTCTCTCCTTTCCATTCATCCTGGCAGTTCCAAGATGTATCAAGATCTCAAGCAGTCTTACTGGTGGACACGCATGAAAAGGGAAATGGCCCAATTCATGAATGAATGTGATGTTTGCAGAAGAGTGAAAGCAGAACATCAATGTCCAGCCGGTCTTCTCCAACCTCTTCCTATTCCCGAGTGGAAGTTCGACCACATTGAAATGGACTTCGTCACTGGCTTTCCTAAATCCAAGCGAGGAAATGATTCTATCTTCGTGGTGATTGACAAGCTTACCAAAGTCGCTCACTTTCTTCCAGTCAAAGAATCAATCAATGCAGCTCAATTGGCAGAGTTGTACACTTCCAGAATTGTGTCCTTACATGGCATTCCTCAAGTTATATCCTCAGACCGTGGAAGTTTGTTCACTTCAAGGTTCTGGGACTCCTTTCAGTCCGCCATGGGCACTAAGATCAGGTTCAACACTGCTTTTCACCCTCATACTAGTGGTCAAGTCGAGCGAGTGAATCAGATTCTAGAAGACATGCTCAGAGCCTGTGTCATATCCTTTGGCATGAAATGGGAAGACTGCCTTCCATTTGCCGAGTTCTCTTACAACAACAGCTTTCAAGCAAGTGCAGGCAAAGCTCCGTTTGAAATCCTCTATGGCAGAAAGTGCCGTACCCCTCTCAACTGTTCCGAAACAGGCGAACGTCAACTTCTTGGCAATGACTTGATCTCAGGAGCCGAAGAAATGTGCAAAGTCATACGTGAGAATCTCAAGGCCGCTCAGTCGCGTCAGAAGAGCTACTATGACGGCAAGCATCGTGATTTGGCATTCAACATTGATGATCATGTTTATCTCCGTGTGTCTCCGATGAAAGGCACCCAAAGATTTGGTATCAAAGGAAAGCTTGCTCCTAGATACGTCGGGCCTTTCAAGATTCTTGGCAAAAGAGGCGATCTAGCCTATCAACTTGAGCTCCCTCCCAACTTCGCCAATGTTCATGATGTCTTCCATGTGTCTCAACTTCGCAAATGCTTCAAGGCACCTGAGCGCATGATTCCGTTTGAAGAGATTGATCTTCAACAAGACCTGTCTTACCGAGAGCATCCAGTTGCTATTCTCGAAGAAACCGAACGCAAGACCCGCAACAAGTCCATCAAATTCTTGAAAGTCAAGTGGTCACATCACACCGACCGAGAGGCTACGTGGGAACGAGAAGATCATCTTCGTTCCGAGTACCCTTCCTTTTTCCAGTCCTAGATCTCGGGACGAGATCTTTTTGTAGTAGAGGAGAGTTTGTAATGCCCCGGATGTAATACTTTCCCTTTTGGGCATATAATATATCTTTGGCTTCATCTATTTCCATTCTGGGTTCTTTGTCTTTCGGGTTTTCGTCGTTTTGTTGTGTGAGTGTGTGGCATTCATTCATATCATGTAGACATGTGCATCGCATTGCATTTGTGTTGTCGGTTGCATCCGGTTCCTCGCGTTCCTTCCCGTTGTCCGTTTCGCGTTCCGGAGCTCCCTCACGTGTCCATGACGTCCCGTAGGCCTACTTTGGTGTTTGGGCGTGTAACGTTACCGGTGTGCCGCGAGACTTGTCGTGTGTTGTTGTTTTGTTGTGTGTAACCCGCCTCTCAAATCTCGTCGCGTTTGGACTCCGTTTGCTATCCCTTCAGTTATTCGTGTGGGTCCAAAGTGCCTTCACTTTGTGTCCCAGAAACACCCCTACTGCAGTCCACTACCCTCTCCTAGGCCCATCCAAACTACCCCCGCGATCGGATCCGTCGGATCGCGATCGGAGGGCTCCTAACACCCCCAAATCCCCAGACCCTAAATTCTGCTATTTATAGACCCCCCTAGGTCCATTTTGGGCATCCCTAGCTTCTTCCCCCTTCTCCTCCCTCAATTTTGGATCTGGCTAGACCCCCCTGCCACTGGGAATTCCTCCTCGAGCCACTCCATCCAGCAGCCGACCGCCCGCCGTTTCCCATCGCCTGGAAGATCGAGCGCCGACCAGTCCCTTCGATCCCGCAGGCCAGTCCCTCGAGCGGCCAGGTCAACGCCCTCGAGTCCCTCGGCCTCTCTCGCCCGATCGGTCCAGATCGACCACTCCGCTGGACCACTTCGCCGCTGAGCCCGGCTCCCTTCGCCAGCCTCGGCAGGCCCGAAGGCTAGGTCTCCTTCGCCACCGTCCGCTCGGCCGGGCCGGCCTCTTCCTCGCCACCGCCCGGCCCGTTCCTCCGCAGCCTCCAGTTGGCTGGGCCACCCCAGCCAGTTCGCCGCCGCCTTCTCTCCGCGGGCCGCCGCTCCCTCTCCCCGAGCGCCAGGCCTCCCGCTTCGGGCCCAGCGCGGGCAGATCTCGCGGGTCGCCTCACCGCCGCCTCCTTCGGCCGCCCGGTGGGCCGCGGCTCCCCACCAGGCCGCCTCGCGAGCCGCGGGCCGCTCCCGCCTCGCTGCGCCTTCCCCGCCGCCAGATCGCCAGCCCACCAGCCGGCCTCCCTCCTCCGCAGGCCGCAACCGCCCGTCGCCAGGCCGCCTCCCGCGGGCCGCTCCGCACCGACCGGGCCGCCCAGCCGCCGGGCCACACCGATTCCAGACACGGGCCGCGTCCTCCTTTTTTTTCCAGCAAATCTGAGGTTGAACTCCCCCTCTTTTCTTCTAAGTCCTGTGTTAATTACCTGTCTGATGCAATATTTAACTGCTGTAACTTTGTGTGCGTTTGTCCGTTTCGCGCAAATAGCATGTCCAGACGTTCGTGGTGAATATCACTACGTTTTATCTTTTTGTGTCATGCATGTTAGAGATCATCTAGGTGCTTGTTTTTCTGTTGCAATAGTGCATCGTGATATAATTGCTGCTATGTGATGTTTTTATGCCATCTTTGCCATGTGATAACTTTTAGCTCGTTTGTCCGAATGATGCAAATGACATGTTCACGTGTTCGTCTTGCCATGCTCTACATGTTGCTTGTGTTAGGTTGCATGATAGATTTATTCTTGCCATGTTTATCCTCGTTGCAAAGTGCCATGTGGCTGTGATGTTGTTTCACTTGTTATGAAATGCCATCTTGTTGAGCTCGTTGCTATCGTTGTGTTTATCTCCATGAAGCATGCTTGTATGTTTCGGAATCACCATCATGTGTACTTTGATGTGGTGCTTACCACTTGCAATATTTAGTTTCGAGGTGACTTAAACTTGCTCGTTTAGATGCCATGTTGAAACTGCTGTTTTAGGACTTAGTGGTTTTTCACTAAGTCTGAAATCTGTAACGTTTCGATGCCATGTTTGCTTGCTGCTCTAGGACAAACCATGATAGTTTTGGAGTGGATCTTGATTGTTCCTTGTAGTATATATTGTTGGCTTTCCATTCATGTTCTCACATGCTTATTTGAGTGGCTGTAGCATGTTTAACTTTTGCTCCAAAGTTTCAATAAAATTCTGCTGCCAGAATTTTATTGTCAAGTTCAATATGTCCAAGCTTATTGCTATTGATCCGTGGCTCCTTTGGGGGTGCACCTTTGGACTTAATTGCTGTAGGATATGTCTAGTTTATGTTCATGTCCTTTGCCATGTTGTTTGAGTGCTGTAGCTTATTTTTTTAGTGCTCCGAAGTTGCTATGTTGCTGTAATTTTCAGCTTTCGCTCATTTCTTGTTTCGGGCATAACTTTTAGCCCGTAGCTCTGATTTCAGCGAGTCTTATATGAAACTTGAATGATTTTCTGTGTAGATTCATAATCTCTTATTGTTATCATGTTTTGAGGTTGTTTGCTTGAGTGCTATTTTTCCGTGCTCTGTGTGCATCCTTAGTGCATCCATCATGCATCCATCATTTTCGAGTGCGCATTGCATCTTGTTGATTTGTGCTTGGTGTGATTGTATTGTTTAGAGCCGGAAGCTGAGACCGAGTACGAGTACGAGCACGAGGTTACCAACGAGGTTGAGCATGAGGACCCTTCTTACGATCCGAACGACTTCTCTTCAGGCAAGATGACCGAACCCCGATAACATTACTATCTTTGCCTATTGCTAGTAGTTCCGCTCTATAGTTTTGCCTCGATGCCCATGTTCTTCTTGTCAGCCTCCTACTTGTAACCATTACCATGCTTAACCACCCTACCTATGCAAACCGTTGCTTGGCTAAGTACACTTCGCTCAGCCCTTCTTATAGCATTGCTAGTTGCAGGTGAAGATCGAAGATGCTTGCTTCATGTTGAAGTTTTGTTGGGTTATATCACACTATATAATTGCTAAATGAAATCATCTATATATTGGCAAGGGTGGAAGGCTAAGCCTTTTGCTTGGTGATTTGTTCCACTCATGCCGTTAGGAATCGTATAAGCCGGTGTTATGTTCCTTGATTATGCGTTCCTAACACGGTTGGGGTGTATGGGACCCCCTCAATAAACCGCTAAGTGCTAAGTCTTTTCCAGCAAGTCCCAACATTGGTACTATTTGCCTAATAACTAATTAAACTTGCATAGGGAGTTATAAACCCCTTTTCCTTAATTCTACAACCCGGGCCAGTGCTCCACATGAGTGTTGGTCCAAACTAGGGGTTACGCGGGGCCACCTCGAGGGAACTCAAGGTCTGGTAAAAACCTGTGGGATCACCCATCTGGTCGTGGCCTGAGACGAGATACGCGCGGCTACTATCAGGGTGTCGGCACGCCGGGAGGATTTGCTGGATTAGCCTTACCTTAGTTCGGAGTATCTTGAGCACGGGATTCCGAGAATACTCGGGTCTTCCCACTTTGGAGTTGCGACTCCACGGATCGTGGGCTTGTAATGGGTCAAGTTGGAACACCCCTGCAGGGTTATGAACTTTCGAAAGCCGTGCCCGTGGTTATGTGGCAGATGGGAGCTTGTTAATACCCGGTTGTAGATAACTTGACACAATGTTTCTAATACACTACCAGCGTGTGTTCCGTGACTGTCAATTTCCGAATAGGGATTCGGGAGTTGAACACGGAGGAGTTATGTTTGTTGAGCTTTTAGCTAGGATCACTTCGTGATCATCTCTCGTCCGAGGCTTTCTCTTCTCGCACTCTCTCACGTAAGCTAGTTGCTAGTTGCTGCTGCAGACACTAATTCTTTTCTTCAGCCTTATCCTCTCCCAAGGCTTAAATAGTCTTGTTACCCGGGAACGGGATTGCTGAGTCCTCTGTGGCTCACAGTTACTTCACCACACCAGATGCAGGTCCAGTTGTGAGCTATCCAGGTGATGGCACCGAGCTGGATTGGGAGTTCGACGAGGAGCGTAGTCGGTACTATGTTCCTTATCCGGATGATCAGTAGTGGAGACTTCTACTAGGATTCGATCCGACCTGTGGTTTATTTATTTAAGTTTGGTATCTTGACATTTGGATTTTGCCCTTAGAGGGTTGTGATCTTCTTAATGTATGATGTTTGAGACTTGTATTGTATTTGTGTGACGTGGCGAGTGTAAGCCAACTATTTATGTTTACAATCCCCTCTTTTACATGAGATGTGCAAAGATTACCAAACTTGAGATCATTCTAGGATGGACTTATGCCTTTAAGTCGTGCCTCGACACGTAGGAGGTATAACTCCATCCTGGGCATTACAGGATGTTTTCAAAACTTGCATCCGCCCGAGTCCCCTCGTCCTCTCCGTTGTCCGTTCTGAGCCCAGACACACTTACACGCGCCCGCGGCGCCTCCGAATATTTATTATATGAGTAGCCGAAAAATGTTCTCGGAATGGGTTGAAACTTGGCATGTGGTCTTATTATAGTGTAGACAGGCCGCCTGCCAAATTTCATCGCATTCGGAGTCCGTTTGATAGCCCAACGAATATATATAGTGGCACTAGTCGCCGTTAAAACGTCGGACGTTTTCGGTCTCCGAAAACCCCCGCGGGCCTCTCTCCTTCTCCTCTCATCTCAGCTCACACCCTCTTCACAACCCATCTAGGCCCAGCCTACTCCCCCTCCGTTGCAGACCACCCGATCGGGATCTAACGGTCCGAAACGGTGCAAAAATTCCCCTCCTAACCCTAATTCTAGTCCCTTGCCTATCTAATCCCCCTCCCCTTGACATTTTTGGCCTAAACCTACTCCTAGACCTCTGTCCCGCAGCTCCACCTCTCCCCCACCTCAATTTCGCCGCCGGCCACCTCACAGGCGCCAAGTGGCAACGCCTGGTTGGCTTCCCGCCGCCAAAACAGCCGCCCTGGCCAATTGGGAGCGGCCACGTCTCCCTGGGCGCGTCCCACAGCCGCCAGCCCACTCCAGGCCCGCCCGGGCCCCGATCTGGGCCCGAGCCGGCCCGCCGCTTGCCCGCGCTGGCATGTTCGTCCCCGCCGCCAGAGTCTTCCCGCAAGCCGCAACTCCGCCCGCTCTGCCACGCCGGCGCGCCGCCGCCACGACCCTCCGCCGCCACACCTCGACGCCGGCGGGTACCAGGACCCGCCTCCCCTGTCGCCCCTCCTCGCCTCGGCGCCGGTCGGCCTCGCCGGAGGCCCGGGTCATCGTCCCCGAGCTCACCCCACGAGCTCCGCGCGTCACCAGGTCCAGTCCGCCCCGCCACTAGCTCGAACCCCGCCTGCGAATCCATCCCGAGGCTCGTCTCCGTCGTCTTGCGCTGAGACCGGCTCGCCGGACTCCTGGGGCGCCGCCGCTCGTTCCTTCGTCGTCGATCCAGCCAGCGACGGGCGCTCGATCCCGCCTCTGCACGCTGACCGACCGCCCGACCACCTGCCTGTGGGCCTCACTCCAATCTGGCCTGGGCCCGTCCTCCTCACCGACGTGGGCCGGCCTCCCCAGGGCCCAGTCGGCCCACCTCTGCTTCCCCTCCAATCCGGCCCATGGGACCTAGGTGAGCAACACCCCCCAGCCTATCTCTCGCCCCGGCACAGTTTAGTTATCTTACGCTCGTTCTGTTTTTTTTTCTTCTTCTAAAAATCTGCCAAGTCCTTTTTCTGTGTAATTTTTGTTGCATGTTTGCATAGTGATAACTTTTTGTGTGCTTATCCAAATTATGCAAATAATATGTCAAAATGATCATGGTGATATGCTCTACACTTTGTTCCATTGTGCCATGCTTGTTTGACTTCATCTAGATGCTCTAATCTCTGTTGCAAGAGTGCTACTTGTTATAAACTGCTGCTACTTGTTATTTTGTTGCCATGTTTGAGATGTGATAAATTGGTGCATGTTTATCCAAATGATACATATGATATGTCAAAATGTTCATCATGAGATGCTCTACATGTTGGTTGCTATAGCATGCATGTTAGAGTTCATATTGCCATGTTTATCTCTGTTGCAAAAGTGCATGTGGCTGTTAGGTTTTGTAACTTGTTACGAGATGCCTAGTTGAGGAGCTTGTTGATATTGATGTGTTTGTCCCCATGTCACATGCCTAGATGTTTTAGATTCTCCATCATGTGATCTTTGCTGTGGTGCGAACCTTTTGCCATGTTATGCCTTGATGTGACTTAAACATGCTCGCAAACATAGTCTGGAATCTGTCTTATTCTGATGCTATGTTTGCTTGATGTTCTAGGCAAATCCATGTTAGTTTTGGGGTGGCCATTGATCATTCCTTATTGTACATGTTGTAGTATATCCATTCATGCCCTTACTTGCTCATATGACCTGCTGTAGCTTATTTAATTCTTGCTCCCAAGTTGCTATAAAATATTACTGCCAGGTTTTTAATGTCATGATCAAAATGTTGTAGCTTGTTGCTATTGATCCATGCCTCCTATGGAGATGCTCCTATGGAGTTGTTTGCTGTAGGATATGTCTAGTTTATGTCCATGCTTCTTGTCACCATGTTTGAGTGCTGTAGAGTATATATTTCTTGCTCCAAAGTTGCTATGTGGCTGTTAATTTCAGCTTGTTGTTATATCTTGTTTCATGTGTATCTTTTAGCCCGTTGCTCCGTTTTGGGTGTGTCTTATATGAAACTTGTGTGATTTTGCATGTAGAATCATAATATCATATTGTTTTCATGTTTGGAGTGAGTTTGCTTGATGTTTGGGTGCATCTTGCACCGTTGCCTTGCCATGCTTGTCTTGTTTTGCTTATATCTTCTAGGCCGTAGCTCCGAATTAAACAAACTTTATATGAAACTTGACTAGAATTTCATGTAGATCATCATGGTGCATGTTAACCTGCTGTTTAACCATTTTAACTTAAGGTTTGTGCAGATCTGGACTAATTTCAAACTATGCATATGAGGACTTATCGGTTTTGTAATAGGTAGTTTCCGACCTCATTTAAACTTGTTGACTTGTGTTGTTTTTGAGTGCTTCCTACCTTGCCATGTTTTGCATCATATATAGACTTGTTTTGCATCATACTTGCTTGAGAATATTGTCATGTTTCTTGTGTTGTTTTTCTGTGCTTCCTACCTTGTCATGCATTGCTTCTTGTATAGACTTGTCATGCATCATACCTTGCCATGTATTGCATCATATATAGATTGTGTAGTTTTTCTGTGCTTCCTACCTTGCCATGTATTGCTTCCTGTATAGACTTGTCATGCATCATACCTTGCCATGTATTGCATCATATATAGATTGTGTTGTTTTTCTGTGCTTCCTACCTTGCCATGTATTGCTTCATGTATAGACTTGTCATGCATCATACCTTGCCATGTATTGCATCATATATAGACTTGTGTTGTTTTACTGTGCTTCCTACCTTGCCATGTTGTGCTTCCTGTATAGACTTGTAGTGCATCCTATATAGAACTGTCTTGCATCATACTTGGTTGAGCATTGTTGGAGATATGCCCTAGAGGCAATAATAAAAGCATTATTATTATATCTCCTTGTTCATGATAATTGTCTGTTATTCATGCTTGAATTGTATTGTACGGAAACAGCGATACATGTGTGAATACATAGATCATAATGAGTCCCTGGTAGGCCTCTCGTAGCCAGCTCGTTGATCAACAGATGGTCACGGTTTCCTGACCATGGACATGAGATGTCGGTGATAACGGGATCACATCATTAGGAGAATGATGTGATGGACAAGACCCAAACTTGAGCATAACACGAGATCGGATAGTTCGTAATGCATAAGCTTTTCGGTGTCAAGTATTTATTCCTTAGACCATGAGGTTGTACAACTCCCGGATACCGTAGGAGTGCTTTGGGTGTGCCAACCGTCACAACGTAACTAGGTGGCTATAAAGGTACACATCGGGTATCTCCGAAAGTGTCTGTTGAGTTGGTACGAACCGAGACTGGGATGTTGTCACTCCGTATGACGGAGAGGTACCTTTGGGCCCACTCGGTAAGACATCATCATAATGAGCTCAATGTGACTAAGTAGTTAGTCACGGGATGATGGATTACGGATCGAGTAAAGAGACTTGCCATAACGATATTGAACAAGGTATCGGGAATACCGACGATCGAATCTCGGGCAAGTACCGTACCGATGGACGAAGGGAATAACATACGGGATTGAGTGAATCCTTGACACAGTGGTTCATCCGATGAAGATCATCGAGGAACACGTGGGAACCAACATGGGTATCCAGATCCCGCTGTTGGTTATTGACCGGAGAGTGGTCTCGGTCATGTCTACGTGTCTCCCGAACCCGTAGGGTCTACACACTTAAGGTTCGGTAACACTAGGGTCGTAGAGATTAATGCACGTGGAAACCCGAAAGTTGTTCGGAGTCCCGGATGAGATCCCGGACATCACGAGGAGTTCCGGAATGGTCCGGAGGTAAAGATTGATATATGGGAAGTCCAGTTTCGGCCAACGGGTGATCTCCGGGGGTCACCGGGAGCGTCCCGGGACCACCGGAGGGGCCCAGGGGTCCACCGGGTGGGGCCACCCATCCCGGTGGGGCCCCTAGGCCGCGAGGGGATGTGTCCAGCCCTCTGGGCTGGCGCACCACTAAGGGGGCCCACCTCCCCTGCGCCTAGGGTTCAAACCCTAAAGGGGAGGGGGGGGGGGC
>LR738714.1:702952718-702976088 GCA_902687465.1 Secale cereale
GGGGGGGAGAGGGCAGCCGCACCCCAAGTCCTGGCGCCTCTCCCCCTCCCGTCACACCCCATACTCCCAACGCAGGGCGCCCGGCGAAGCCCTGCTGCGATCTCCACTGCATCCGTCATCACGCCGTCGTGCTGCCGGATCTCTGACGACTTCTCCTCCCCCCTTGCTGGATCAAGAAGGAGGTGACGTTGCTGCACCGTACGTGTGTTGAACACGGAGGTGCCGTCCGTTTGGCGCTAGATCATCGGTGACGAAGAACGTGAAGAGTACGACTACTTCATCCTTGCTTCGTTGAAAGCTTCCGCACGCAATCTTCATAACGGTATGTAGATGCACTCTTAGTTGCTCGTTGCTAGATGTCTCCATATTTGGATCTTGGTGAAGACGTAGAAATTTTTTGAATTATGCTACGTTCCCCAACAGTGGCATCTGAGCCTAGGTTTTATGCGTAGCATCTTGCACGAGTAGAACACAAAGCAGTTGTGGGCGTATGATCTTGTTCAACTCTCTTACCGTTACTAGTCAATCTTGATTCGGCGGTATTGTGGGATGAAGCGGCCCGGACCGACTTTACACGTACGCTTACGTGAGACTGGTTCCACCGACAGACATGCACTAGATGCATAAGGTGGCTGGCGGGTGTCTGTCTCTCCTACTTTAGTCGGATCGGATTCGATGAAAAGGGTCCTTATGAAGGGTAAATAGAAGTTGACAAATCACGTTGTGGTTTTGGCGTAGGTAAGAAACGTTCTTGCTAGAAATCCTATAGAAGCCACATTAAACTTGCAACAACAATTAGAGGACGTCTAACTTGTTTTTGCAGCATGTGTATTGTGACGTGGTATGGCCAAGAACGAAGATGTGATGAATGATATATGTGATGTATGAGATTGATCATGTTTTTGTAATAGGGAATCACGACTTGCATGTCGATGAACTTGACAACCGGCAGGAGCCATAGGAGTTGTCTTAATTATTGTATGACCTGCGTGTCACTGAATAACGCCATGTAATTACTTTACTTCATTGCTAAACGTTAGCTATAGTAGTAGAAGTAATAGTTGGCGTCAAGGTTGTTAGAATCGCGGTTCTGTTGTACGATTCTACGACTTTACGATCCAAACTAACCCCTCTGATTCTACGACTTTAGTTCATAGAATCTACGTTTCTACGATCCTGATAGTGAAGATTCCACGATTTGCGATCCTACCATCAGGGCTCCGATCCGATTCAAAATCGTGATTCTGACAACCTTGGTTGGCGTGACGACTTCTTCAAGACACGATGATGGAGATCATGATGATGAAGATCATGGTGTCGAGCCGGTGACAAGATGATCATGGTGCCCCGAAGATGGAGATCCAAGGAGCAAGATGATATTGGCCATATCATGTCACTATAATTGATTGCATGTGATGTTTATCATGTTTTTGCATCTTGTTTACTTAGAACGATGGTAGTAAATAAGATGATCTCTCACTAAAATTTCAAGTAATGTGTTTCCCCTAACTGTGCACCGTTGCTAAAGTTCGTTGCTCCGAAGCACCACGTGATGATCGGATGTGATAGGTTCTAACGTTCACATACAACGGGTGTAAGACAGATTTACACACGCGATACACTTAGGGTTCACTTGACGAGCCTAGCATGTACAGACATGGCCTCGGAACACGGAAGACCGAAAGGTCGAACACGAGTCGTATAGAAGATACGATCAACATGAAGATGTTCACCGTTTTTGACTAGTCCGTCTCACGTGATGATCGGACACGGACTACTCGATACGGATCGTGTATCACTTAAGATGACTAGAGAGATGTCATTCTGAGTGGGAGTTCATTAAAATTTGATTAAGATGAAATTAATTATCATGAACTTAGTCTAAATTCTTTACAATATCTCTTGTAGATTAAATGGCCCACGCTCAGGTTTCCCTCAACTTCAACGCGTTCCTAGAGAAAACCAAGCTGAAAGACGATGGTAGCAACTATACGGATTGGGTCCGTAATCTGAGGATTATCCTCATAGCTGCCAAGAGATCATATGTCCTAGAAGCACCGCTAGGTGATGCACCTGCTCCCGATGCGGACCAAGATGTTTTGAACGTCTGGCAGTCGCGTAGTGATGATTACTCCCTGGTTCAGTGCGGCATGCTTTACAGTTTAGAATCGGGGCTCCAAAAGCGTTTTGAGCACCATGGAGCATATGAGATGTTCGAAGAGCTGAAAATGGTTTTCCAAGCTCATGCCCGAGTCGAGAGATATGATGTCTCCGACGCATTCTATAGCTGTAAGATGGAGGAGAACAGTTCTATCAGTGAGCACATCCTCAAGATTTCAGGATTGCACAACCGCTTGTCTCAGCTGGGAATGAATCTCCCAGATGAAGCGGTCGTTGACAGAATCCTCCAGTCGCTCCCACCAAGCTTCAAGAGCTTCGTGTTGAACTTCAATATGCAGGGGATGGAGAAGTCCATTACCGAGGTGTATTCAATGCTGAAATCAGCGGAGGTTGACATCAAGAAAGAACATCAAGTGTTGATGGTCAATAAAACCACTAAGTTCAAGAAAGGCAAGGGTAAGAAGAACTTCAAGAAGGACGGCAAGGGAGTTGCCGCGCCTGGCAAGCCTGTTGCCGGGAAGAAGCCAAAGTATGGACCCAAGCCAGAGACTGAGTGCTTTTATTGCAAGGGAACGGGTCACTGGAAGCGGAACTGCCCCAAATACTTAGCAGACAAGAAGGCCGGCAACGTCAAAGGTATATATGATATACATGTTATTGATGTGTACCATACCAGCACTCGTAGTAGCTCCTGGGTATTCGATACCGGTGCAGTTGCTCACATTTGTAACTCAAAACAGGAGCTGCGGAATAAACGGAGACTGGCGAAGGATGAGGTGACGATGCGCGTCGGGAATGGTTCCAAGGTCGATGTGATCGCCGTCGGCACGCTGCCTCTACATCTACCCTCGGGATTAGTTTTAAACCTCAATAATTGTTATTTAGTACCAGCTTTGAGCATGAACATTGTTTCTGGATCTCGTCTTATGCGAGATGGATATTATTTCAAATCGGAGAATAATGGTTGTTCTATTTATTTGAGAGATATGTTTTATGGTCATGCCCCGCTGGTCAATGGTTTATTTTTGATGAATCTCGAACGTAGTGATACACATATTCATAGTGTAGATGCCAAAAGATGTAAAGTTGATAATGATAGTCCCACATACTTGTGGCATTGCCGCCTTGGTCATATTGGTGTCAAACGTATGAAGAAGCTCCATTCAGATGGACTTCTAGAGTCTCTTGATTATGAATCATTTGACACGTGCGAACCATGCCTCTTGGGCAAGATGCCAAGACTCCGTTCTCCGGAACAATGGAGCGAGCAACCAACTTGTTGGAAATCATACATACCGATGTGTGCGGTCCAATGAGTGTTGAGGCTCGCGGAGGCTATCGTTATGTTCTCACCCTCACAGATGACTTGAGTAGATATGGGTATATCTATTTGATGAAACACAAGTCTGAGACCTTTGAAAAGTTCAAGGAATTTCAGAATGAGGTTGAGAATCAACGTGACAGAAAAATAAAGTTCTTGCGATCGGATCGTGGGGGTGAATATTTAAGTCATGAATTTGGCACACACCTAAGAAGCTGTGGAATTGTTTCACAATTGACACCGCCCGGAACACCTCAACGTAACGGTGTGTCCGAATGTCGAAATCGTACTCTGTTGGACATGGTGCGATCTATGATGTCCCTCACCGATTTACCGCTATCTTTTTGGGGTCATGCTTTAGAGACTGCCGCATTCACTTTAAATAGGGCTCCGTCAAAATCCGTTGAGACGACTCCGTATGAACTTTGGTTTGGCAAGAAACCGAAGCTGTCGTTTCTGAAAGTTTGGGGTTGCGATGCTTATGTCAAGAAACTTCAACCTGAAAAGCTCGAACCCAAATCGGAAAAATGCGTCTTCATAGGATACCCAAAGGAAACAATTGGGTACACCTTCTACCACAGATCCGAAGGCAAAGTCTTTGTTGCCAAGAATGGATACTTTCTGGAGAAAGAGTTTCTCTCGAAAGAAGTGAGTGGGAGGAAAGTAGAACTTGATGAGGTGACAGTCACCCCTCCTGTACCGGAAAGTAGCGCAGCACAGGAAACTGTTCCTGAGGTGCCTGCACCGACAAGGGAGGAAGATAATGATAATGATCATGAAGAAACAGATCAAGTTACTACTGAACTTCGAAGGTCCACAAGGGCACGTTCCGCACCAGAGTGGTACGGCAACCCTGTCCTAGAAATGATGTTGTTAGACAACGGTGAACCTTCGAACTATGAAGAAGCGATGGCGGGCCCAGATTCCAATAAATGGCTTGGAGCCATGAAATCCGAGATAGAATCCATGTATGAAAACAAAGTATGGACTTTGGTGGACTTGCCTGATGATAGGCACGCCATAGAAAACAAATGGATATTTAAGAAGAAGACAGACGCGGATGGTAATGTGACCATCTATAAGGCTCGGCTTGTAGCTAAGGGTTATCGACAAGTTCAAGGGATTGACTACGACGAGACTTTCTCTCCCGTAGCGATGCTGAAGTCAGTCAGAATCATGTTAGCTATTGCCGCATTCTATGATTATGAGATATGGCAAATGGACGTCAAAACAGCATTCCTTAATGGCTTCCTCAAGGAAGAGTTGTATATGATGCAACCGAAAGGTTTTGTCGATCCAGAGAACGCTAACAAGGTATGCAAGCTCCAGCGCTCGATTTACGGGCTGGTGCAAGCATCTCGGAGTTGGAATATTCGCTTTGATGAGGTGATCAAAGCGTTTCGCTTTATACAGACTTATGGAGAAGCCTGTATTTACAAGAAAGTGAGTGGGAGCTCTGTGGCATTTCTCATATTATATGTGGATGACATATTGCTGATGGGAAATGATATAGAATTCTTGGAAAATGTAAAGGCCTACTTGAATAAAAGTTTTTCAATGAAGGACCTTGGAGAAGCTGCTTACATATTAGGCATCAAAATCTATAGAGATAGATCGAGACGCCTCATAGGTCTTTCACAAAGTACATACCTTGACAAAATATTGAAGAAGTTCAATATGGATCAGTCTAAGAAAGGATTCTTGCCTGTTTTGCAAGGTATGAGATTGAGTAAGACTCAGTCGCCGAGCACGGCAGAAGATAGAGAAAAGATGAGTGTCATTCCCTATGCCTCGGCCATAGGTTATATCATGTATGCCATGCTGTGTACCAGACCTGATGTGAACCTTGCCATAAGTTTGGTAGGGAGGTACCAAAGTGATCCCGGTACGGAACACTGGACAGCGGTCAAGAACATCCTGAAGTACCTGAAAAGGACTAAGGATATGTTTCTCGTTTATGGAGGTGACGAAGAGCTCGTCGTAAAGGGTTACGTTGATGCTAGCTTCGACACAGATCTGGATGACTCTAAGTCACAAACCGGATACGTGTATATTTTGAATGGAGGGGCAGTCAGCTGGTGCAGTTACAAGCAAAGCGTGGTGGCAACATCTACATGTGAAGCGGAGTACATAGCTGCTTCTGAAGCAGCACAGGAAGGAGTCTGGATGAAGGAGTTCATCACCGACCTAAGAGTCATTCCAAGCGCGTCAAGCCCGATGACTCTCTTCTGTGACAACACTGGTGCTATTGCTATTACCAAGGAGCCCAGGTTTCACAAGAAGACCAAGCACATCAAGCGCCGTTTCAACTCCATCCGGAATTATGTTCAGGATGGAGACATAGATATTTGTAAAGTGCATACGGATCTGAATGTTGCAGACCCGTTGACTAAACCTCTTTCACGAGCAAAACATGATCAACACCAGAACTCTATGGGTGTTCGATTCATCACAATGTAACTAGATTATTGACTCTAGTGCAAGTGGGAGACTGTTGGATATATGCCCTAGAGGCAATAATAAAAGCATTATTATTATATCTCCTTGTTCATGATAATTGTCTGTTATTCATGCTTGAATTGTATTGTACGGAAACAGCGATACATGTGTGAATACATAGATCATAATGAGTCCCTGGTAGGCCTCTAGTAGCCAGCTCGTTGATCAACAGATGGTCACGGTTTCCTGACCATGGACATGAGATGTCGGTGATAACGGGATCACATCATTAGGAGAATGACGTGATGGACAAGACCCAAACTTGAGCATAACACGAGATCGTATAGTTCGTAATGCATAAGCTTTTCGGTGTCAAGTATTTATTCCTTAGACCATGAGGTTGTACAACTTCCGGATACCGTAGGAGTGCTTTGGGTGTGCCAACCGTCACAACGTAACTGGGTGGCTATAAAGGTAGACATCGGGTATCTCCGAAAGTGTCTGTTGAGTTGGTACGAACCGAGACTGGGATGTTGTCAATTCGTATGATGGAGAGGTACCTCTGGGCCCACTCGGTAAGACATCATCATAATGAGCTCAATGTGACTAAGTAGTTAGTCACGGGATGATGGATTACGGATCGAGTAAAGAGACTTGCCATAACAAGATTGAACAAGGTATCGGGAATACCGACGATCGAATCTCGGGCAAGTACCGTACCGATGGACGAAGGGAATAACATACGGGATTGAGTGAATCCTTGACACAGTGGTTCATCCGATGAAGATCATCGAGGAACACGTGGGAACCAACATGGGTATCCAGATCCCGCTGTTGGTTATTGACCGGAGAGTGGTCTCGGTCATGTCTACGTGTCTCCCGAACCCGTAGGGTCTACACACTTAAGGTTCGGTAACGCTAGGGTCGTAGAGATTAATGCACGTGGAAACCCGAAAGTTGTTCGGAGTCCCGGATGAGATCCTGGACGTCACGAGGAGTTCCGGAATGGTCCGGAGGTAAAGATTGATATATGGGAAGTCCAGTTTCGGCCAACGGGTGATCTCCGGGGGTCACCGGGAGCGTCCCGGGACCACCGGAGGGGCCCCGGGGGTCCATCGGGTGGGGCCACCCATCCCGGTGGGGCCCCTAGGCCGCGAGGGGATGTGTCCAGCCCTCTGGGCTGGCGCACCACTAAGGGGGCCCACCTCCCCTGCGCCTAGGGTTCAAACCCTAAAGGGGAGGGGGGGCTCCACTTGCCTTGGGGGGCAAGGAACCCCCCCTTGGCCGCCGCCCCCTTGCAGATTGGATCTGCAGGGGGTCCAGGCGCCCCCTGGCCCCTATATATATGTGGGGGGGGGGGAGAGGGCAGCCGCACCCCAAGTCCTGGCGCCTCTCCCCCTCCCGTCACACCCCATACTCCCAACGCAGGGCGCCCGGCGAAGCCCTGCTGCGATCTCCACTGCATCCGTCATCACGCCGTCGTGCTGCCGGATCTCTGACGACTTCTTCTCCCCCCTTGTTGGATCAAGAAGGAGGTGACGTTGCTGCACCGTACGTGTGTTGAACACGGAGGTGCCGTCCGTTCGGCGCTAGATCATCGGTGACGAAGAACGTGAAGAGTACGACTACTTCATCCTTGCTTCGTTGAAAGCTTCCGCACGCAATCTTCATAACGGTATGTAGATGCACTCTTAGTTGCTCGTTGCTAGATGTCTCCATATTTGGATCTTGGTGAAGACGTAGAAATTTTGCTACGTTCCCCAACAAGCATATTGTCATGTTCTTGTGTTGTGTGTTTACCGTATTGCTTGCTTCTTCTCGTTAGTGCTTGTTCCGTTGCGATCGTGAGGATACGTTCGTCTACCCGTGGTTCTTCTTCAAGGCTTCTTCTCCATCTTCTTCATGGATCCGTTCTTCCTTGCGGGATCTCAGGCAAGATGACCATACCCTTGGATACCTTTACTATCATTGCCTTTGCTTAGTTGTCTCGATGCTATCGTTATATGTCGCGCTACCCATCTTTATTGTCAGCCCCTCTCCTTGTTGCCATGAAACCTCTAACCTTTGACACCTTCCTAGCAAAAAACCATTGTTTGGCTATGTTACCCGCTTGCTCAGCCCCTCTTATAGCGTTGTTAGTTGCAGGTGGAGATGAAGATCGTTCCAGGAGGGAACTTGTTGTTGGAATATCACAATATGTTATAATTATTAACACACCTATATACTGGGCATGGGTGGAAGGCTTGGACTTTTGCTCGGTGTTTTGTTCCACTCATGCCACCTTAGGCGCCGATAAACCGACATTATGTTCTTTGATTTTGCGTTCCTTACGCGGTTGGGTATATGGGGACCCCTTGACACTTCGTCTTTGAATAAAACTCCTCCAGCAAGGCCCAACATTGGTTTTAATTTGCCTCATAATAACAACTTAATTAATTAATTAAATTGCATAAGGGGGACGCTCCTTGGAGATTCTTTTCTACATACAAGGGGGGGCCAGTGCTGATGGTGTTGGTCCCAAATGGGGAGTATGCGGGGCTACCTTGGGGAAACCATAGGGCTGGTTTTACTCGTATAATCGCCCATCCGGACGTGGCCTGAGACGAGATACGCGCAGCTACTATCAGGGTGTCGGCACGCCGGGAGGTCTTGCTGGACTTGTTTTACCATTATCGAAATGTCTTGTGCACCGGGATGCCGAGCCTGATCGGATTTCCCTAAGATAAGCGGTGATGATATTATATTTATCACTTCAGCTGATCGTGAGAGCTTGTGATGGGCTAAGTTGGGACACCCCTGCAGGGTTATGATCTTTCGAAAGCCGTGCCCGCGGTCATGTGGCAGATTGGAATTTGTTAATGTCCGGTTGTAGAAAACTTGACAGAGGATCCGAAGTAAAACACACAACTGTGTGAGTAACCGTGATTGTCTCTTTTCATTTTGAGAAGAGAACACAGTGGGGTTATGTTTGACTCGTAGGTAGTTCAGGATCTTTAGAGATCACTACTAGTTGGCGACCGCTTGCGTAGATGCTCATCTTATTCTTGTACTCGTAAGTTAGCCACCATATGTTTTGCTTAGCCGCTGCTGCAACCTCACCACTTTACCTCTTTCTACCCTTTAAGCTTTGATAGTCTTGTTACCCATGGTTATGGGATTGCTGAGTCCTCGTGGCTTACATATACTACAACAACAGTTGCAGGTGCAGGTTTCCGATGTCTTGACGTGAGAGCGTTGTTCTTTTGTTGGAGTTCTTCTTCTTCAGTCTTGGTTTAGGTTCCGGGTCGTCAGCCTGGGATAGCAGATGGATGTCGTTGTTCTTTTCTTGTTTGCATCCCTAGTGGGATGCCTTGTATTGTATTGTTGTTGTATTCGTGTGACTTGTATGTATTGTTGTATCCCCCATGTATGCATGTAATGGTACGATGTAATGATATCCATCTTGCTAAGCATCCAAAATGCGGTTGTGCCCCAATCACGTAAGTGTCACGTGATCGGGATAGAATCGCATCTTGGGCCTGACAAGTTGGTATCAGAGCCTCGACCGACCATTGGAGCCCCCTTGATTGATCGTAGCTTGGTCGTTGTTGAGTCTAGCAGAAAACTTTTTCGGAGTCTAGTTATATCGGGGAGTAGGAATTCTTTTACTCCTCAGTCCCTTCGTCGCTCTGGTGAGGAATCTTGACGTAGGTGTTTTGAATTACTCCTCTTCTCCTTCAATTTTTTTTAGGATCACGTGGATAGTTTTCGTTCGTTGCGTTGTTAGTTCTTTCATCTGGTGCATCTCTTGTCAAGTGGATTCAACCCTCTTCTTCTTTGCAAGTTCAACCTTAGTTCTTTCCAACCGGTGTTTCCCCGTCCGAAGTGGTCTTTGTTTTTTCCCCACCCGCCCACCCTTTTTTTTTCTTCTCGAAGCCGGAGTCCTTAATTGAGTATCCATCTTACTCGTGTGAATCCTTTGCATTCTTCCTCAGTTATTTCAACTGTTGATTCTCGTCTAGCTCGTCATTGTTCTTCTCTTTTTCTTCTCCGATAACTTCTCCTATCGTTTGATATTCTTCATCTTTTTTTCTTCTCCGGTGGTTCCAATCCTATTAGTATCCGGTGTTTTTCATATTTTTTCCCCTGCTCAATTGTTTCCTCTTGCTCGTTCGTCTCTCGCCATTTAATTATTCCGGAGTTCTGAACACATCTCAGGATATTCGTCGGTGTTCCAATTAATTCGAGGTTGTCACCTCCTTTGAGTCTTTTAATCATTCCGATGCATCATCTCCTTTCAATCCTTTCAATGGTGTTTTCTCTTCGGTGGGCTCATAACCCACAGGTTTATTCCCAGGATCTTACGTGACTCTTATAATTTCCCGGAGTGTTCCAAAATTCTTTTCAAGTGTGACGTAAGTATGGATTCCATCAGTCACGTGCCTTCCGAAGTTCGTTTGCAATTCTTTTCATGTGTGGTTCAACCCTTCTTCTTTTCATTCATTCAGAGTTATTCTTGAATTCTTTTCTTGTGTTTCTCCGAAGGCCATCATTTCAGAAGATTTCTTCGTTCTCAGTTTTCAACTTCGTCCTCCAAATATTCTTCATTGATGCCTCTTCATTCGTCTCACATTTGTCCGGTGCTTTGCTCAAGTATTCTTCAATCAGTTCGCGATCTCTTCGTTCTCGTCATTCGAATTTTCCTCAAGCACTTTATTCTTTCCGGTGATTCATTCTCTTGCATTAACTCAATTTCATTCCTTACGGTGGTCATTCTCGTTCTTCACTCGATTTTAATTCTTCCTGGTGGTTCGTTCATTTTCCTCACTCGGCTTTAATTCCTTACGGTGGTTCACTCAAGAGTTCTTTTCCGGTCCTATCTTATCAATCCATTCATTTTATTCCAATCCTACCTGTGTTTCATGAAGATTTCCCGAGTTCGCTATATATCCCTCTTTAATCTTCTTTCAACGGGAATAAGTAGTATGCGAATCCATTATTTCACATCAATTTAATTAGTGGAGGATAAGCATAACACAATTCTTATTCATCTTGTCAAGTTGATTATCCCTTCCTTCGGAGTTTATTCTTGATGGATAAATTCTAGTTCCGAGTGTTTTAATCTTTTTATTTCCCGGAGTTCAAAAATTTTCTCGGCTATCTCGTCGGAACCCCGTCTAATCATCGCAAGGCTTATTCTCATTCTTTTTCATCCTATCATCATCTTTTGTTACCGGAGTTTTCAGGTGGTTCTTCATCATTTAATTTATTCTTCAAAATATTGAGCAATTCTTCTGGAGCAGCTCAAGCATCTTTATTCTTTTGCCTCTCGAGTGCAAATAATTCTCTGTATTCTTTTGAAGTGGAGTTTTGCATTTCTTTCTTCATTCTCTTCTCGTCAATCTTTTCGTTGCGGCGGTAATTCACCTCAAGTTTTGAGATATTTTCAATAAGTCCACAACAAGCTTATTCTTTTGTTGATCTTCCAACAACTCCGTTCAAGCCTTTCTCTTGATGATTCACTTTCAATTCATTCGCGGTGGAACTAGTTGTCATCTTCTTGTCCATTCTTTTAATTCCATCATTTCAATTCTTCCGGAGGCATTGTGTTGTTGCTCTCGTCGAGCATCATTTTATCTTTTCAAGTTCTTGTCATATTCCAATCATGTTCAACCGGTGTGCTATTTCTTTCAGTTTCAGCCGGAGTGCTGCCCGAATTACTTCGTTCAAGTTCCTTTCCTATCTCGTTTAACCGGAGTGGTTTCAATGTCTCTCGTGTCTTTTATCCTCTTGGTTCTCGTCTTATGCCTTGTTGCTTATTTTACCGGAGCTTTTCAAATATCGTTCATCTATGTCGCATCCTTTCTTTCCGTTGTTCAACCTCTCAAGGTTCTTTGGTTTCACTCTTTTGTCCTCGAAGAACTTGTTCTTCCTTTTTCCTTCCGTCTCGTTCCTAAGATCTCGGGACGAGATCTCTTGTTAGTAGGGGAGTGTTGTGACACCCCGAGACCGGTGCGCCAGGTGTCAGCCAGTTATTCGTTGTCATTGCCTTGTCATCTGCTTGCGTGTGCATCTTGCCATGTCATCAGGTGTGTTGCATCAGCATGTTTTCAAAACTTGCATCCGCCCGAGTCCCCTCGTCCTCTCCGTTGTCCGTTCTGAGCCCAGACACACTTGCACGCGCCCGCGGCGCCTCTGAATATTTATTTTGAGTGGCCGAAAAACGTTCTCGGAATGGGTTGAAACTTGGCATGTGGTCTTATTATAGTGTAGACAGGCCGCCTGCCAAATTTCATCGCATTCGGAGTCCATTTGATAGCCCAACGGATATATATAGCGGCACTAGTCGCCGGTTAAAAGGTTGGACGTTTTCGGTCTCCGAAAACCCCCGCGGGCCTCTCTCCTTCTCCTCTCATCTCAGCCCACACCCTCTTCACAGCCCATCTAGGCCCAGCCTACTCCCCCTCCATTGCAGACCGCCCGATCGGGATCTAACGGTCTCAAACGGTGCAAAAATTCCCCTCCTAACCCTAATTCTAGCCCCTTGCCTATTTAATCCCCCTCCCCTTGTCATTTTTGGCCTAAACCTACCCCTAGACCTCTGTCCCGCAGCTCCACCTCTCCCCACCTCAATTTCGCCGCTGGCCACCTCACAGGCGCCAAGTGGCAGCGCCTGGTTGGCTCCCCGCCACCAAAACAGCCGCCCTGGCCAATCGGGAGCGGCCACGTGTCCCTGGGCGCGTCCCACAGCTGCCAGCCCACTCCAGGCCTGCCCGGGCCCCGATCTGGGCCCGAGCCGGCCCGCCGCTCACCCGCGCTGGCATGTTCGTCCCCGCCGCCAAAGTCTTCCCGCAAGCCGCAGCGCCGCCCGCTCTGCCACGCCGGCGTGCCGCCTCCACGACCGTCCGCCGCCACTCCTCGACGCCGGCGGGTACCAGGACCCGCCTCCCCTGTCGCCCCTCCTCGCCTCGGCGCCGGTCGGCCTCGCCGGAGGCCCGGGTCGTCGTCCCCGAGCTCACCCCGCGAGCTCCGCGCGTCACCAGGTCCAGTCCGCCCCGCCACTAGCTCGAACCCCGCCTGCGAATCCATCCCGAGGCTCGTCTCCGTCGTCCTACGCCGAGACCGGCTCGCCGGACTCCTAGGGCGCCGCCGCTCGTGCCTTCGTCGTCGATCCAGCCGGCGACGGGCGCTCGATCCCGCCTCTGCACGCTGATCGGCCGCCCGACCACCTGCCTATGGGCCTCGCTCCAATCTGGCCTGGGCCCGTCCTCCTCACCGACGTGGGCCGGCCAAGCCTGCTCCGCCGGCCTCCCCAGGGCCCAGTCGGCCCACCTCTGCTTCCCCTCCAATCCGGCCCATGGGCCCTAGGTGAGCAACACCCCCCAGCCTATCTCTCGCCCCGGCACAGTTTAGTTATCTTACGCTCGTTCTGTTTTTTTCTTCTTCTAAAAATCTGCTAAGTCCTTTTTCTGTGTAATTTTTGTTGCATGTTTGCATAGTGATAACTTTTTGTGTGCTTATCCAAATTGTGCAAATAATATGTCAAAATGATCGTGGTGATATGCTCTACACTTTGTTCCATTGTGCCATGCTTGTTTGACTTCATCTAGATGCTCCAATCTCTGTTGCGAGAGTGCTACTTGTTATAAACTTCTGCTACTTGTTATTTTGTTGCCATGTTTGAGATGTGATAACTTGGTGCATGTTTATCCAAATGATACATATGATATGTAAAAATGTTCATCATGAGATGCTCTACATGTTGGTTGCTATAGCATGCATGTTAAAGTTCATATTGCCATGTTTATCTCTGTTGCAAAAGTGCATGTGGCTGTTAGGTTTTGTAACTTGTTACGAGATGCCTAGTTGAGGAGCTTGTTGCTATTGATGTGTTTGTCCCCATGTCACATGCCTAGATGTTTTAGATTCTCCATCATGTGATCTTTGATGTGGTGCGAATATTTTGCCATGTTATGCCTTGATGTGACTTAAACATGCTCGCAAACATGCCATGTTGTTGTTACTGTTTTAACACTTAGTGAAATTTCACTAAGTCTGGAATCTGTCTTATCCTGATGCTATATTTGCTTGATGTCCTAGGCAAATCCATGTTAGTTTTGGGGTGGCCATTGATCATTCCTTGTTGTACATGTTGTTGTCTATCCATTCATGCCCTTACTTGCTCATATGACCTGCTGTAGCTTATTTAATTCTTGCTCCCAAGTTGCTATAAAATTTAACTGCCAGGTTTTTAATGTCATGATCAAAATGTTGTAGCTTGTTGCTATTGATCCATGCCTCCTATGGAGATGCTCCTATGGAGTTGTTTGCTGTAGGATATGTCTAATTCATGTCCATGCTTCTTGTCACCATGTTTGAGTGCTGTAGAGTATATATTTCTTGCTCCAAAGTTGCTATGTGGCTGTTAATTTCAGCTTGTTGTTATATCTTGTTTCATGTGTATCTTTTAGCCCGTTGCTCCGTTTTGGGTGTGCCTTATATGAAACTTGTGTGATTTTGCATGTAGAATCATAATATCATCTTGTTTTCATGTTTGGAGTGAGTTTTCTTGATGTTTGGGGTGCATCTTGCACCGTTGCCATGCTTGTCTTGTTTTGCTCATATCTTCTAGGCCGTAGCTCCGAATTAAACAAACTTTATATGAAACTTGACTAGAATTTCATGTAGATCATCATGGTGCATGTCAACCTGCTGTTTAACCACTTTAACTTAAGGTTTGTGCAGATCTGGACTAATTTCAAACTATGCATATGAGGACTTACCGGTTTTGTAATAGGTAGTTTCCGACCTCATTTAAACTTGTTGACTTGTGTTGTTTTTGAGTGCTTCCTACCTTGCTATGTTTTACAGACTTGTTTTGCATCATATTTGATTGAGCATATTGTCATGTTTCTTGTGTTGTTTTTCTGTGCTTCCTACCTTGTCATGCATTGCTTTCTGTATAGACTTGTCATGCATCATACCTTGCCCTGTATTGCATTATATATAGATTGTGTTGTTTTTCTGTGCTTCCTACCTTGCCATGTATTGCTTCTTGTATAGACTTGTCATGCATCATACCTTGCCATGTATTGCATCATATATAGATTGTGTTGTTTTTCTGTGCTTCCTACCTTGCCATGTATTGCTTCCTGTATAGACTTGTCATGCATCATACCTTGCCTTGTATTGCATCATATATAGAGTTGTGTTGTTTTACTGTGCTTCCTACCTTGCCATGTTGTTCTTCCTGTATAGACTTGTAGTGCATCCTATATAGAACTGTCTTGCATCATACTTGGTTGAGCATATTGTCATGTTCTTGTGTTGTGTGTTTACCGTATTGCTTGCTTCTTCTCGTTAGTGCTTGTTCAGTTGCGATCGTGAGGATACGTTCGTCTACCCGTGGTTCTTCTTCAAGGCTTCTTCTCCGTCTTCTTCATGGATCCGTTCTTACTTGCGGGATCTCAGGCAAGATGACCATACCCTTGGATACCTTTACTATCATTGCCTTTGCTTAGTTGTCTCGATGCTATCGTTATATGTCGCGCTACCCATCTTTATTGTCAGCCCCTCTCCTTGTTGCCATGAAACCTCTAACCTTTGACACCTTCCTAGTAAAAAACCATTGTTTGGCTATGTTACCCGCTTGCTCAGCCCCTCTTATAGCGTTGTTAGTTGCAGGTGGAGATGAAGATCGTTCCAGGAGGGAACTTGCTGTTGGAATATCACAATATGTTATAATTATTAACACACCTATATACTGGGCATGGGTGGAAGGCTTGGACTTTTGCTCGGTGTTTTGTTCCACTCATGCCACCTTAGGCGCCGATAAACCGGCATTATGTTCTTTGATTTTGCGTTCCTTACGCGGTTGGGTATATGGGGACCCCTTGACACTTCGTCTTTGAATAAAACTCCTCCAGCAAGGCCCAACATTGGTTTTAATTTGCCTCATAATAACAACTTAATTAATTAATTAAATTGCATAAGGGGGACGCTCCTTGGAGATTCTTTTCTACATAGTAGGGGGGCCAGTGCTGATGGTGTTGGTCCCAAATGGGGAGTATGCGGGGCCACCTTGGGGAAACCCGAGGGCTGGTTTTACTCGTATAATCGCCCATCCGGATGTGGCCTGAGACGAGATACGCGCGGCTACTATCAGGGTGTAGGCACGCCGGGAGGTCTTGCTGGACTTGTTTTACCATTGTTGAAATGTCTTGTGCACCGGGATGCCGAGCCTGATCGGATTTCCCTAAGATAAGGGGTGATGATATTATATTTATCACTTCAGCTGATCGTGAGAGCTTGTGATGGGCTAAGTTGGGACACCCCTACAGGGTTATGATCTTTCGAAACCCGTGCCCGTGGTCATGTGGCAGATTGGAATTTGTTAATGTCCGGTTGTAGAAAACTTGACAGAGGATCCGAAGTAAAACACACAACTGTGCGAGTAACCGTGACTGTCTCTTTTCATTTTGAGAAGAGAACACAGTGGGGTTATGTTTGACTCGTAGGTAGTTCAGGATCTTTAGAGATCACTACTAGTTGGTGACCGCTTGCGTAGATGCTCATCTTATTCTTGTACTCGTAAGTTAGCCACCATATGTTTTGCTTAGCCGCTGCTGCAACCTCACAACTTTACCTCTTCCTACCCTTTAAGCTTTGATAGTCTTGTTACCCATGGTTATGGGATTGCTGAGTCCTCGTGGTTCACAGATACTACAACAACAGTTGCAGGTTCAGGTTTCCGATGTCTTGACGTGAGAGCGTTGTTCTTTTGTTGGAGTTCTTCTTCTTCAGTCTTGGGTTAGGTTCCAGATCGGCAGCCTGGGATAGCAGATGGATGTCGTTGTTCTTTTCTTGTTTTCATCCATAGTGGGATGCCTTGTATTGTATTGTTGTTGTATTCGTGTGACTTGTATGTATTGTTGTATCCCCCATGTATGTATGTAATGGTACGATGTAATGATATCCATCTTGCTAAGCGCCCGAAATGCGGTTGTGCCCCAATCACGTAAGTGTCACGTGATCGGGATAGAATCGCATCTTGGGCCTGACACCCTTTTAACAGCAGATTTTCTTTTTGATCATGTATTTTTCTAGGCCATTTCTTTGCTGGGTCTCTCATGTTTTTCCCTCATAAATAATTGTCCAATATAACTTGGGCCTAGTCCAGTTCCGACAAAATTGATCCATTCCAAAAAAAAATATTATGCCATTGTCATTACAACACATCACATCACAAGCTATCTTGGGCCTAGCCCAGTTCTGATACATTTTCAAAGCAACGTGCAAATGTTATTATGTTACAACCATTCATTCCAGCAATACTATTTGAGGCTGGCTGGCTGGCTGAGCTACTACTGACTGAATGCGGGCTAACTAAGTTTTTACAAAAGGTGAATCAGAAACCTAACGCTACTGCATTTGCATGGCGCTGCTGAAATACTCCAGGAACATGAAAAAAATAGAACTAGCCTATCTGGTACTTCACAGCAACCAAACATGTAATCTGCTTAATGGAAAGATTTCTTCTCCAAGTCCCGCTTCTCCCTTAGCAATGATCCAAAACATCTGAGCATTCAAAAGAGAACAGAAGGTATGTCACTGATAGAAGAAATATTACAGAGTACTTTTAAAATAAAAACTGAAGATACACCAGTATATTATCATTCTACTTATTATTATTTTTAACCAGATCATTCTACTTATCTAGAATATGGCTATTCATAAAAATTGGGAATTGAACTGGCACATATGACAAACTTAGCAGCAAACAAGCATGGAATGTTTCACATATACGACAAGGTTTAAAAACCATCATCCAAAGTTACAACAGATCGATGTTCCCTTTGAGTATAAGAATAACATTCACATTCAATCAATAGTACCTATTAAACTACCAGGTGCATGATTGAATTAAACAGACACTAGCTATTCATCTTGCCATCTACTGTATAGGTGTAACAAAGCAACTATGTCAAAGTTAATTCAGGTTTACTAATGTGTGTGTCACATGATACATGCATCAGGCATAAGGACATCAAGCATCAGGCCCATATGTGTGTGTCACAGAGAAGTATGTATTGGTCAATTAGCAGAACATGAGTAGATCACATAATTAAGTGCAATTCAAAATCCTAGCTGCATTTGAAAACAAAGAGCTGGATGCACACGACCTTGGGCCACTTGAAGAACCGGTGGAGGTCCTTCTTTGGCAGCAGGGCGCCATCGATGCCGAACTGCTTCGGCCTCTTCTCAAACAACGGGTTCACTACCTTGTCCTACAACCACACACCAACGCAACCCAGTTAGATCACACACGGCAGGACCGGGAGATTCCAAGCAGGGGTTATTTCTGCCATTTATTAATTACACATGCAACACTTATAATACTAATATAGTTAGTTCCCATGAGCTAATTGATTAATATAACATTGTCATAGATCTAACATGAAAGAGTCTAAACTTGTCTCACATATCATGAGTACACTTATAGAAAGCAAGCGTAAATGCAAAAGGCAATCTTCCAATGTGCCATAACTTGTACAAGTAGAAATCAAGTTCAATAGAGATCATGGAACTAACAGAATTAAGCTTACAGTTCAGATCAGGAACAAGTCAAACAAGCAACCAACTAATACATCTACAATAAGCACAGAACCTACATCAAGACATTAAGATCACAATATATGAGGCTTGGACTGCATACCTGGTCGTCATTGAGGTAGAGGACCATCTTGGTACCCCTGCCGAGCTGCTCCCCAGACGTATCACGGGTGACAGTGAAGGAGCCACCGGCCATGAGGTCTGGGGCATCCACAGCCTGCCTGGCATCGGTGCCCATAGCGAGGGGAGCATCGGGGCGTGCCTGCATGATGAAGGAAAGCAGCATTAGAGAGTTAAAGACTAAAGGACATGTGGTAGCAAAAGGAATATTAAACTACTATCATAACTTGACTGTGAAGTTAAGGAACCTCTTTAGTCTTTACTTTGCAGAGAAGGGAGCATGTAGGTTCATGATAACTAATGTACTAGTAGACAAGTGGTAATTTAGAAGATCCTCTGCACAATGAATGTGCAGATCCATCCTTGAACCCACTATAATGGCTCAGAAAGATTAATCTCAAACAACAACCAAATTCCAGAGTGCCCGGGCAGTAGCTCAAAAACAAGCAAAACCATTGTTGATAAGCAAAGGCAAAAGGCTAAAACACATGTTTGGCCAGAAGAACTAAAAGCTAAATCATAAAACAACGAAGGGGATAATGATGGGTTCCCTTGCTCAGTTTCTTAAGCCTACATATAGCATTAGTTTTTTAAAGCACACATCACACATATTTCTAATCTGGACAAAACAGTAGATAGAAATCAAATTTTCTACAACACAACAGTAACATCTTGTAAGTAAAGTAAATTGTTCTTATAGCTAATTAGGCTCTAAATAAGTCTAGTTTCTTGGAAGGACCACCGGCCACATGCCTACATAAGTCTCACAGAAAACAATTCCGATCTGTGAACATTAAAAGAGATGCGGTTCTGAAAAAGGCATGAGAGTTGTCATACACAACATCAGGCATGCTGCACAATTGCCTTCCCAGGTAGTCATGATCCCATCACATCAGGGTACTACGGGAAGCGACAGCAATGAGCTCACAGAAGATGCACACAACCTATATAATTAAGCACACACAGTAAGGAGATTCAACAGGGGGAAGAACGACAGTGATGGTACTGACGGGAACGTGGGAGTCCCTGGCGTTCCTCTTTCCGTCGGTGGCGGAGAAGACGGTGTAGACGAGGACGTTCCTGCCAGACCTTGCATCTGGATCGGGATGCGGAGCGAGGTGGGAGAGAGGGAGGGAGTTCCTGCCAGACCTTGGTGGAGAAGGTGTCGCGGACGACGGCCCACGAGTTCGTCGCCCGCCGCCGGACGTTGGGCAGCGACAGCATCGCGTCGACGACCACCGTCTCCACCGCCGTCAGCAGCAGCGGCAGCCTCTACAGATCGGACATAAAAAAACAAAGAGGAATCAGAGGGAGGCAGAGAAGACAAGAGAGGGATTCATGCCCACCCACCAGCGGCAGCCTCTACAGATCGGAGATCCGCGGTCGCCATGGCCGAAGATGGCCGTCGTGAAGTTCGTCGGCGGCGAGGGCCACCGCAGCAGGATGCTCCGGTGGGTGCGGGTGCGGATCCACGCCTCCCCGTCCCCACCTGTCGGGGATATTACCCCGCGGTATGAACCGGCCGGAATTATAACCCGGCCGGACTTGGCATTTTACTTAAGACGTTTTACATTTGTCAAGTTATTGGTAACCCGGCAGACGGATCATGGATGACAAGGCCCAAGGCCCAGAAGGCCGGTTCATATTAATAGTGGGCCGGTTTAATAATAAAGCGCAAGGAATATTCTCCAGAAAGGAAGCAAGACTAGGACTCCTTGTAATAGATCAATCCTAGTCCTACTAGGACTAGTCATGTAAAGCCTCCCCTTCAACATATATAAGGAGGGGCAGGGCTCCCCAAAGAGGACAAGTTTTACAAGTTAGACAAGAGACAAATTAGGTTTAGAGTTTAGACAAGCAGACAAGTTTCTAGGGTTAGACACCAAGAGCCGGTTTACCGGCGACACCACGAGGATCATAATGAGACCTAGCCTCAAACAACACGTAGGGCTATTCCGGATGATGTTTCCCGGGGCCCGAAGCTGTCTAAATCCGTGTCTTGCATCACATCTCTCGATTCCGCTCAACCCCTTCAAGCTACCACATAGATGCGCGCCTCAACCCTAAGTCCGTTGATCCGGACATCTGACGTGTTAATTCCACGACAGTTGGCGCCCACCGTGGGGCCTGCGCACAGTGGTGTTGAGTTCTTGGAGGGATTTTTCTAAGAGATCGAGAAGCCCGCGATTAATTGGATGAAGGAGAACCAGGGCAATCAGATCTGCATCATCGACGAGTAGCCGGTTGTTTAAGCATGTACAAGATTGTGAGCAAGAGATTTTTTAGCGTTATGTGCTATGTGACCACCGCACGCGCCACAGAGATCCGCCGAATCCGAGTTGAAAGAAATCCGATTGCGTTGCTACAAAGTCTCAAGGAAATTCCATGGCGGCGACCACAGACTCGGAAACAATCTGCAACGTTGTTGGCATTAAAAAAAAGAAAAAAAAGGAAGGAGTGCTTTACGTCAGGAGCGGCTACTAGATCTGATATTCTACTCGAGGTTGATCCTAGTCCAGCAAGACAAAAAGAACCTGAGTAGCTGCTGCTCTCAAGAGATTACAAATCCTGCCACTGCTGTTACCCATCAGGCTATCATCAATTTGAGAAAGTATTAATATAATTGCTCCTCACGTGGTGGTCAAGGCTGGTCCACAAGATTAAATATTGGTCTACTATTGCATACAGGATACTAGTACTAGTTCAAGTACGATCAGATTTTTTTTGGCCATATCATCTGTCGGCAAGGGGGCCTCATTAAGCTACTTCGGCTGAACCGTCCTGCCTCTGCAAAGTTAAATACTAATTTTTCTGCAGTCGTTGATCGCTGAGGCCCATAGGAATTGTGCTACAACTGATATACGCAGTGTCAGATCAATAAATAAAGCGCAGCGACAGGCGGGAGTCAGACCCCGAGGTGGTTTCGTAAAACGATATGCTACTCGGATTATACTATTGTTCTCAGGGAGACAATACTACTCCGCGGATACTATTCTGTAAAGTTTCTAGATGGAAAGGAGCAGGGAGGCAATAGGAATTTTTTCCGCAGATTCAGAAACAAATCCGGCCACCAGTCTAATTGCAGATTCCACCGACCCGTACTAGGAAGGAAAGCCACTTCGAGACACAGTGGTTCAAATTTTTTCTTTACTCACGGCAGGTACGACCCGGACAAGGAGTCCAATCGGCCAGTGTTGATCCGAGTTGCAGCGCTACTGCCCCTGCTAGTGCGGTCCTGGGTCGGCGTCTAGCATGCATCATTGATGGAAACTGAGACAGCTGGGGAAAGTAATCGGCAGTGTTTCGTCTGAGCCATCGAGTCGCTCAGCGCGGGTCGCCCAACACGGACCAGCAAAAGCAAACGCTGATGCAGCGCATACGTTAAACAGAATCATCAAGTCGTCAATATAAAAAAAAAATCCGAGCTGGTCAAGAATCAAGTGCTGGACGGACGACAGATTTGTTCAACCACAAGTACTATTCGGAGACTAGTAGCAGTGGCTTGCTCACGTAAGACTAGTAGCAGTGGATAATTAATACATTGTTTCATTGGCGGTCATCCACGGGCACTTGATGCGGATCCTATGTCATTCGCAAAACATCAGGTGATATCCATCTAGGTTTACCTTATTAATACTTATTGTTTTTGTCAAGGAACAATTACTTTGCTTTGTAATATTCTTTACGCAGGATGACTATTAAAAAAAAAAGGAGGTGGTGGTACGCCACGAATGCACGGTCAGCGGTGTTGCGCAACTTCACGAACATGCGTGCCGCGGTCCGATTTACATCAGTGCACCGGCCGACTCGTCAGTCCGCGCACACGTACACTGGTCTCCAACACTGCGGCCGGTTCCCTTGCCAATAAAACGTACGCGCGCCGCCGTTGTTTTTACGGTCCGGTCTACATTAACACACCGGCGCTGTATCCGTCCTCACAAACCGGCCCAGCAGACACATGTGCGAGTCGTTGCCCCCGTTGCTGCGTTTACATCAATACGCGGCCGGCTCATCTGTTCTCCAGGCGAATCAGGTGATATCTGTCCTATTCATTTTTTTTAATATATATTAATTCATTCAAGCAAGAATACACCGCCTTGCTGTATTCTTTACGCAGGAAAATGATTCATTATTAAATGGTATTATACCACGGAGGTGGAGGCACGCCAAACATTGTTCCACACAAGTGATCGTCGTTATTCCACGGATCTAAGCACCAATTACAGCTACGGCCGGTTCACGCATCCGCACTGGTTTACAACACGGAGGACAACTCGTTCATCTCCACCGGTTTACAACCCCACAGCCGGTTTAACTGTTCGAGTCGCCTCTGATACTGCAGTCGTTTACTGTCCGCCCTGTGATCCGGTCTATTCAACATACCGGTTCAAATACACTCAGGTGATATCCATCTATAATGTTATTTCTCTTATTATATATTACTTTTTAAAGAAAACAAGATGCTTTGATCAGTCTATCTGGTTGTGCAGGGCATATGCACAAAGAAGCGGTAAAACTCGCCGGAACAAAAGATCACGTCCGGTTCAGGAAGAGGAAAAACCTGTATAAAGAAAAAGGAAAAAGAGGAACATTAGAGGCCCCTGAGGACAGTGGTATCGCCCACACACCTCTTGAATGGTTATGTGATGAAAATTTGGGTTCCCTGAACAGTGGTATCGCCCACGTTCAAAGGATGACCCGGCCCCTGAGGACAGTGGTATCGCCCACACACCTCTTGAATGGCTATGTGATGAAAATTTGGGTTCCCTGAACAGTGG
>LR738714.1:702976098-703050315 GCA_902687465.1 Secale cereale
AGATCACGTCCGGTTCAGGAAGAGGAAAAACCTGTATAAAGAAAAAGGAAAAAGAGGAACATTAGAGGCCCCTGAGGACAGTGGTATCGCCCACACACCTCTTGAATGGCTATGTGATGAAAATTTGGGTTCCCTGAACAGTGGTATCGCCCACGTTCAAAGGATGACCCGGCCCCTGAGGACAGTGGTATCGTCCACACACCTCTTGAATGGCTATGTTATGAATTTTTGGGCCCCTGAGGACAGTGGTATCGTCCACACACCTCTTGAATGGCTATGTTATGAATTTTTGGGCCCCTGAGGACAGTGGTATCGTCCACACACCTCTTGAATGGCTATGTTATGAATTTTTGGGCCCCTGAGGACAGTGGTATCGTCCACACACCTCTTGAATGGCTATGTTATGAATTTTTGGGCTCTCTGAACAGTGGTATCGCCCACGTTCAAATGATGACCCGGCTCTCTGAACAGTTTTTGAGCCTGGCAGCTCTTTGAAAAAGCCTCGATTGCATAGTTTGATTTACAATAATTATGTGTTTCTTGATGATTTTTGTGTTTTATAACCCTTTAAAACCGAGTGGAACAACTCCAGAAGTTGACCACCTATCTATAAAGTTATAAGTCTGGGTCGTGAACACCAGCGAGAGTTAAACCGGCGTTCATCATAACCCGGATCGTACCTTCATGATGAGCCAACAAATTGGCAGTACGTGATCAGTAATAATGACCGGTGTTTATTAAACCGGCCTGGTTTTGACTATAAGTCGCCAGTATGTGACAAAATAATGACCGGTGTTTATTAAACCCGGCCCGATTGTGATCAAACATCATTGGAACCGGTCTTCAAACCGGATTATATTCTTCAATAGCCAAACATGGCTGGATTCCTATTATGGTTATCAATATTATGATTAAGGTCTTCAAAGTCGCTTTAAAGTGCAATGGATATTATTCCAACGATGGAAGTGATTTATTCTACAAAGGAATAGTCCCGAGTTGCTGCAGGCTTACAACCCGGCACTTGGGGGCTACATTATTCAAATTAAGTTTACATCAAATACACAAGTCTCATGTCGCTGCAAGCATGCACCATGACACTTGGGGGCTAATGGGCAGTTGAAGCAGTAAACAGCAACAATTCAAAGACAAAAGTCTCAAGCACACAAGCAAGTTGTCTACTTGACACTTGGGGGCTAATGGAAAGATCATTTGCTTTATCTGGAAGTACCGGTTCACCTTCTAAATATAGCTAAACCGGAACTTGGGGGCTACCAATCGCTCCTGTCAACAATTCAAGGTACACAAGTATTCATTTATTATATTGAAAGGTCCACTGCTCAGTTGGTAAAGCACAAAGCTCTTAACCTTGTGGACGTGGATTCAAACCCCACGATGGAAGTTACATTATATAATGTTCATTTCAATAATTATATCTACAAAGTCCCTGCTCATTATTGCATAATGACCCGGCACTTGGAGGCTACATAAAATGGAATATTCAGTTTCATAGTGATTGGGATGAACAATCCGGATTTCTTCAAGATTACACAAGGCTATTTTTAATGGAGTGTATACAAAGTCCCTGCTCATTATTGCATAATGACCCGGCACTTGGGGGCTATAGGTAATATGCATATAAAGGAGGAACATCTTCAAATTTTCAGTTCTGGCAATCAGATTAATTGTGTGACCCGGCAATTTTGGCAATCATAAACCGGCAAGTTCTACATCTTCAAACCGGCTGGATATCAGTTGAATATTTCAAAGACCAATATTTTTATCAAGTTAGAGAATTGAAGGCCGATTCAAGTAGATTCTGGATTTACAATATTTCTTATGCAAGCAAGTTGATTATGGAGCTGGTCTATTAATCCGGATTTTCTAGAAGAAGGAAGGATAAGGACTTAAAGATGATCAGGTGCCGGTTTACAAGAATTCATAACCCGGAGCACAACCTATCAATTTGTTCTTGTGTTTATTTTGCAGCATAAAGTTTACCATGGACACATCCAAGCTAAACTTGGGGGCTAATGTCGGGGATATTACCCTGCGGTATGAACCGGCCGGAATTATAACCCGGACGGACTTGGCATTTTACTTAAGACGTTTTACATTTGTCAAGTTATTGGTAACCCGGCAGGCGGATCATGGATGACAAGGCCCAAGGCCCAGAAGGCCGGTTCATATTAATAGTGGGCCGGTTTAATAATAAAGCGCAAGGAATATTCTCCAGAAAGGAAGCAAGACTAGGACTCCTTGTAATAGATCAATCCTAGTCCTACTAGGACTAGTCATGTAAAGCCTCCCCTTCAACATATATAAGGAGGGGCAGGGCTCCCCAAAGAGGACAAGTTTTACAAGTTAGACAAGAGACAAATTAGGTTTAGAGTTTAGACAAGCAGACAAGTTTCTAGGGTTAGACACCAAGAGCCGGTTACCGGCGACACCACGAGGATCATAATGAGACCTAGCCTCAAACAGCACGTAGGGCTATTCTGGATGATGTTTCCCGGGGCCCTAAGCTGTCTAAATCCGTGTCTTGCATCACATCTCTCGATTCCGCTCAACCCCTTCAAGCTACCACATAGATGCACGCCTCAACCCTAAGTCCGTTGATCCGGACATCTGACGTGTTAATTCCACGACACCACCCATCCGTCAATCTGAAGAGGGAGGGAGGGAGGTCATCGATGGTGATGGGGTTTCACCGGTGGGGGTTGCCGACGGCGGGTTTGGAGAGGAATCGAGAGGGAGGGTGGAGCTCGAGTGGATCTCTGGCCAGGAAGGGGAGGTGGCGCTAGCGGTGGAGTGGAGGCTGTGGCTGGGTCGGCGGCGGCGGGTCGTGTGGAGAGGAGTGGTGTGCGGGCAGGAGGGGGAGAGGACTGGTGTGCGGGGGAGAGGAGCTCGCGGTGGGTGAGTGGTGTGTGGGAGAGAGGGTGCCATTTGGCCACTAACAGGTGGGCCCGCAAGGAATTAGGCCCACATATCAGTGTCCTCGGTGGCATGTGGTGCACGTGAGGGGAGCTGCTTCTGGGTGGGTGTCGGTGGGTGAGAGGGTGAGAGGGTGTGAGCCGTTGGATCTGGCAGTATCCGACGGTTTGTGATGCTTGATCCGCGTGACATGCTCGTAGACCAAGCAGAATGAAGTACAGGTTTTGATGACGTTATGATCATCTAAATTGGTCGTAATCGATCAACAATAGGCGGCTGATACGAGTCAGTCAGATGATTTTGTCTAGAATTCATCCACCTAGCTAGTCGCCCGATCTACGCATTGGTGGTCATTCGATAAAATCAATATGTCACGACAGCACTGAGCGTGAATAAACTTCAACGCAGCACCGATGACATCCCCGCGAAGCTCCATTGCAGCTCTCAACGACACGCCAAGAGCTCCAACGCAACACCACAGTGCCCGGCGAAGCTCCATTGCAACGTCGGGGAGCTCCAATGCGGCACCACAACATCTCATATTGTGCACAAGGGTGCATCTTGGAATGGCAAACAATGTTGACTAAGGGAGTTTTCACTTTCTTTGGACGAAAAATTCATTTTCCATTTTTCGAGTGCCCAAAAGGAGGTTTTTTTTTGTGAAGGACCTCCCAAATAATTGTTGCAAAATTGGACCAAATCATTTTTATAAAATACTAGGCCATATTTAATGCACAATTGACCAAATGGTTGGGTGTAAAAAGGTTTGATCCACCTCTCGTGAAAAAGACAAATTTCGGCCGATTCAGTTGGAAGTGGGTCAAATTTGGACTGCAGCTGCCTTGTAGTTTGCTCTTTGTTTTTTCCAAAAATCATTTCTAGGTACATAAGTATCTATTTAATCAGAGAAACACCAAAAAAATACCAAGATTCAACCACTAGCTAGGAACGGTCATTCCCGCCGTTTTGACCGCATTTTGAAACGGGCATAGAAAATTCAAAAAAAAAATCAAAAAATTGGAAAACCTTCGCATTGTGTCATTATATATGACCAAGTTACCAGGAAAAATAATAAACATGTAATACGGCAATTCTTTTAAAAAAGTGTTCTCAGAAATGAGCTATCATGCATGAAGATTCATGGCTTTCAAGCCAAATGATCAATCCTATGGCCACATTCATGGCATAGTTTGTTCAAATGATCTCATCTTATGCACAAGGGTGCATCTTGGAATGGCAAACAATGTTGACTATGGGAGTTTTCACTTTCTTTGGACGAAAAATTCATTTTCCATTTTTCGAGTGCCCAAAAGGAGGTTTTTTTGTGAAGGACCTCCCAAATAATTGTTGCAAACTTGGACCAAATCATTTTTATAAAATACTAGGCCATATTTAATGCACAATTGACCAAATGGTTGGGTGTAAAAAGGTTTGATCCACCTCTCATGAAAAAGACAAATTTCGGCCGATTTAGTTGGAAGTGGGTCAAATTTGAACTGCAGCTGCCTTGTAGTTTGCTCTTTATTTTCTCCAAAAATCATTTTTAGGTACATAAGTATCTATTTAATCAGAGAAACACCAAAAAATACCAAGATTCAACCACTAGCTAGGAACGGTCATTCCCGCAGTTTTGACCGCATTTTGAAACGGGCATAAAAAATTCAAAAAAAAATCAAAAAATTGGAAAACCTTCGCATTGTGTCATTATATATGACCAAGTTGCCAGGAAAAATAATAAACATGTAATACGACAATTTTTTTAAAAAGTGTTCTCAGAAATGAGCTATCATGCGTGAAGATTCATGGCTTTCAAGCCAAATGATCAATCCTATGGCCACATTCATGGCATAGTTTGTTCAAATGATCTCATATTGTGCACAAGGGTGCATCTTGGAATGGCAAAAAATGTTGACTAAGGGAGTTTTCACTTTCTTTGGACGAAAAAATCATTTTCCATTTTTCGAGTGCCCAAAAGGAGGTTTTTTTTGTGAAGGACCTCCCAAATAATTGTTGCAAAATTGGACCAAATCATTTTTATAAAATACTAGGATATATTTAATGCACAATTGACAAAATGGTTGGGTGTAAAAAGTTTTGATCCACCTCTCGTGAAAAAGACAAATTTTCGCCGATTCAGCAGGAAGCGGGTCAAATTTGAACTGCAGCTGCCTCATAGTTTGCTATTTATTTTTTCGAAAAATCATTTCTTGTTACATAAGTACCTATTTAATCATAAATACATGGTTTGGTGGCGATACGTCGAGGTTTGGGTGGTGGTCGAGGGCCCCAACTCTAGAGCGCGTAAACTCGCATGCCCGCCGCGTGGTCACCGCGTGATTGTGGCGTTGTCATGTGTTCTGGGAGGCCTAGGCATGTCTAGTGGGTTGGGCACTCCCCGGGTAGGTGCTAGGAAGAAAATTACAACATAAGATTCTCACGAGGAGACCGATCGATGCTCAAACATGAATTAGCAGCCAAGTGTTTGATTAGTGGTACGGGAAATGCACATGGCTAATGGGCGTGAGTTTTGGTTGAGGATGATCAGTTACTAAGAAGACCGTCTTCACAAATTTTCAGCTCAAAAGGAGGAGTCTAGGTGGTACTTGCTTTGCAAAGTACCACACTAGACATAAATACGAATGTTGAAGCTGGGCTCAAAATAAGGAATGGATTGAGCTGGCATTTGGTGGAGGATATTTATTTGGGCATAGGAAAGCACTGTAGAAAATGGATGCCATTTGGACATGCCAAAGTGGTACTTCCTTCACAAAGTGTTTTTTTGAACAGAATAGGAAAATGAATATTTTTGAATTATTTTTGAACTAGGCAAGGAAGTTTTTTTTTCATATTTGACGAAGATATGACCCAAAGAATTTATGAGATTTTTTGGGGAATTTTGGGTATGACAGAAATATAGGTTGCTTCACAACCTAGGGCAAAAACTGCCACATGGACATGACACATAGGCAAAACTGATGAGGTGGCGCCTAGTCGTAGCAACCCACCACAATTTACAAGGTTATGACCATCTATATTGGTCATGATCAGCTAGAAATAAGGCAGCGGACCAGTGCTATCTGCTTTATGACCATTTCGTGTAAGAAAATTACGACCTTTCTGACCAAAATGGTCGTTATAGTTTAGGGTTTGGAGCCCCCCGAACAGCTTTTGACCAATTGGTCTGAAATGGTCATAGATCTATGACCAATTCTTCTAGGGTCAGTAACAGAAGGTCACTAGTTGACATATTTCTTGTAGTGTGAATTTCACTGATTTCGGTTTTCATTTCGGCCAAAAGGCCGAAATATTCACATGAATTCTATTCAGATTTTGAACTTTTTTGATTTTTTTGAAAATTATTTGAATTCCTGTGTACTACTGAAATTGCCGAAATATTTTGGCCGAAACGTAATATTTCAGTGTCTACTGAAATTAATGAAATTCAGTGAATTTCAATGAAATCTCACTGAAAGTGAAAACCATGGTCCAAATGCATTTGGCGGCCTCACTACTCTCGACCTAGAGAATTTGAGATTTGGTGAATTAGACAGATCCAACGTTTTCATCACTTGCGAGCAGTTGAAGCGTATGTATTTGTTCAATTGTGACTCTGGTGTTGGCAGCACGCTGCAAGTTGAACATGCTAATCTCAGTAAGCTTAGTATCGTTGGATGTATGCTCGAGCGAGTTAAGCTACACTTCCTCCCTCGACTCACACAAATGGTCTTTGAAGATTGGCTACGTTTTGAAGATCCACTGTTTATTGGTCAATGTTCCATTGCTAGAGGCTGTAAGCCTCACAAATCTCGCCTTGAGTTACATCAAGATGGTGAAGTTAAGTAATTTTATTAGTGGTACCTCCATACGAGATTTGAAATTGGGGTTTGATTTTGAAAAGGTAAGTCAAGATTGTCGCATTGCGAGCTACGGCTTCACATCTTCTCTGCCCATCTCATCATGTGCTTAATCCGTGCAGATATGGGTGCAGCCAGAATGTCGGACACGAAGTCTGGCATCTGTTTTCCACCAACTAAGGTTTGTGAGTCTAGTTCATCTTCCTGAAGGGTATGATCTCACCTGGACAATGTATATTCTTGAGGCTGCACCATTACTGAAGGAGCTATACATGACGGTATGTGTTTACCTAAAGATCTAATTTTAGCCACATGGGTTTAATGTTATTTTGTTTTCAAGATTTACTTACTAGGCATAATATGTGTGCTCTATTGATTTTTTTGATCTTTGTCTTACTGCTAGCATGCAGGTATGGGATCATCCGTGTTCAATGGAAATGGATGAGGATAAGAGGAAATAAATATTATATAGTGAGAATAAGGGGTGTAGAGTGGGACTCAGGCCGCAGCTGATTTCCAGCACCATAGTTTGGCCACACTCGTCATCATTGGCTTTGAATCCAAAGATTACTTTGTGAGTTATGTCAAGCGCATTATGGCAGTGGCTGTCAATCTAGAAGACGTGTTCCTGTATTGTAAGTTGGAGTGCGGCAACTGCCAGGAAAAGAAGCCTGGTGGGTACCCCTGGACTAAAAGACAGATGATCTCACTGAAGAGGAGACTCGTTGTTGGGATCGAGTCGTATGCCATATTTCACTATGGTGAGGCGAGGAATCGTCATGTAGCAAAAATTGAGTACCCACAATGCTTACTGTTTGACGCGAAAAGGGGTTTTATGTGAGGCAACACAACGGTTGATTTAACAGTGAACACTGTTAGAAGTGTTGTTACTTTGGTTGAGAGTTATTTTTTTACTGCGTAAATTGTATTATTATGTTCTTACCTCAAGAAGTGTATTATTATGTTTTTATGATGATTATTCTTATAAATATAGAAGAAAAACAATTTCCTTTTCCTGAGGGTAAAAGCATATAAGTATTGGTTTATTTGAGTGCTCGCTGCTTGAGGCAAAAAAGTGTTAATTTGATAGTGAACTGTGTTACAAGCGTTTGTTACTTTAGTTGAGGGTTGTTTTAGTATATTGTTCTTGCGGCCTGAACTCTATTCTTATGTTTTTACCTTATGAACTATATTATTTTGTTATGCCAATTTTTCTCACAAATTTATAAGAGGAAACATATTGCAACATGCCATCAGTAGTGTAAGTGGGCATTCAAATTAAAACAAGGAACATGAACCAAATCCAACTACAAGAAACCATAGCTAAGATAACCACGGGAAGAAAGGTCATCATCTTATTCGAATTTTTCCGATAAAAGGATAATTATACTCCTATAAACGATGATGGAGTACCCTCCTCCTGGGAATCTCCGCAGGCGAGGTGGCCCTTCACACCATCCGTTTCGAGTTGGCCTCTAGTGGCTGGCCCCTTGGTGCTCTCCGCGCCTTCCGATCTGCCCGCGTGGCGAGCACTTAGGTGGCTTGCCTTCAGGCTCCATAACAGATGGGCCACATGTGCGGCTGGGTCCACCTTCATGCGGTGTTTTCGTTCACACCTGTGTGCACTCTCTTGCGTGCTGCCCCACATGCAATGTGCAGGTCGGGTCCTCCTGTCATCATCCTTAGTTTGTGGCCGAACCGGTTTGGTCGCACCAGCTGGCCCGACACGCAAGTCTGGCTCAACATGGTGTGTGTCGGGTGGTCGACCGGGCAGTCGACTCGGCGACAACCGAGCAGTGGCGAAGAGCAGAAGACGACGGCCTCAGGCCCACCCTTGTTTCCCTCCTCAGCAGGTTGTTTTCCCGTGACGTGCTCGGATCATAGGCAAACTCCTCTTCGACGTCGACATCAAAGTTGTTCGTCGACGGCAAGGCGGCTGGTTCATGGGTGGAGCAGGGAGCAACTGTGACAGAGTGTGGTTGGGAAATAGGAATAGAGGCAAAGCAGTTGAACAAGTGAATACAACATGCATGATGTTGTCAAAGTAGGCTTGTGCATACATGTATAATTGAATTGGCTGAAAGCTGCAGGGGGTCACTACTAGCTGGTAAAAATAATTTTTTATTTGGGCTGGGGGGGGGGGCACGGCCCCCTCAGCCTTACATGTAACTCCATCGTAATGCCATCCAAAACTTGATCGAAGACTTCATCATGTGAACTTGACAAATCTTGCGTTGCCCCCCGCAAAAAAAATAAAAAAAATCCTGCGTTGCCTTGGGCTTGGATAGATGATCATCTGCTTTGCTTTTTGCCTGCGGGGGGAGGTGTGTGACGCCCGAGCCCTTATATGGCTATTTATCAAGTTAACACGGCTGGGAAACAAGGCCAATGTAGGGTGATTGTATTCCGGAGATCGAGTCCCTAAACTATAACTTTAGTTGGCTATATTAATTTAATATAAAGCCGTGCGCTGTTTAAGAAAAACACTTGACAGTGTGAAGGGCTAAGGTGTTAACTTGATCGAATAATTCATCATGTGGTGGGCCACGGCCCCCTCAGCCTTACATGTAGCTCCGCCGTTGGTGGTCATGGATATGGCTGCAATGTCGCTTGGCGCCGGTGGTGGTGGTGATGGCGGTGGCGCAGGTGGCCAGTTCTTGTCGCAATCAAAGCATGAATTAGTAGACAACCTCCCTGTGTAGGGCTCATTGGTGCTTCCAGTTTGTGGTAATTGTGGTCTTCGGTGACGATGCGGCTACGTGTCACTGTTGGTGCGGTTGTGTATGAGCGGCATTCAAGACAAGGTGAGCCTGTTCTGGGCTTGTATGCACACGTTTTGGTTGTTGTGGTGAGGTGGTGCCAGCTTCAGCAAGGGTAGTCCACCATGGTCTTGCAGTGGATCCGAATGCTCATGGTTTCGCCTTTGTTGAATAGGAGCAGAGTTGTGGCTCGGTATCGTAGGTTCACTATGGCTTGGCTCCCTTCACAGGGTTTGTAGATATGGTGATGCCGGCGATGATGGCGCTTGTTGGTGTCATTTTCCTCTTTGGAGGCATTGTCGAAGAGTTCATCCTCACCACTGGGTCATGGCCGATTGATGTTGGGGGTGACATTGTGGTTGTTGGTGAGGCCAAACCTTTCCCGGGGTTTGATGGAGGGGGCGTGAACGCATCTAGGCAAAAGCTTGTGGTCGACGGGGGTCGATGTCGATGACAACGGTGTCAGTGGGCGCTACTTTTCCTTCTTAAAGGCGGTTTCGAAGATCTTGCTTACATACGCTCCAGAGAGAGGTCGTGTTAGGTGGAGGTGATCTTTTTGGGTTGTCGTCGGTGGTTGTTTTCCTTTTATTTTATTGTTTTTGGCCTATTTTTCCTTATAAATTGTGTCATTCTGTATTTGTTTTTCTCTCAATGAAATCGTGAGAGCACCTGCCTTGAAAGTCAAAAAGAAGAACTGTAATTTTTCGGGTAGTAGGAGAAAGGGGAATGCAATTGCAAACATGACCAGCATGACGATGTTTTCCGGAGGTTCAAATTGTTTGTGCAGTCCTACTCCTTGTTGGTGAAGGTTCAAGTAGGCACCCACCTTGATTTCACAAAGAAGGCGATCATTGGGTATTGTACAAACTCTTGATTTCTTGGCACCTTGAAGGCTCACAAGTGGCGCCTAACCATCTCGGAGGCACACCCACCCTCCAAGAGTAATAAGCAAAGAAAAGTCACTTGGATGAAATCATCAAAAAATCTTCAATCGATTGTCTCAACTTCTCAAGAATCCATAACATTCTCTCTGCCACGCGTGTGCACGCGCGCACATAGAACCAAATGATAGAACAAGAGAGATTTAGCACAAACAAACGAGTTCAAGAAAAAAGGCGAGCTTGACCTGCAAATTCTCGATTTTATGCTTTGTAAATTGTCTCAAGACGTCCACCCACTCAAGGAGTGTGGGGCATATTCATGAAAAAGAGAAAGCTGACTATTACACTGGGAAATCAACTATCATGGAAGTACCAAATGTTTTTTTAGTAGAACAAGACTTGTTCAATATTTGAACGGCCAGGTATGAAAAATAACTTTCCCAAAAGTTTTTGGAATTGGGCGGTATTAGGATGTCCATAAGGCCTCTTAGGAATCGAAATATTCCGAGGTATACAAAACAAGGAGCTCGTTCGTGCATGAAGGAGTAACTTACTCAAAGATACAATAGAAATGAGTCACAAAGGTATTAGGGTCGAGTTGGCCAGAGACTTTATAGGTTTAAATGTACCGCTTTGTCCAGGGAGATATCGACGGCCCTCCGACCACACGCCACGACAAATGGCCGCCCGCTTCCCACGCAATGAGAAGTTGTGAAAGCCAGTGGCGAGAGGGAATGATGGAGAAGAGAGATTTCCAGGTGGTCAATGGAAGTTTGAGTCAAGTATACCACTAGTGCAGCAACACCATCAAAATTATCTGCCATTTTGATTTGTAATTTTTTTGTACTCTTTTTAAATATAAAGAAAATATGTGGGGCCTTCCCTACCATTTCTTAGTAACAACAAAATCTAGAACATTCGTAAAGATATTTGAGAGACATGTACACTTTAAATCTCTCCACCAACTATTGTTCAAAAATTACTAATATGGATACCATGACATTTGAATACATTATAAGACATCTCCTGATACACAATTTTCCGAAAAACAATCCATTTTATCTTTACTGTTTGTCTTATATCTAAGTGAGATGGAACTAAACAAAAGGGTTTGTAGGAAATGTCTCAAACTAAAGTCAATGAAAGACACTAGAATAACATTTGTTGTAAAAAAAGTATGATTTCAATTTGGAACCATTGTGTTTGTATTTATATATAGACATACATTTTTTAACACACAACTCTATGTTAGTATTTAGTGACACGAGTATGTGAAGTTATAAAAAACGTGAAAGAAAAAATATAGTAAAGTCTTAACCGGAAGAATTGATCATAAATGCATAAAAGATTAGTATAAAAATTATAGTTAAGTCAACTGAATATGAATCGAGGAATTTGGAACTGTATATTGCAAGTTACATTGGGTGGCGTTGATCCAGAGGCGCCGACCAAGCACGTGGTGGCGCAGGTAGTAGGAGACCAACTCCTCGTCTGAGCATGCGGCCGAACTGATATGTTTTGCTCTATCCCATATCAGCCTAGCTGTTTGAATGAATTACTATGATGATATGTTCTGTTGTGTTAATTTTCCTATTAGGAATGAAGCTTGGACAGTGTTTTGATGATGGATGGAACACATAGAACATGGTTATGAGGAGATGGACGAAAAGCCTAGGTCCATTGGTAGTGTCATAGACCCCTCTTCTTTTTAAAAGCAAGTGTGGTTATGAGGAGACGGACGGAAAGCCTAGGTTCCTTATAGTGTCATCGTATCTTTTTAGAACATTGCTATTTCTGTGTTATTTATACATCTGACTGCCACTCGCAGCAAATTGATTACTTTTCTGTTGAACACCAAAGGCAATGATACACATTGGGGCAATGATAACTTGAACCTTTACTTCTTTTTTCTCTATTGCCTGAACTTTTTGCGAAGTTCATGCTGCTTTATTTTCAAGTGTTGTTTTGCTGGTAGTTCTCCTTACCCTCACTTGTTCTGAGATGTCCATTGTTTGTAGTACCATTTGGATTCTACTTCCCCGAGCTTTTCTGTTGCTTTCTCTTTTACTCTGATGTTGCATTTTAGCCTTCTATGAGTGTTAATCAACTCTTTTGATTGCTGAATCTGTGGGTTGAACCCACCTCTATGTTGAGGGTTTTGAATTAGGCATTGTTGCTTTCTCCTTGGCCATGATTGTGACATCCACCAATATTCACTTTCCTCATCTTTGTGCCATGATTATTGAAGGAGATATTAGAGTTTATTACAAGTGAACCACACCCACAAATTCAACATTAAGGATTACTCTTGCAAAATTATTGACCTTGATTTCTTCACCTGATGGTGACCCAAAGCTTTGCCTAACACATGATTGTGTTGAGTAATATTGGCGGTGGAGTGGTATTGTGACGGAACACTCGGGTGTTCCGCTCATTCCAAAGCATGGCGAGTGAAGCCATGGCTTTTCGATTGTGTGTGCCGATGATGGTTCTATTTGCCCACCAATCCTTATCAGAGCCCTCAATATGCCAAGCAGAAGTATCCAATTTTTTAGATGGAGTTTCTTAGTGAGTTCCAAAGTAAGGGTGAATCGACAGTTGAATAGAAGATGCGTCCCAGTTTCTTCCACTCTTGCAAATGGTGCAAATATCATAGTTCGACCATCCCTGTTTACCAATCTATGGGTAGTCCAAATTTTATCTTGAATCGCCAAGGTAAGAACTTAACTTTCAGTGGCACCCAAACATTTCAAACCATTTGCTCCATGGGAGAGAGAACTATCCAAGGAATTGCACCTTGTAGACGGAAACCGCCGAGTAGTCCCCACTAGTTGTGTGCTTGCAAACAATGTCGTCATCAAGGAGCTCATCAAGGTGGACCTCATGAACAAGTATCTAAAGAGTGAAAAAATGGCAGATGTGTTCAGTAGTGATAATGGTCGAGGGGTTGATCTTAAGGATCCAAGCGCTGTTTCTAATTGCCTTGCTCATGCTCCAATTCTTTCTCAAAGATGCCTCAAAGATGAGCGGAGCGATGTATTTGTGCTTCCGACCAAGTAGCCACATAGCCTCCCAAAAGGGGGTCTTGGCACCATTCCCCAAGGTGATGGTTGTTGAGGCATAGAAGATGTTTAGGTCCTCCTCGTCACATGGGTTACCCAACCCAACCCACATCTTACATCGCACCTTCCACTCGAACCAAGGCCGTCTCAATCTCAAAGTGTGCGCAAATTTGTCGGAGTTGAGAACTTCAAGGCCACCATATTCGTGCAACCATCAAACCACCTCCCAATTAACTTTGCATTTTCCCCTCGCTCTATCGGAGCCGGACCAAAGAAAAGCACATTCAAAATTATTGACATTACATCACAGACTTGATCCTCGGGTCACAGCCGGCCTACCAGGCGGAGGAGGAGCAGGATGAGGAGGGGAAGCTAGCTCCCAGTTGATGGCTTCTCGCCCCTCGTTGGTTACCCCAAGTGGAAGGTTTGAGATGTAGCGTAACGGCAAGTTTCCCTTGGCAAGATACCAAGGATCGAATCCCGTGAGACTCCGAGGGTCGACAAGTAGGTGTCAACGACTAACGGTGCCAACTTAGCGGTTGACAGGACCTGCACACAGATACAAATAACTTTGCTCCCAACGAGTACAGAGAGGTTGTCAATCCCTCCGGCCTTGCTGTTTACAAAGGATCAAACGCAAGAGGTAATAGTGATAGGTATGACTGCAACTAGGAAATAAGAACATGAAGTAAATAGCGGGTGTGATCAGTGATGGTAATATGGACCGGGGTTCCATGATGTTCACTAGTGATGTCTCTCTCCCAAAAGACGATAAAACAGCTAAGCGAGGTAAACAAATTACAGCTGGGCAATTGACAGGATTATGTGCGCAAACCAATGCTAACTATGCTGTAAAGAAAGGTAGAGGCTCAAAAGCATGGGCGGTACGCCAAGGCAAGTAGACCGAAATCCATCTGCATCTACTACTAATCATCCACCTTGAGATATCTATCCAGAACATCTCGCTGGTATTAAGTTGCGAGTCCCACCCAAAGTGTAAACTCAAAGCAACGGACAACTGCATTAAAAAAACTTTGCGTAAAGTAAACTATCCTTGCACCCGCAAGTACAAGCACCGTTGTTTTCCCCCTTGTGGCAACAACACATCCCCTAGACTCATGTTTTTGTCACTCAAACTAGTCATCAGGGGGCATGAACCCACAATCAAGCATAACGTTCCCTCTTGGAGTTACTACCTACTACTTGGCCAAAGCAATAAACAGCAACGGAGAACATGCAAGAATTACTCAAGAACATAAATATAAAAGAGGTGAATCAAATATATTACTCAAACACAATCTGAACATAATCTCATAATCCATCGGATCCCAGCAAACTCAGCAGAGCAATAGCATAAAGATTACATATGTGCCTCGATCATGTAGGGCAGCTCACGAGGTCTAATCCATGAAGAACAAAGAGGGGAGGAGAACATCACATAGCTACTGGTCATGGACCCATGGTCCAAGGGGGACTACTCACAACTCATCCGGGAAGCGTCCATGGTGGTGGAGAAGCTCCCGGTGGTGGTTCCCCCTCCGGCAGGGTGCCGGGAAGAGTTCTCCTGGTGCTCCCGATCATGGAAGCGCGGCGGCGGCGGAACAGAGGCGAGATCGCAAAAAAGGGTTCCGTCCTCGAGGGTTTCGGGACGCGAGGAGTATATATGCCAAAGGGGGTCACCAGAAGCGGAGAGGGGGGCCCAGGCGCCCCCTAGGGCGGCCAGGGGTGGTGCCGCCTGGGCTGGCCGCCTGGGGTGCCCCTGGCTCCCCTATAGCCCTGCTTTGGTTTTTCTTGAAGCTCCCGTTACGCTGATTTTTCCTGTATTTTTCCCAGAATTTTTAGAGCACTTTTAATATGGGGGAAACCTGAAATAGAAAAACAGCAGAAAACAGGAACTGGCACTGTGGTCCACTGAGTTAATAGGTTAGTCCAAATATGATCAAAAGTGTATGGAAGTGCATAAATATCATAGCAATATCACACAAAAGAGGCATGGAGCAAGCAGAAATTATAGATACGTTTTGGACGTATCAACATCCCCAAGCTTAATTCCTGCTCGTCCTCGAGTAGGTAAATGATAACAAGCATAATTTCTGTGGTGACATGCTATCAACCATATAAGAACTTTTAAGTAAAGCAATCAAGGCATGTAATTCAATTCAAGTCATAACAAGCAAGAGTCTATATTAGCATTGTAACAAGCAACATAAGAACATAAAGGTGCAAGAGCTCTCGCTGTCCGTGACTCGAATGTCTCCAAATGGTGTTTGCGTGCAAGAAAGGGGATATGGATATCTGAGAGAGTAAAACATAGTTTTTGTATTGTTGAGAACTTAATCTACTAAAGTTTCACACTTGGTCTTCTTTGGAATCTTATCTTGACTCATCCCCAGACCGTCAGCCAGGTACAAGTCAAAATGATCCACTCCCTTTCGATATTTTGAGCACTCATGCAATGGATGAGCGTAAGCAAGAAAGTTGACACTTAGGATGGCAAAGAGAGAAAAATGATAGAGGGGGAAGACAAAAATGGTGTGAAAGGCTCACATCAATGAGGACAATCATCGGCGAGAGAAAGCCAAATGATAGATATGATGTGAGGAGTAGGGATTGCCATGCAACGGATGCACATATGAGCTAAGGTAAGCTCTCCAATGGAACTAGTGGGGGTGCATCCAACTTGCTTGCTCAAGAAGACCTAGAGCTCTTTTGAGGAGGCTCATCATTGGAATATACAAGCCAAGTTCTATAGTGTAAAGGTCCCCACATAGCTATATGCATGAATGATAATCTCTATGGAGTACAAGGTATAAGATGGAGTACGAGTGTGAATCTCTCAAAAGAAATAGTAGTGTGCCCCCTTCTCTCTTTTTATTTCTTTTTCTCTTTTTTCTCCTTTTTTTATTTTTTGTGGCCTCCATGGCTCTTTCTATTTAACTCTCATTTGTCCTCTTTGGGATCTTTTGATTTGTCCTCTTTGGGATCTTTTCCTCACTTTAGGGGCACCACTCTATGTATTACAAGAAGTATAGAAGATCATTCACACTTTACAAAAGTACTCAACATAAAGAAAATGAAACTATCATGATGTATGCAAATGTATGCCTCTGCCAGTGTAGCAGGAAATGCAATGATACTAGCGCGTCATGTAGAAATGATTAGGGCAAGGCCCAACTAGCATGCGGCTCATCGATCAAGCAAAAAGCATGTATGACATGAAGATCAAGTCATGAGAAGATGGATGCTGCATGGCAATGTATCTCGGAAAGGCTATGGAAATGCCTTGATAGGTAGGTATGGTGGCTGTTTTGAGGAAGGATATAATGAGGCTTATGATGACAGAGCGTATCGTGCCAAGGATTTGGATGCACCGGCGAAGTATGCGCCAACTCTCGAGGTGAGAAAGGGCAATGCACGGTACCGAAGAGGCCAGAAAAATATGGATAGGTGGAAGTGTCAACCTTCGAATACTCACATTAGTCCGAAGAACTCATGCACTTATTATCGGTAACTCTCAATCTAATTAGGAGGTTCACAAAGAGACAAGTACCCTGAGGAGGAGTGTATGGGGGTTTGGTTATCCTTGCGCATCCTCGACTCATGGTACATGAGTGTACTCTAATATTCGATCCCTCCAAAGATTAGTGATCCATTTAGTAGCTAAAGTTCTCAACTATTTTGTAGGTTTTCGAAAATAAACACAGATTGCCCAAAATACGACATCTATCACTAATAGGCTAAAGCTCTTGACACCAAAAGTTCAGACATTACTCATGGCAATACCTCAAAACTATTGCAAGTTACTACTAAAATTAAATAGCAACCTCAATTACCTACTTTAAGTTAAGACACACAACTCAGTGCAACAGGCAAACTCTCTTAGCAAGATAAACATGAAAACTCAAGAGAGTTCAACAACCAACTAAACAAAAGCTCTTTTAAAAAGAAAAACATGAAAACTAAGAGCTAAACATGACAACAGCTATGGAAAGACAAAGAACACACACAGCAAAGATAAGCATGAAAATCCTATGTTGTGTTCTAGGTTGAAGTGGAGCGTGTTTCTCTCCCACACAAAGAAAGCTGGGTTCTAACTTGTTATGAACAGCAAGCAAAGCTAAAGAAAACTAAAAAGGAAACTAAGAGCAAGACGCTCCAAGCATAGCACATAACGCATGAAGTGATTAAAATATAGTGGAACGAAAGACGAACTGATAATTGTTGATGGAGAAGGGGATGCACGGGGGCATCCCCAAGCTTAGACGCTTGAGTCTTCTTGAATATTTCTTGGGGGTGCACGGGGGCATCCCCAAGCTTGAGCGTTTGATCCTCCTGAATCTTTTTATCATCTTCCCTCGCACACTTGAAAACTCCCTTCATACATAACTCATCATAATCTGATTAGCGAGGTTAGTACCCATAATAAAATAATTTTTCCTTGCTGGAAATAAAGATAATCTTGAAGAGCTACTGTTTCTCAAGATTGCCAAAAGGTTTTTGCAAAGAAAAAGCAAGCTCAAGGTTTGCAAAACGAAGAAAAGGCAAAACAAGACAAAATCTATGAAAAACAGACCAGCAGGTAGTAAATAATTTTTTCGGGGCACTTCTGCAACTGAAATAAAAAAACTCAAAACAGACGCCCGAAAGCCAATTGTATAGAGCACGCTGTCAAAAAATTCAGATCAAAAAGATGATCTGGTGATTTTATACGAATTTTTCTATCCAAGGACAGAATCTGTTTTCTGGACTGCACGTCACAACTTTTGAACTTTCTTGCAATCGGAGGCTAAACTTGGCACAAAGCTGAAAAGAAAAGATACAATGATGATGCTACTGTAGTAACAAACATCAAGACACAACAAAAGAAAAATAAAACCTAACTCGTTGTGGGCTGCCTCCCAAAAGCGCTTTCTTTTATGCCTTTAAGCTAGGCATAATGCAAAAAGAGAGGATCAAGTTTTATCAAGAGTAAAAGAATAGCTAGCCCGTGTAACAGACTCAAAAGGCAACTTAATCTTCTTTCTAGGGAAGTGTGCCATTCCTTTCTTGAGAGGGAATTGGAATTTTATATTCCCCTCTTTCATGTCAATGATAGCACCAACGGTGCGAAGAAAAGGACGTCCCAAAATAATTGGACATGAAGGTTCACATTCAATATCCATGATAGTAAAATCAACGGGAACATAATTGTCATTGACAATGATAAGAACATCGTCGATCTTCCCCAAAGGTTTCTTTACGGAAGAAACAACAAGACGAACACCAAAAGAACAAGGATCAAAAGATTTCAATCTAAACATATCATATATTCTTTTGGGCATAACGGAGGTACTAGCTCCAACATCACATAAAGCATAGCAAGAGAAGTTATTCAACTTAATTTTAATCATAGGATCCCAACCATCTTCTAGCTTTCTAGGTATGGAGGCTTCTACCCTAAGCTTCTCCTCCCTAGCTTTGATGAGAGCATTAGTGATATGCTCCGTGAAGGCAAGATTAAGCGTGCTAGTGTGGGGATCTCTAGACATCTTGTGAAGAAAATCAATAACTTCAGAAAGGGTGCAATTATCAAAATCAAGGTCACTACTATCAAGTAAGGTGGTAGTGGTGTCCTTTAGGCTCACTTGTTTGGTAGCTTCTATGGTCATAGGAGTTTCTTCTTCTACGGTTGAGGTCATAGCATCACCATTAATAGGTCCAATGGGACTAGGAGTGCATTGGGTGCTAAGAGTTTGGATATCCTCAACAACTTGGATAGTAGCAATAGTGTGGTGGGTAGGAAGGCTCTTAATTCTATCTTCTTCCTCTTTTTTCTCTAGCCCATCTCTCTTTAAGTTTAGCCATCATCCTAATGTTTTCATTAATTTGCACTTGAATAGCATTCATAGGAGTGGTCTTCCTCTCCTCAAGAGGAGAAGTTCTAATTTTAAGCAACTCTACCTCATGGGCTAAATTGTCTACCTTCGAAGAGAGATTATCTAGTTTGGCTAGTTTTTCTTCTACACTCTTATTGAAGGCTTTTTGGGTAGTGATAAAGTCTTTAAGCATAATCTCTAGTTCAGAAGTGGAGTTCTTGGTGCTAGAATAAGCATTGTTGTTCCCATAGGAATTAGAGGGGAACGGTCTAGGGTTGTAACCAAAATTACTCCTATAAGCATTGTTATTGAAATTGTTTCTAGAGATAAAGTTCACATCTACTTGATCTTGAGCAATCAAAGAATTTAAAGGAACATCATGAGGATCAATAGGAGATTGCTTGGAAAGTAGAGACATGATCAAGTCAACTTTTTCATTTGGGGAGGAAATCTCCTCGACAGAGTTTACCTTCCTACCTATTGGAGCGCGTTCAGTGTGCCATTGGGAATAATTGGTCATCATCTCGTCGAGAAGCTTCATGGCAGCACCAAGTGTAGTTGACATAAAGGTTCCTCCCGCGGCCGAATCTAACAAGTTCCGCGAGGTAAAGTTCAAGCCTGCATAAAAAGTTTGGATAACCATCCAAGTAGTCAAACCATGAGTAGGGCAGTTCTTGACAAGAGATTTCATGCGTTCCCAAGCTTGGCCAACGTGTTCATTATCCAATTGTTTAAAATTCATTATGTTACTCCTTAGTTGGATAATTTTAGCAGGGGGATAGTACTTCCCAATAAAGGCATCCTTGCACTTGTCCCAAGAATCTATGCTATTCCTAGGCAAGGATTGAAACCAGATTTTAGCTCCTCCTCTCAAGGAGAAAGGAAAAAGCTTAAGCTTAACAATATCACCATCTATTTCTTGGTACTTTTGCATATCACAGAGTTCAAAAAAATTATTTAAGTGCAAAGCAGCATCATCTCCAGCACCGGAGAATTGATCTTTCATAACTAGGTTCAGTAAAGCAGGTTTAATCTCATAAGAGGGTGCTGAAGTGGCAGGTGTAGTAATAGGCGTGCAGATAAAGTCATTGTTGTTATGACTAGTGAAGTCACACAACTTGGTGTTCTCGATGGAACCCATAACAACAGCGAGCAAGATAACTATTTTTGTGATTTTTGGTAAAGGGAACTAAAGCAAAACTAAAAGGTAAACTAACAAGACTAAAAAGAAAAGATAAAAGATAGCGTGCAACTCCCCTATCTTGAAGAGTGGAGTCCCCGGCAATGGCGCCAGAAACTTTGCTTGATGGCTTCTCGCCCCTCGTTGGTTACCCCAAGTGGAAGGTTTGAGATGTAGCGTAACGGCAAGTTTCCCTTGGCAAGATACCAAGGATCGAATCCCGTGAGACTCCGAGGGTCGACAAGTAGGTGTCAACGACTAACGGCGCCAACTTAGCGGTTGACAGGACCTGCACACAGATACAAATAACTTTGCTCCCAACGAGTACAGAGAGGTTGTCAATCCCTCCGGCCTTGCTGTTTACAAAGGATCAAACGCAAGAGGTACTAGTGATAGGTATGACTGCAACTAGGAAATAAGAACATGAAGTAAATAGCGGGTGTGATCAGTGATGGTAATATGGACCGGGGTTCCATGATGTTCACTAGTGATGTCTCTCTTCCAAAAGACGATAAAACAGCTAAGCGAGGTAAACAAATTACAGCTGGGCAATTGACAGGATTATGTGCGCAAACCAATGCTAACTATGCTGTAAAGAAAGGTAGAGGCTCAAAAGCATGGGCGGTACGCCAAGGCAAGTAGACCGAAATCCATCTGCATCTACTACTAATCATCCACCTTGAGATATCTATCCAGAACATCTCGCTGGTATTAAGTTGCGAGTCCCACCCAAAGTGTAAACTCAAAGCAACGGACAACTGCATTAAAAGAACTTTGCGTAAAGTAAACTATCCTTGCACCCGCAAGTTAAAGCACCGTTGTTTTCCCCCTTGTGGCAACAACACATCCCCTAGACTCATGTTTCTGTCACTCAAACTAGTCATCAGGGGGCATGAACCCACAATCAAGCATAACATTCCCTCTTGGAGTTACTACCTACTACTTGGCCAAAGCAATAAACAGCAATGGAGAACATGAAAGAATTACTCAAGAACATAAATATAAAAGAGGTGAATCAAATATATTACTCAAACACAATCTGAACATAATCTCATAATCCATCGGATCCCGGCAAACTCAGCAGAGCAACAGCATAAAGATTACATATGTGCCTCGATCATGTAGGGCAGCTCACGAGGTCTAATCCATGAAGAACAAAGAGGGGAGGAGAACATCACATAGCTACTGGTCATGGACCCATGTTCCAAGGGGGACTATTCACAACTCATCCGGGAAGCGTCCATGGTGGTGGAGAAGCTCCCGGTGGTGGTTCTCCCCTCCGGCAGGGTGCCGGGAAGAGTTCTCCTGGTGCTCCCGATGTTGGAAGCGCGGCGGTGGCGGAACAGAGGCGAGATCGCGAAAAAGGGTTCCGTCCTCGAGGGTTTCGGGACGCGAGGAGTATATATGCCAAAGGGGGTCACCAGAAGCGGAGAGGGGGGCCCAGGCGCCCCCCTAGGGCGGCCAGGGGTGGGGCCGCCTGGGCTGGCCGCCTGGGGTGCCCCTGGCTCCCCTCTGGCCCTGCTTTGGTTTTTCTTGATGCTCCCGTTACACTGATTTTTCCTGTATTTTTCCCGGAATTTTTAGAGCACTTTTAATATGGGGGAAACCTGAAATAGAAAAACAGCAGAAAACAGGAACTGGCACTGTGGTGCACTGAGTTAATAGGTTAGTCCAAATATGATCAAAAGTGTATGGAAGTGCATAAATATCATAGCAATATCACACAAAAGAGGCATGGAGCAAGCAGAAATTATAGATACGTTTTGGACGTATCACCAGTCCATGGGGAGGGGGAAACCCCAAAGCAAGGAGGGCGTGGCATGCCCATGGAGCGGTAGCAGCGACCGATGGAGCGAGGTGGATGGTGGCTGCCGGGAAGGGTTGGTGGGCTACTGGGTGCGGATGGTGGTCGCGAGAGCGGGGCATGGTCTACTCCTACCCACCATTTCTTTGTGCTATGATGGAAGTGTCAGACACACATGCGTATACATGTAACATGACATGAGAGATCATCATTGGTAGTTAGTTCAGGAGGTAGTTTAGGCGTATCATCTTGTTATCTGTTGTAACTAGGTAGGTCTATCCCCTCTCTTTCTTTCTCCTCAAGATGTATCTTTGATTCTCTCCAACCGATCATGTATGCGCTATCACGGTTATTGCCCCCTGCTATATAACACTCAACACGTCCCCTCATACGAGGTAAGACGTTTCCGCCTATCACACATGGTAATCAAAGCCTTCCAGCTTGCCATGTAAACTCTCCATGATTCCAACCGTGCCTAGCCATGTCTTCATCCTCCGGCGCCTTCCAGCCTAGCCTCAATGGCCAGGTCATCGAGAGCTTTCCTGCACGAACTATGTGTTGTGGCGCACACATATCATGCTGCAACTGCGTGGCGCCGGTGTCTTCGGCTACGTCGACGGTACCTCGCCAGAACCGTCTAAGCTCCTCACCGCCAAGGACAAGGACAACAAGGAGACCTTTGAGCACAACCCTCTCCACCCTCTCTGCGTTTGGGAGGATCAACATGTGCTCGGCTACCTGCTAACGAACCTCTCCAAAGAGGTGTTCATCACGGTGACCACGGTCACCACACCACAGGTTCTCTAGACGACGCCGGTGGGCATGCACTCATCCCAGTCGTTAAGCCGTGTCAACAACATCCGCACCTCCCTCATCAATGCGTAGAAGGGCAACCAATATGTCGCCTCCTACTTCGCCTCCATGCGCGGCCTTGATGATGAGTTGGCGGCGGCCGGCAAGCTAATCCAAGATGATGAACTCATCTCCTACATCCTCCATGGGCTGGATCAGGACTATCAGCCCCTTGTATCGTACCTTGAAGCTCGCGTCACCCCTGCCTCCCTCGACGGGATCTTCTCCATGCTCAGCAACTTTGACCAACGCATGGCGCAATTCCATGACTCGGGCGGCGGCGGCTTGAAGTGCTCCGCCAACGTTGCATCTTGCGGTCGTGGTGGCGACTCTCGCTCCGTGGCCCTTCCCGTGGCAAGGAGAAGTCTAGCGGCGGCGGACACAATGGTGGTGGCGAGCGCTCTGGCAACAGGGGGCGCCGCAGTGGTGGCTCCAGCCGGACTCGCCCGGACACTCCGCGCTATCAGATCTGCGGCAAGCCGGGCCACACCGCCAAGGACTGCTGGTACCGCTATGATGATGATGACAACTCCCAAGATGAGGACAAGATCACCGCGGCTGCTAATGGATCCTATGGGCTGGACACCAATTGGTATGTCGACAGCGGTGCCACAAACCATATTACCAGTGAACTTGAGAAGGTCACAATGAAGGAAAAATATCGTGGCAAAGATCAGATCCACACCGCGAGTGGAGAAGGTATGAAGATACGTCACATTGGTCATTCAATTTTTAGTACCCTTCGACGCAGAATTCATATTAAGAATTTTTTGCATGTTCCTAGTGCCAATAAAAATCTTCTTTCCGTTCATAGAATTGCCATTGATAATCATGTCTTCCTCGAATTTCATCCTCACTTCTTTTTGATCAAGGATCGGGCAACGAATAAAAACCTCTATTGAGGTAGATGTGTTCGAGGGCTTTCGTCAACACGGTGGCACGATCGATTAGGCCATGCTTCTTTTTCTTTAGTTGAGAGATTTCTTAGGAAGAATAAGCCCCCTTTTGTTGGTGAGCGTCATATTGAAACAATTTGTGATTCATGTCAACGAGCTAAGAGTCATCAGTTGCCTTGTCCAATATCTACTAGTGTCCACAAAACCATTGCAATTAATTTATTCTGATGTTTGGGGTCCTACCTAGTTCCGCTGGTAGACACACCTATTACGTTAGCTTTATTGATGACTATAGTAAATTCTCTTGGATCTATCTTCTTAAGAAAAGGTCCGATGTCTTTCAAGTTTTACAAAACTTTCAAGCTCTTGTTGAACACAAGTTTGACAGCAAAATCATTGTCGTCCAATCTGATTGGGGTGGGGAGTACGAGAAATTAAACTCCTTCTTCCAAACTCTTGGCATCTCACACCATGTGTGTGCCCTCATGCTCACCAACAAAATGGCTCCGCTGAACGTAAGTATCGTCATATCGTTGAAGTTGGGCTTGCACTCTTAGCAAGAGCTTCTATGCCTCTCAAGTTTTGGGACAAAGCCTTTCTCACTGCTGTTCATATTATAAATATTCTTCCTAGTCGTGTTATCAATAATGAAACTCCAATCGAAAGGCTTCTCAACACCGAACCAGACTATAAGTCTCTTCATCCTAATGTCGGTGCACTTCTTCGCAAAGAAATCCTATTTTTGTCACTGCTAATTCTTGAGCTTGAGTTGTATTCCCTTGAAGAGGAAAGGGTGATGCAGCACAGTAGCGTAAGTATTTCCCTCAGTTTTTGAGAACAAAGGTATCAATCCAGTAGGAGAACACGCGCGAGTCCCTCGCACCCGCACAAACAAATAAGAACTTCGCAGCCAACGCGATAAGGGGTTGTCAATCCCTTTACGATCACTTACGAAAGTGAGATCTAATAGATTGATATTTTTGGTATTTTTGGATATAAGAACAGAAAGTGAAAGCAGAAAAGTAAAGTAGATTATAGATTGATATGTTGAGAATAGACCCGGGGGCCATATGTTTCTCTAGTGGCTTCTCTCATGATAGCATAATTCTACGACGGGTACACAAATTACTGTCGAGCAATTGATAGAAAAGTGAATACTTATGAGACTATCAAGGCATGATCATTATATATAGGCATCACGTCCGAGACAAGTAGACTGAAACGATTCTGCATCTACTACTATTACTCCACACATCGACCGCTATCCAGCATGCATCTAGAGTATTAAGTTCATAAGAACAGAGTAACGCCTTAAGCAAGATGACATGATGTAGAGGGATAAACTCAAGCAATATGATATAAATCCCATCTTTTTATCCTCGATGGCAACAATAGAATACGTGCCTGCTGCCCCTACTGTCACTGGGAAGGACACCGCAAGATTGAACCCAAAGCCAAGCACTTCTCTCATTGCAAGAACTATAGATCTAGTGGGCCAAACCAAACCAATAAATCGAAGAGACTTGCAAGGATATTATAATCATACATAACGAGTTCAGAAAAGAACCAAATATTTCTCATAGATAATCTTGATCATAAACCCACTATTCATCGGATCTCGACAAACACACCGCAAAAAGAGATTACATGGAATAGATCTCCTCGAAGACCGAGGAGAACTTGGTATTGAGATCCAAAGAGAGAGAAGAAGCCATCTAGATACTAGCTATGGACCCGAAGGTCTGTGGTAAACTACTCACAACTCATGGTGAGGCGATGATGATGATGTAGAAGCACTCCGTGGTAGATCCCCCCTCCGGCGGAGCTCCGGAATAGGCCCCAAGATGGGATCTCACAGGAATAGAAGGTTGCGGCGGTGGAACTAGGGTTTTCTCTGTTGTTCTGATGGTTTCGGGGTACGTACGTATATATAGGAGGAAGGAGGGCACCGGGGGCCAAACATGGGGCCCGTGAGGCAGGGGGCGCGCCATATGGGGGGCGGGGCGCCCCCACCCTCGTGGACGCCACGTGTGCCCTACTCCGTGGTTATCAAGTCTCCCGTGCGTATTTTGCTCCAAAAATATCTCTCCCGAAGTTTCATTCCGTTTGGACTCCGTTTAATATTCCTTTTCTGTAAAACCCTGAAATAGGCAGAAAACAGCAATCTGGACTGGGCCTTTGGGTTAATAGGTTAGCCCCAAAAATAATATAAAAGTATATAACAAAGCCCATGGAACATCCAAAACATCATAAATAATAGCATGGAACAATAAAAAATTATAGATACGTTGGAGACGTATCAAGCATCCCCAAGCTTAATTCCTGCTCGTCCTCGAGTAGGTAAATGATAAAAACAGAATTTTTGATGTGGCTAACCAACATAGTTTTCAATGTAATTCTCTTAATTGTGGCATGAATGTTCAGATCTGAAAGATTCAAGACAAAAGTCTATATTGACATAAGAAATAATAATACTTCGAGCATACTAACAAAGCAATCATGTCTTCTCAAAATACTATGGCTAAAGGAAGTTATCCCTACAAAATCATATTGTCTGGCTATGCTCCCTCTTCATCACACAAAATATTCATATCATGCACAACCCCTGTTTCAGCCAAGCACTTGTTTTCATACTCTATTGTTTCAAACCTTTCAACTTTCACGCAATACATGAGCGTGAGCCATGGATATAGCACTATGGGTGGAATAGAATGGTGGTTGTGGAGAAGACAAAAAGGAGGGATATAGTCTCACATCGACTAGGCGTATCAATGGGCTATGGAGATGCCCATTAATAGATATCAATGTGAGTGAGTAGGGATTGCCATGCAACGGATGCACTAGAGCTAAATATGTATGAAAGCTCAACAAAAGAAACTAAGTGGGTGTGGCTCACGAAGACCTAGGGCATTTGAGGAAGCCCATCACTGGAATATACAAGCCAAGTTCAATAATGAAAATTCCCACTAGTATATGAAAGTGACTAAACATGAGACTCTCTATCATGAAGAACATGGTGCTACTTTGAAGCACAAGTGTGGAAAAATATAGTAGCAATTGTCCCTTTTTTTGGAGGGGCCTTTTCTTTTGTTCGTCCTTTCCTCACATGGGATAATGCTCTAATAATGATGATCATCACATTTATATTGAATTACAACTCGATATTACAACTCGATACTAGAACAAAGTATGACTCTATATGAATGCCTCCGGCGGTGTACCAGGATGTGCAATGAATCAAGAGTGACATGTATGAAGAATTTATGCATGGTGGCTTTGCCACAAATATGATGTCAACTACATGATCATGCATGGCAATATGACAATATGAAGCATGTCTTATGAATGGAACGGTGGAAAGTTGCATGGCAATATATCTCAGAATGGCTATGGAAATGCCATGATAGGTAGGTATTGTGTCTGTTTTGAGGAAAATATATGGTGGCTGTTTTGAGGAAGGATATATAGTGGGTGTATGGTACCGGCAAAAGTTGTGCGGTACAAGAGAGGCTAGCAATGGTGGAAGGGTGAGAGTGCGTATAATCCATGGACTCAACATTAGTCATAAGAACTCATATACTTATTGCAAAAATTTACGAGTCATAAAAAAAGCAATCAACGCATGCTCCTAGGGGGGAGGTTGGTAGGAGTTAACCATCGCGCGCCCCCGACCTCCACACAAAGGATGACACTCTACAAATACCTCATGCTCTAACTTCGTCACATAGCGGTTCACCATACGTGCATGCTACTGGAATCACTAACTTTAACACAAGTATTTCTGAATTTCATAATAACTCCACTAGCATGACTCTAATATCACTATCCTCATATGTCAAAACAATTATCAAGCATCCAACTTCTCTTCATATTCAATGCACTTAGTATGAAAGTTTTTACTACATTGATCTTGGATGCCTATCATGTGAAGGCTAGTTTTATAGCCAAAGCACATTACCATGCTGTTCTAATAGACTCTCAAAAGGATATAAGTGAAGCATGAGAGATCAACAATTTCTACAAAATATAATTACCACCATGCTCTAAAAGATATAAATGAAGCACTAGAGCAAAAACTATTCAACTGAAAAGATATAAGTGAAGCACATAGAGTGTTCTAACAATTCCTAGGCCATATTTATCTCTCTTAAAAAGGTGTGTCCAGCAAGGATAATTGTGGCAAACTAACGAGCAAAGACTCAAATGATACATGACGCTCCAAGTAAAACACATATCATGTGGTGAATAAAAATATAGCTCCGAGTATAGTTACCGATAGATGAAGACGAAAGAGGGGATGCCTTCCCGGGGCATCCCCAAGCTTAGGCTTTTGGTTGTCCTTGAATTTTACCTTGGGGTGCCTTGGGCATCCCCAAGCTCAGGCTCTTGCCACTCTTTGTTCCATAGTCCATCAAAGCAATACTCAAAACTTGAAAACTTCACAACACAAAACTTAGACAAAAATCTCGTGAGCTCCGTTAGTATAAGAAAACAAACCACCACTCAAAGGTACTGTAATGAACTCATTATTTGTTTATATTGGTGTTAAACCTACTGTATTCCAACTTCTCTATGATTCATATCCTCCAATACTACTCATAGATTCATCAAAATAAGCAAACAACACACTAAAAATAGAATATGTCAAAAACAGAACAGTCTGTAGTAATCTGTAACTTTCAGATACTTCTGCAACTCCAAAAAAGTTGAAATAAATTGGTAAACGTGAGGAATTTGTCTATTAATTATCTGCAAAAAGAATCAACTAAATAGCACGCTCCAGTAAAATCTGGTGACCATTGCGCCAACGATTCTGTTTTTCACAGGAAGATCATATAAACTTCACACAAGTCTTCCCAAAGGTTCTACTTGGCACAAATACTAATTAAAACACAAAACCACATCTAAACAGAAGCTAGATGCAATATTTATTCCTAAACAGAAGCAAAAACAAAGAAAATAAAATTGGGTTGCCTCCCAACAAGCGCTATCGTTTAACGCCCCTAGCTAGGCATGCATAATTTTAATGATGCTCACATGAAAGATAAGAATTAAAGCACACAAAAAAGAGCATCATAAAGCATGTGAAAATCACATCTAAGTGTAACATACTTCCTATGCATAGGCATTTTATAGGAAAATAAATTAGCAAGACTAGCAAGATCTAGCATATGCAAGGAAGAAGAAAGAAACAATAGCAATCTCAACATAACGAGAGGTAATCTAGTAACATGAAGATTTCTACAACCATATTTTCCTCTCTCATAATAATTGCATGTAGGATCATAAGCAAATTCAACAATATGGCTATGGCAAAACATATTCTCAACACGATCCACATGCATATGAAGTTGACACTCTTCCAAAATAGCGGGATCAATAATAACTAAAGTCATGACCTCTCCAAACCCACTTTTATCAAAAATTTCATAAGATTGAACATTCTCCAAATATTTGGGATCTAAAGTTGACACTCTTCCAAACCCACTTTCAATATTATTGCAAACATTATTTTCAATCTCATATATATCATGGGGCTTAAATAAATTTCTAAGATCATAAGAAAAATCACCCCAATCATAATCATTGCAACAAATAGTGGACATAGAAATACTAGCATCCCCCAAGCTTAGGGTTTTGCGTATCATTAACACAATTGATATTAATATAATTTATAGTAACATTATTGCAATCATGCTTTTTATTTAAGGATCTATCATGAATCACCTTTTCTTTTAACAATTCCTCACAATTTTCAGATTCATGAATTTCAAGCAAAACCTCATAAAGATAATCTAGTGCACGCAGCTCACTAGCAATAGGTTCAACATAATTGGATCTCTCAAAGAGATTAGCAAGTGGATGAGGATCCATAATTTAGCAAGCGAAGATGCAAGCTAATAGAGGGCACATAGCAACACAAGCAAACTGAAAGGTGAACAGAAGAGGGCGAATTAAACGATAAGGGTGAAGTGGGGGAGAGGAAAACGAGAGGCAAAAAATGTAATGCGAAGGATAAGGGTTTGTGATAGGTACTTGGTGTATGACTTTTGCGTAAGCCTCCCCGGCAACGGCGCCAAAAATTCTTCTTACTACTTCTCGAGCTTGTGTTGTATCCCTCGAAGAGGAAAGGGTGATGCAGCACAGTAGCGTGAGTATTTACCTCAGTTTTTTAGAACCAAGGTATCAATCCAGTAGGAGACCACGCGCGAGTCCCTCGTACCTGCACAAACAAATAAGAACTTCGCAGCCAATGCGATAAGGGGTTGTCAATCCCTTTACGGTCACTTGCGAAAGTGAGATCTGATAGAGATGATAGTTTGATATTTTGGGTATTTTGGATATAAGAACAGAAAGTAAAAGCGGAAAAGTAAAGTAGATTGTAGATTGATATGTTGAGAATAGACCCGGGGGCCTTAGGTTTCTCTAGTGGCTTCTCTCATGATAACATAATTCTACGGCGGGTAAACAAATTACTATCGAGCAATTGATAGAAAGGCGAATACTTATGAGACTATCTAGGCATGATCATTATATATAGGCATCACGTCCGAGACAAGTAGACCGAAACAATTCTGCATCTACTACTATTACTCCACACATCGACCGCTATCCAGCATGCATCTAGAGTATTAAGTTCATAAGAACAGAGTAACGCCTTAAGCAAGATGACATGATGTAGAGGGATAAACTCAAGCAATATGATATAAATCCCATCCTTTTATCCTCGATGGCAACAATACAATACGTTCCTTGCTGCCCCTACTGTCACTGGGAAAGGACACCACAAGATTGAACCCAAAGCCAAGCACTTCTCCCATTGCAAGAACTATAGATCTAGTGGGCCAAACCAAACCAATAATTCGAAGAGACTTGCAAGGATATTATAATCATACATAAAGAGTTCAGAAAAGAACCAAATATTTCTCATAGATAATCTTGATCATAAACCCGCAATTCATCGGATCTCGACAAACACACCGCAAAAAGAGATTACATCGAATAGATCTCCTGGAAGACCGAGGAGAACTTGGTATTGAGATCCAAAGAGAGAGGAGAAGCCATCTAGATACTAGCTGTGGACCCGAAGGTCTGTGGTAAACTACTCACAACTCATGGTGAGGCGATGATGATGTAGAAGCACTCCGTAGTAGATCCCCCCTCCGGCGGAGCTCCAGAACAGGCCCCAAGATGGGATCTCACGGGAACAGAAGGTTGCGGCGGTGGAACTAGGGTTTTCTCTGTTGTTCTGATGGTTTCGGGGTACATAGGTATATATAGGAGGAAGGAGGGCACCGGGGGCCAAACGTGGGGCCCACGAGGCAGGGGGGCGCGCCCTATAGGGGGGCACGCCCCCACCCTCGTGGATGCCACGTGTGCCCTACTCCGTGGCTCAAGTCTCCCGTGCGTATTTTGCTCCAAAAATATCTCTCCCGAAGTTTCATTCCGTTTGGACTCCGTTTGATATTCCTTTTCTGTAAAACCCTGAAATAGGCAAAAAAAACAGCAATCTGGACTGGGCCTCTGGGTTAATAGGTTAGTCCCAAAAATAATATAAAAGTGTATAACAAAGCCCATGAAACATCCAAAACATCATAAATAATAGCATGAAACAATCAAAAATTATAGATACGTTGGAGATGTATCAGTCACCTCATCTTACCAGTATCGATCAAGGAAAAAAATATTGATGACCACTTGTTTACTAACTCCACTAATAGCATACATGAGACTTGTGGTGATGAAACATGAGTGAACATCAAAGAAAATGCAGTTGAAAACAGCCTCAACGGTGAAAAGATCGGGCCTTATTTCATGTGTTCCGAACCAGGAGATACATTACCCTCAGGATCTGTTTCACGACAGGAAATCCGATCCTCCTCAGGACCAGCCACTGCAGGTGCACATGCAGGAATCAGACCCTTCTCGGGATCTGGCATCGCAGGCATAGGCGCAGGTGCATGCGTCGCTTCCGGCTCCACGGGCAACACACGTCCTCCTCCTGCTAGCTGCGTCACGCCGCCAGCTACGCACCAATCGCTATCTGCCACTTCGCGTCCCACAGTTGGCCCCGGGAGATGCGCGGTTTCGTGGCCAGCCCGTGTGCTACAAGCGGTGGGCTCCGACTCGCTCCACCGGGGCCCAACGCGGGTGTGGGATCCGGTGCAGATTCCCCATCACTCAGCCGATCGGCGCGGACTCCCGTGCTGGTACGCAATCATTGGAACATGATAGGCTAGTTTGCAGGCCAGGATCCTCTGCGGCTCCAAGAAGCGCTGAGACGCGATCGCTGGACACAGAAGATCCAATCGGTCCAACATGTGCTGCCGTGGCTGCAGATTTCCCTTCAGGATCCGTGATGCCGAAACTTTTGTGCAATCCACTGTCGGGGGAAACTGTCCGCCCACGAACACCTATGGGACCGGAGCCCCTTCTACGTTGCGGTAAGGGAGCGGAGGGAGCACGGAAAGCAGATCGAGAAGCACACGCGGGCAGTTTTACCCAGGTTCGGGCCGCGCGGACGCGTAAAACCCTACTCCTGCTTAGGTTGTATTGAGTTCTTGAGCTCGGGAGCTTGAAGATCTACAGTACTAGCTACACCGAGCGAGAGAGTTGTCTAGGTTTCGAACCCCTCCTACGTTGTGCATGGGCCTCCTTTTATACCTCAAAGGGGTCACCGACAGGTGTCAACGTAGAGGAGGGTAAAAGTGTAAATTTGGTGGTAGTTGCAACAGTGCATGAACAGTGGTCTTCACCTAACTTTGACAGTGGGGGACAAGGGCATTAAATGCCCGTCGCCGTCGTCCCCAAAAGCGTCTGTCCATGCTTCTCCGTTCGCCACGGCGGTAGCCTCGTCACCGTGGCTTGCCACCGTGTGCCCCAGGCTGCACAGCCGCCTGCCACGTGCCCCTGGAAGGGCCCTAGGGTGACGCGTGGGCAGATGAGCTGGAGCGCGGGCACACAGCGTAGGTTTCCCCGGCAAGCACCTTGCCGGGGTCGTGATCTTGCCGGGCCCGGAAGCTTGTCGCTTTCCGGGTCCTGCCGGGGCGCATGATGCGCTGAGACATCTCTTGAGGTATGTGTTCCTTGGCCTTCCTGGCAAGCTCCTCTTGCCAGGGTCTTGTGCTAAAGTGATAACCTTGAGCCTGGTGCGGCCTTCCCGGCAAGCTCCTCTTGTCGGGGCCTTGATCTTCTGACTTGTATACTTTTTTCTTGAATGGCTTCATAGGGACCAGAACGGTTCTTGGCGAGCACGTGGTAAGCCCTGCCACGGGAAGCTGCTACTACCCGTGCACAAGTTGGTGTACTAAGGTACCCCTATCTTAGTACACCGACAGGAGCCCCCGGGCCTGGGCCACACACGGTGCCGAGCGCTGTTGGGCCAGGCACAAGATAGTGCACGGGCACACGCGGCCCACGGCAAGCCGTATCCCCTTCCGTATCCGCCGCATCCCTCCCTAACGGCACGCGTCGATTGCGGCGTCGTGGGAGAGATCGTGGCCTGTTCTTTAATGGGAAATGCGGAACGTCCCCCACTTCCCCCTTAAAAGCAGAGGAAGCTGGGGCAGTTCCCTCCATCGTCTTCATTGCGCCTTGATTCTCCAGAAACCCCCGTCGCCCTCTGCCTCCCAAAGGTCGACAGAGAGCCCAGCCCCTCCCTTCCTCCGCCATCTCCCGCATCCGCGGCACCGTCGACCTCCTCGCCTCTTTCCTCGCCGCCCCCGCCATGGCTCCGAAGAGCGACAAGGCGAAGAGTGACAAGGCCAAGAAGGAGAAGTCCGAGCAGGCGGCGAAGCTGGCAGCCCTGCGGAGGAAGTGTGTGGTCTTCGCGCCGAGGCTTGGCGTGAGGGAGCTGCGGGACAAATACTATTTGTTCTGGGCGAGGGAGACCAAAGCTCATCCCCGCACCAGAGTCCTCCCCGCCGTCGCCACCGACATGTTCCCCGGCGGGTACTTTTACTTTGCCGCATTCTTCCATTGTGGTATGTGCCCTCCGTACTCGGAGTTCTTTTGTGATGTAATGAATACGTATGGCCTCCACCTCCTAGATTTCACCCCCAATGCCATCCTTACGATGGCCGTTTTCGCACATCTGTGCGAAAACTATGTTGGGGTTCATCCAAATATAGCTCTTTTCCGCCACTTCACGCCTAGAGTAGAGTCTGGTTCTCCCCTCTCCGGCGGCATCTCCTGGATCTTCAGGCTGAACAAGAAGGAGGTGTACTTGAAGGGAGAGCTCCACGGCAAGTGGGAGGAGTGGAGAGCCGATTGGTGCTGGGTGCTGGAAGCTGAGCCTGAGCCCTTTACCTCGCCGCGCAAGACTGCCATAGTGCGCGGCAAGGATTGGAGTGAATTGGCCCCGGAGGACAGCAAGCTTCAGATCGCCCTCATTAGGATCCTTCGTCTCCGGGCCGCCAATCTGACTGTTGGAGAAGTTGGAGCAGATTTCCTCCGCCGCCGCATCGCCCCTCTACAAGAAAGGAAGAGGCCCGCCTGGGAATTCGGCAATGCGGCAGATTGCATGAGGCTGCGCCCTGGATTGAACTACAATTTCACTGTCTTGGAGTTGAAGGGGATGGTCCGGGAGCTCTTCAAGCATGACCCCGCCCACCCGGAGTGGTTCAAACCTTCCCGGGGAGTGGTGCCGCTGTGCAACAGCACTGCCCGCGATTCCATACGCGCGATGATGCCCGAGTGCGACTCCCATGGCGTCGTCCCCACTTGGCTGGAGCCTCCAGCGGAGACCGTGCAGACCTTCTTCGACAACTTGGTCGAGAAGCCCCGCAACGCCGAGGAGAAGAAGGGCCTCACCCGGGATACTACTGACCGGGATGTAGCTTACATTGCCTCCAGGATGGACGAGGCCGCCGCAGCTGCAGCTGCGGGCGAATTTGGATACACTGTGGACGAGGCACAGGCCGCGGACGCAGTGAGTCAAGCAGAGGAGGCGGAAATCCTCAAGCTGCTGAAGATTGCGCCCGAGGAGTTTGCCGGGGAGCCTTCCGTGAAGCTTGCCGGGACGAGCGAGATTGCCGGGGGGAGCGAGGCCGCCGGGCATGGCACTAAGTCCAGCGGGCCTGCCGAGGAGGAGGAGGACGCCGAGGCTGGAGATTTTGATGAAGACTCTGGTGGATCTCTGAATCTTGACGACGATGCCTCCTCATCCTCGGAGAACTCTCCGCCTCCGCCAAGCCCTCCACAGCAACCGAAGAAGCGCCTCCGCAAGGCAGCTGAGACGGCGAGGCCACAGGCGCCTCGACAGCAGCCGAGGTGCCGTGCGACGCGCGCCACCAAGCGAGCGAAGTCATCAAGGAGGCGCCCCGTGCTCGAGCGCCAAGCGGAGGGGGGTCTTCCCGGAGCGGAACGGGTGCTCCTTCTGCCCCTCGGTCCTCGGCGACGACGGGGGCCGGGTCTTCACAGCCCACAGCCCCGGAGCCCGCCAAGCGCCCGAGGGAGTCTTCTCCTCCAGCTCCTCGCGCGGGAGCACACCAGGCGGAGTTTGACTTCTCCGCCCTCAGCTCCGACGAAGAGGAAGAGGAGTAAGTACTTGCAATTCTTTTAGTTTCTTTGATTTTGTCTTGATTTTCCTTGCTTGGTTCTGATCTTGCTTTTGTTTTGCTTCGCAGGACCTTGACCCAGCGGATGGCGAAGAGGGCCAAGATCTCTGTGGTCAATATCGAGGACGACGAGCCCGTCGCGGCGACAAGCGACGCTCCGTCGACGAGCTTGCCGGATCAGTCTGCTGCTCTGAGGAGCAGCCCCCAGCGCAGCCCCCAGCGTAAGTCTGGTATTTATCTTTCTGCTTGACGGGTGCGCTCGAGGTTATCATCTTGGTTGATGTCTTGTTGTCTTGCGCAGAAGTGGAGCCGCAGCCGCAGGAGCACCAGGAGGTCGCCCCCGACGAGCCACTTGCTCCACCCTCCCGGCCAAGGATGAACTCCCTGGCAAGGGAGAACGCTCCGCCAAGGACGGGCACTCCGCCAAGGGCGAGTACCCCGCCAAGGATGAGCAGCCTGACAAGGGTGAGCACCCCGCCAAGGGAAGGCGCAGGCGGCCCTCCGCCAGCAGGGGCCACTACTCCGCCGCCAAGGGAGAATTCCCCGGCAAGGGACCCCGTCATCGAAGAAGCCCGCGAAGGTAACCCTTGTGACTTCTTCTTCTCGAATTCGTCTTTTTTGGATATTTGCTTGACGATCTTTCTTTTCTTTTTCTTCTGCTAGATCCTCCTGCACCGGAGCGGATGGAAACGGAGACCACCGGCGAGGAGGGCGTGCATGGCGACGGCGGCAATGCCACTACCGCCGAGGAGGTGGCTGGAGCTGACGAGCCGGCCGTCGAGGAGACCGCCCCAACCGTCGATGCCGCGGCTGGGGAAGGGACCGGCGACCATACCGCTGGCCCGGAGGCTGCGGGAGCACCGGACGCTGCACCGGCCGCCGACCCCTCCGCCTCCGCGGACCGGTCGGGCGTCTACTTGGAGGCCGCCAACGGGGTTTTTATTCAAGTCCCGTGGGCGTCCTCGTCTCGGGCACCCGCGGAGGGAGAGACCTTTGACGGAGAGGTCCTCGCCTCCGCCGGATTGAAGGTTGTTGAAGCGCCCGGCAGCAGCGACGAGCCCGAAGAGGAGAGACTCCTTCGTCGGCTCCTGGCCTTGTACCGGGCCATGCAGGCGAAGTTGGAGTCTCGGGAGGCTCTAGCTGCCAAGGCTGGAGCTGATCTGGAGAAGCGCGCCGCGGAGCTCCGCGCCGCCAACCAGGCGGCCCTCCGCAACTTGGCGGAGGAGCGTGAAGAGCTTGCCGGGGCGCAGCAAGCCTTCCTCCTTGAAAAAGCTGAGGCCGAGGAGCAGCAACGATTGGCCGCCGAGGAGCTGTCTCGGCGGGAAGGAGTACTCAACCAGCGGAAGGTCGACCTCGATGCGCACGAGGACGACCTCGCCGCCTGGGAGCAGGCCATTGGCGGGGCTCTGAAGGAGGCGAGGAACGCCGCAGCCGCCGCAGAGACCGCCAAGAAGGACCTGGAGGCCAAGGTGGCGCAGACGGAGCTGTACCTGAAGGCGAGCGAGGAGAGGGTCACTGCGCTCAACGTGGAGCGGGAGAAAGATGCCCACACCAACTCTGAGCTGCAGGTACGTCTCTCCGAGAAGGGCAAAGAGCTCACTGACGCCAGGAACTCCATCGCTGACTTAGAGCTGAAGGTTTCCACCTTGACTGACTCGCTCGACGCCGCCCGGGACCGCGAGATGAAGCAGAAGGACGAACTCCACAAAGAAAGGGCCTTGGTGGAGAGCGCCGCCGTCTCGCAGAACAACTTCAACCGGGCAGTGGAGCAGTGGACTGACGAGCTGGTCACCTTCGCTGCCAATATTGACATGGAGATGATGGCGCTGAGGGCGGAGCATCTCGTGTACTCACCGGACGAGAGTCTCCCCCACAGCGCCAAGTTGAGTCTGTTCTTCAGGGGAATTGCGCCGGCGCTTGCGCGGCTGCGGGAGAAGATCCCCGTGCAGCTGGCCGACGAGGCGCGTCGGCTCTGCATGGGCACCATGGAGCGGGTCTTATCGAAGATCGTCTACCGCAACCCCGGCATCAACCTCGTCAATGTCCTCCGCTCCTTGCCGCCCGAAGCTGACCAGGAGGCGTTGAAGGCGCAAGTTGCCCACATCGTCGCCAAGGTGGGCAAGATCACGAGGCGTGAAGGCGACCACGTAGATTAGATTCCTTTCTTTCTGCTTCCTTTGCCGCTGCAAAGCATGTTACGGACAAGAATCTGTTAGTATTGCGGCAAGTCATCTTTGTAATATACAATCTTATTTTGAGCAACCAACGCAGTGTTATCTCCCTTGCTTTGGTCCCTTCACTTTGTATGCATTCCACCCTACGTTTTTAGGGAACTCGCCGGCAAAGGACCCTTGCCGCGAGCGCTGAGTGCTGGACTCTTAGCATCCTGCTGGCAATACCTTTGCCGGCAAGAAACCATGCCGCAGCTAGCCGCAACACACTTAGATTGCTGAGCGAACTCGAAAACGAAGTAAGGGCGCGACACTTGTCGCAGCTCACTTAAGTCGTTGAGCGTGCTCGAAACAAAGTAAGGGTGCGGCTAGCCATGGGTAGGTTCCTCCGCGCACAGGTTTTCCATACAAAGTGTGGTTGTTCAAGGAAGACAACTAAAAAAAAATTGAAAAATTTGAATTGCTCAAACTTTGGTAACTTAGCTTTCATAGATTGTTTGCTCCCCGACAAGGCTTCTCTTTCTTGAACAGTACTTGATTCATGCCTCCATCTCCTTCCCCCCCCCCCCGGCAAACTTGTGCGCGAGGAATACTCCTTCTGCTTAAGAGGGAAAGAAAAAGAGGAGGAAAAACAAGTATAGGGCCTCATGGCTTGCTAGTGCTTACCGGGGATGTGCGTTGCACAAGGTGTCAGATGATGCATGCAAATAACAAAGAAAAGCATGGAAATGACAAATAGTGCGAAGCACAAAAGCTTTACTAATGCACGGGATCTGCGCCCGGCTTTGTACAAAGGTTTACATGCAACAGCGGCAAGACTTGTACAAAAGGTGGTTGCCGGAGCGGATCACGGCAACCGCGCCTTACGGGTGAAACTTGCGAAGATGCTCTATGTTCCAGGAGTTGCTCACCGGTAAGCCTTCTTCTGTCTCAAGGCGGACAGCACCGAGCCTTGTGACTTGTCTCACCCGATAAGGGCCTTCCCACTTCGGCGTCAACTTGTTGGAATTCTTGGCGGACTGAACGCGCCGAAGAACAAGGTCGCCTTCCTCGAGACTCCTGGCCCTGACCTTGCGGCTATGATGGCTACGCAAGGCTTGCTGGTATCGAGCAGCTCGTACAGCAGCCTGGAGACGTTCCTCCTCAAGGAGCAATGCATCATCTTGTCACAGTTGCTCTTGCTCGAGCTCATCATAAGCGAGCACTCGAGGAGATCCGTATACGAGTTCCGTGGGGAGAACTGCCTCTGCTCCATAGACAAGAGCAAAGGGTGTCTGTCCGGTGGCTCGATTTGGTGTCGTCCTGATTGACCAAAGAGACGCCGGCAACTCCTCTATCCAGTCTCTTCCGCACTTGTGCAGCCTGTCGAAGGTTCTTGTCTTGAGTCCGTGCATCACTTCAGCATTGGCCCTCTCCGCTTGACCATTGCTCCTCGGGTGAGCAACAGAAGCGAAGCAGACCTTGGCGCCAAGGTCTTGGACGTACTGCATGAAGGTGCGACTTGTAAACTGTGTGCCGTTGTCGGTGATGATCCTGTTAGGGATTCTGAAACGGCAAACAATCGATCTGAAGAACCTGACTACTGACTGTGCTGTCACCTTTCTCACTGGTTCCACTTCTGGCCACTTTGTGAACTTGTCGATTGCTACGTACAAGTACTCAAAGCCCCCGACTGCGCGGGGAAAGGGGCCGAGAATATCGAGCCCCCAGACCGAGAAGGGCCAGGACAAAGGGATCGTCTGGAGAGCTTGAGCTGGCTGGTGAATTTGCTTGGCATGGAACTGGCACGCTTCACACTTGGTTACTTGTGCAGTTGCATCTTGGAGGGCTTCTGGCCAAAAGAAACCTTGCCGGTATGCTTTCCCGGCAAGTGCTCTTGCGCCAATGTGGTGTCCACATATGCCTCCATGTATCTCTGCCAACAACTTCTGTCCATCTTCCCTGGAAATGCACTTCAACCTGACACCGTTGAGTCTTCTTCTGTACAGTTCATTGCCAACGAACTGGTACATACTCGACTGCCTGGTTATTTTCTCTATCTCTTCTGGCTCGTCGGGAAGTTCTCCAGTTTGCAGAAAGCGGACGATTTGCTGTGCCCATGCTGGAGCCTGAGGCTCAACAACAAGGACTAGAGGCATGAGGGCTGCTGCGGGAACCTCAGCTTCTACGGCAAGAACTTGCGGCTCTGCCGGAGCTGATGGTCCCCCGGCAAGCCTGCCGGGGCAAGGCTTGTCGGGAACGCCTGCTTCAACTGTACAGACCCTTGGATCTGCAGGAGCAAACTGTTCCTCAGCATCTTGGCTGTTGATCCTGGGGACCTTGGCGGCGGCTTCGGGAAGATCCGCCGGCAAGTAGTCGCCGGAGACCAACTTCCTCTTCTTGTTTTGCCCAACTGATGGTGTAACGGATGGCTGAGTTAACTTGAGCACGAAGGTCCCTGGTTCCACAGGTAACTTCATTGCAGCACACTTTGAGAGGCCATCTGCAATGTCATTCTGAGCTCTTGGGACGTGCTCCATTTGCAGACCTTCAAAGTGCTCTTCAAGCTTCCTCACTTCATCAACATAAGCTTCCATCAAAGGGCTCTGGTAACTCTTATTCACTTGTCGGACCACCAACTGTGAATCTCCCTGCACAATCAACTTCTTGATCCCAAGCTCGGCCGCAATTCTGAGGCCGGCAAGCAAACCTTCATACTCAGCAGTATTGTTTGTCGCTTGCTCCTTGGGAAAGTGCATCTGGACAACATACTTGAGGTGCTCTCCGGTGGGCGCTATGAGTACCACGCCGGCACCGGCGCCTTGCAGCGAGAAAGCACCATCAAAGTATATTATCCACTCGTTGCTCGCTTCTTGGACGGGGACGCTTGTCTCTGGGACTTCTTCATCCGGCGTTGGGGTCCATTCTGCTATGAATTCTGCCAAAGCTCTGCTCTGTATGGTTGAAGTACTCTCAAACTTGAGACCAAAGCTTGACAGCTCCAGTGCCCACTCGACGATCCTACCTGTTGCTTCGGGATTTTGCAATATCCTCTTCAATGGAAAGCGAGTGACCACCGTTATCTCATGTGCTTAGAAGTAATGGCGCAGCTTCCTTGAGGCCATGAGGAGGCCGAAAAGCAACTTCTGCACCCCAGAGTATCTTGATCTAGCCCCCTGCGGAAGGGAACTTACGAAATACACTGGGCGCTGCACCATCTTCCTTCGCACTTCTCCTTGCTCCTGCGCAGACTTGTCCTTGTCGGGGCCAGAGCTTGTCGGGGAAGCCCCCTGCTTGTCGCTGGATTCGCTTGTCGGGGATGTGGGTTCCTCATTCGCCTCTCTCTCCGCTACTAACGCAGCACTAACCACTTGATTGGTTGCCGCTAGGTACAGCAGCAACTTCTCTTGTGGCCTAGGTGCGACAAGTATCGGAGTGGAGGACAGGTATCCTTTCAAGTCTTGCAGCGCTGCCTCCGCTTCCGGAGTCCATTTCATGGGACCTGCCTTTTTCAAAATTTTGAAGAAAGGCAGGGCGCGCTCTGCAGACTTTGAAATGAACCTGCTGAGGGCAGCCACACAACCAGCAAGTCTTCTTACGTCCTTGACGCGCTTCGGGGCTTCAATCTGCTCGATGGCTTTTATCTTGTCGGGATTGGCTTCAATCCCCCTCTGGGACACAAAGAGCCTGAGGAGCTTGCCGGAGGGGACTCCGAAGACGCACTTCTCGGGGTTCAACTTGAGCTGTATCTTGTGCAGATTCTCAAAGGTTTCCTCTAAGTCTTGGATCAGAGTATCCTTGCTTTTGCTCTTGATCACTATGTCATCCATGTAGGCTTCTACATTTCTGTGTATCTGTGGCTCAAAAGCAGTGTGCACCACCCTTGCAAATGTCGAGCCTGCATTCTTCAATCCAAAGGGCATGCGTATGAAGCAATATGTGCCACATGGAGTAATGAATGCAGTCTTTTCTTCATCTTCCTTAGCCATGAATATCTGGTGGTAACCTGAGTATGCATCAAGGAAGGAAAGCAACTCACATCCGGCGGTGGAGTCAACAATCTGGTCAATACGCGACAAGGGAAATGGATCCTTGGGACACGCTTTATTCACATCAGTGAAGTCTATACAAAGTCTCCACTTCCCATTGGCCTTGCGCACGACAACTGGATTGACCACGTAGGATGGATTACGCCTCTAACCAGGCCTGCTGCTTCCAACTTCTTTATCTCTTCGGCGATGAATTCTTGGCGCTCCACGGCTTGCTTTCTGACCTTCTGCTTGACGGGCCGCGCATGAGGACAAACAACAAGCTTGTGCTCAATTACCTTCCTGGGAACGCCGGGGATGTCAGATGGTTGCCATGCGAACACGTCAACATTCGCCCGCAGGAAGGCAACGAGCGCGCTTTCCTATTTGGGGTCGAGTGTAGCACTGATGGTGAAGGTACCACCAGTGCCGTCCTCCTTTGCGGACACCTTCTTGGTTGCCGGTGGAGCTGCCATTCCTTTCTTGCATTTGCCGGTGGAGCTCGATCGTGCGTTCTCGATGGCAGCGCAGCACTCCGAAGAGGTGCGTTTGCCGGAGTGGGCTCCAGATCTCTTGCCGGACTTGGTCTTGTTCTTCCCCCCGGGAGCTTCAGCGGCAAGTGCGTTGCTCTCTACTGCGGCTGCTGCATCCCGGTAGATCTTGTCGGCGCAGATAAGCGCGTCCTTCTTGTCGCCGGGGACAGAGATGACGCTTATCGGCCCCGGCATCTTGAGTACGTTGTATGCATAGTGGGAAGCTGCCATGAACTTGGCGAGGGCAGGACGACCAAGTATCACATTGTATGGCAATGGGATATCAGCAACATCAAATGTGATCCTCTCCGTCCTGAAATTGAGCTCTCCGCCAATGGTCACTGGCAGCGTAATCTTCCCCTTCGGCTTGCTCCTTCCCGGGTTGATCCCTTGGAACGACCCGGTTTCCTCGAGCTCGCCGTCTGGGATCTGTAGCTTCTTGGTCACAGCTGAGGAGATCAAGTTCAGGCCGGCCCCGTCGTCGACCAACATCTTGGTGACCTTGAGGTTGCGGATAGTTGGTGAGACCAACATTGGCAAGCACCCGACCGCAGTTGTGCGGTCAGGGTGGTCCTCAAGGTCAAAGATGATGGGCGTGCCGGACCACTTCAGCAGCCTGCGTGACTCGACGGGCGGCTCAGCTGCATTCACTTCTCGCACCCACTGCTTGAGCTGGCGGTGGGAAGTGTGCAGAGAGGCACCTCCGTCGACACACAGAACCTCTGTGGCCTTCTGGAACTCCTGCTCGCTGTTGTCTCCTTCTTCCATGTCATCATCGTCGTCTTCATCCTCATCCTTGTCGCGACCCCGGGGAGGTCTGTCACCTTGCCGCTGCTTGGCCTTGCCACGGCGTCCTCCCCGGCCATTGAACGGCCGCTTCTTGCTGGGCTCTCCTCCGCCTCCTTGGGCCTTCTCCTTGTCACGTCGCTCGTATTCAGCCTTTTGCTGCTCTACGAGGTACTCCACTCTTTTGCAGTTCTGGAGATCGTGGCCCTTGGTGCGGTGGATCTTGCAGTACTGCTTGTCGGAGCCGTCCTGCTTGTCGGCTGCCGCTACAGGGGCGGGCTCCTTGCCGGAACCGCCAGCCTGTGCCTTCTTGGCGGGAGCCTCCTTGCCGGACTGCTCGACAACCAGCACCTCCTTGCTCTTCTTCTTTCTGTTATTCCGCCGCCGGTTTTTCCTTGCCGGGGCGGCATCCTCGCTCTCGCTTCCTCCTGCGCCAGTATCCTCTCCGGGGAGTCTCCTCCCCTCTTCAGCGCGCGCGCACTTGTCAGCTAGAGCATAGAGCTCGCTGACATCCTGGATCTTGGTCATGGCCATCTCCTCCCTCATCCGGCGATTACGCACGTTCTGGTGAAACGCGCTGATAACCGCGGCAGGGTGGACGTCGGGAATGTTGTGCTGGACGCGGCTGAATCTTTGGATGTATTTGCGTAGGGACTCTCCCTCCTTCTGGGCTAAGATGTGGAGATCGCTCTCCTGGCCGTGGGGTTTGTGGCCGCCCGTGAAGGCGCCAACAAACTGGTGGCACAGATCTGCCCATGAGGAGATGGAGTTATCCGGCAAGTGCATAAGCCAAGACCGGACGTTTGGATTAAGCACTAGCGGGAAATAGTTGGCTAGGATCTTCTCGTCGCGTCCCCCGGCAGCCTGCACCGCAATGGTGTAGATGCTGAGGAACTCCGAGGGGTGTGTCTTGCCGTCGTACTTCTCGGGTACGTCGGGCTTGAAATTCTTCATGCTGGGCCACTGGACTTGCCGCAGCTCACGAGTGAACGCAGGGCAACCTGCCGCGTACGGCAAGTCGCCTGGTTCACCGGGCGCGTGCGCGTCGACAGCGGTCCCAGCGCGCTGATCAGATTGTCTTCTGGCTTCTCGTCGACGCTCGATACGGGTCCGAGCGTCCTCCTGTCGCCTGTCGTCGAGGACTTGGCGCTGATCGCGGCGAGCCCGCGGATCCGACGACGCCGTGGAGTCGTCGTCGACGTTGATCCGGCGGGGCGGTGTTTTCTGCTTCCGCGGCGGGGAGTGCACGGTAGTTGCACCCCCGGCGGTCTTGTCGCCATCGGCCTTCGCTTGGTCGACTTGCCGCGGCCGTGAGGTTGCCGGCTGCTGCGGCGCATCGTTGTTGGTGAAGGCGATGAGGCTCTGGATCGTCGCCCTCCAGTCTTCGGCCTTGTCCGCCGCTGGAGGGAAGTCGAGGAGCAGCTGGGCCCTGGCCAGGGCCTCAGCTGGAGAGGAGGGAAACGGCGGCGAACGGTGCGAGGAACGGGACACGCTCGGACTTCTAACTGCGTTAGAAGGAGCACGTTCCCGTCCCGGCGACCGCGCCTTGCTCGTGCCGGTGCGGTGGCCTTGAGCGTCACGTGACTCCCCTGCTTGGCCACGTCCCAGCAAGCGTATGGTACCTCCGGTACCACGCCGCTGCTGGTCTGGCACCTCCTGAGAGGGACGTGGTGCGTGCACGGACACCGAGGCCTTGGAGTTCGCCCGGTCGTCCGTCTTGTCCTTGGACTTGGTGGCGCCGTGAGTGTCCCCACCGGCGGTCACCCTTCCGCCGGCGTCTACCCCACCAACCGTTGGTTCCGGTGGTGGCGGGATCGACGCAGACGGGCCTCCGACCTCCGAAGCCTTCTTCTTCGGAGGCATGTTGATGATGTCGATGAGGTTGATGAAGCTGGTGAAGTTGCTGAAGGTTGCGCCCGCGTGAGCGCCGGATCAGGTTCGCACAACCTCGACGCCCCCTACCTGGCGCGCCAAAGATGTCGGGGGAAACTGTCCGCCCACGAACACCTATGGGACCGGAGTCCCTTCTACGTTGCGGTAAGGGAGCGGAGGGAGCACGGAGAGCAGATCGAGAAGCACACGCGGGCAGTTTTACCCAGGTTCGGGCCGCGCGGACGCGTAAAACCCTACTCCTGCTTAGGTTGTATTGAGTTCTTGAGCTCGGGAGCTTGAAGATCTACAGTACTAGCTACACCGAGCGAGAGAGTTGTCTAGGTTTCGAACCCCTCCTACGTTGTGCATGGGCCTCCTTTTATAGCTCAAAGGGGTCACCGACAGGTGTCAACATAGAGGAGGGTAAAAGTGTAAATTTGGTGGTAGTTGCAACAGTGCATGAACAGTATATGAACAGTGGTCTTCACCTAACTTTGACAGTGGGGGACAAGGGCATTAAATGCCCGTCGCCGTCGTCCCCAAAAGCGTCCGTCCATGCTTCTCCGTTCGCTACGGTGGTAGCCTCGTCACCGTGGCTTGCCACCGTGTGCCCCAGGCTGCACAGCCGCCTGCCACGTGCCCCTGGAAGGGCCCCAGGGCGACGCGTGGGCAGATGAGCTGGAGCGCGGGCACACAACGTAGGTTTCCCCGGCAAGCACCTTGCCGGGGTCGTGATCTTGCCGGGCCCGGAAGCTTGTCGCTTTCCGGGTCCTGCCGGGGCGCATGATGCGCTGAGACATCTCTTGAGGTATGTGTTCCTTGGCCTTCCTGGCAAGCTCCTCTTGCCAGGGTCTTGTGCTAAAGTGATAACCTTGAGCCTGGTGCGGCCTTCCCGGCAAGCTCCTCTTGTCGGGGCCTTGATCTTCTGACTTGTATACTTTGTTCTTGAATGGCTTCATAGGGACCAGCACGGTTCTTGGCGAGCACGTGGTAAGCCCTGCCACGGGAAGCTGCTACTGCCCGTGCACAAGTTGGGGTACTAAGGTACCCCTATCTTAGTACACCGACACCCACTGTATCCTCTGTGGTCATAGATTCGGCTGCACCATCTCCATGACGCACACGACTAGAAAAAGGTGTAACACAACCTGTCAAACATATAATCAAATATGGTATGGTTTGTTCTACAGGTGAACTAGGTGAACCAAATACAGTTGAAGAAGCACTTGGTGATGAAAAGTGGATAAAAGCTATGAATGAAGAGTACATGACACTAAAGAAAAATAAAACATGGCATTTGGTTCCTCCACAGCAAGGTAAAAATTTGAGTGACTGCAAGTGCGTATTCGGGATTAAAAGAAAGTCTGATGGAACCATTGATTGTTATAAGGCTAGGCTCGTTGCAAAAGGCATCAAACAATGGTATGATATAGATTATGAGGTCACTTTTAGTCGAGTTGTAAAAGCTGCCACTATCTGTCTTGTCTTGTCTTGCCTATTGCTGTTTCCAGAGGCTGGAGTCTCGGGCAATTAGATGTGCAGAGCGCGTTTCTTCATGGTGTTCTGGAAGAGGAAGTGTACACGAAACAACGTACTAGGTTTCAAAGTAAAAGTGCTCCCTCTCATGTGTGCAAACTTGACAAAGCACTGTATGGATTGAAGCAAGATCTAAGAGCATGGTATTCTCGTCTCTACCATAAAATGCAGGCACTTGGTTTTGTTCCATCTAAGTCTGACACGCCATTGTTTATTTACAACAAGTCAAACACATGCATATTCCTTCTCATATATGTTGATGACATTATTGTGACAAGCTCATCTAATGAAGCAATCACATGACTTTTAAAGGACTTGGGTGCAAATTTTGCTTTGAAGGATCTTGGATACTTGCATTTTTCATTGGAATTGAGGTAAAGAGACACAAGGAGGGACTTCACCTCTCTCAGGAAAAGTATGCAACTGATCTGGTAAAAAAGGCTGGCTTGCAAGGTTGTAAACCATCACCCACTCCTTTATCTAGTTCAGAAAAAAATCTCTTACAGAAGGAACACTCTTGAATCAAGCGGATAGCCCAAGATACAGAAGTTTAGTAGGAACATTATAGTATCTCAATCTTACTAGACCTGACATTTCCTGTGCTGTTAACAAAGTATGCCAGTTTCTTCATGGACTCACTACTGTTCACTTGATAACTGCCAAACGTATAATTAGATACGTCAAAAACATCTTGAGCATAGGTTTAAATTTCAGCAAATCACCATCAACTCTTGTCATTGCCTTCTTTGACTCTGATTGGCCAGGATGTCTGGATGACAGTCGATCAACTAGTGGGTTTGCAATATTTTTTGGACGTAACTTAATATCTTGGTGTGCACGAAAACAGGCTATTGTCTCCATATCAAGCACAAAAGCAGAGTATAAAGCATTAACAAATGCCACAACATAGAAATATGGGTTGCGTCCATGTTGAAGGAGCTTGGTGTGAAAAATACACAAGCCCCATTCCTATTGTGTGACAACCTTTGTGTCACTTATCTTTCAGCAAATCCAGTCTTTCATGCTAGTACAAAGCATATAGAAAATGATTTTCATTTTTTCAAAGAAAGGGTTGCTCAGAAGCAACTTGATATTCGTTTTGTGCATTCTAGAGATCAAATAGCAGATGGATCACAACGACTTTGCCCATATGAAGTTTTGAAGATTTCAAACATAATCTCAACTTGACTAAGTTATGATTATGGGAGGGTGCCAAACACAGATGCTTAGTTTAGGAGGTAGTTTAGGCGTATCTTGTTATTTATTGTAACTAGCTAGGTCTATCTCCTCCCTTTCTTTCTCCTCAAGATGTATCTTTGATTCTCTCCAATCGATTATGTATGCGCTATATGTTGGGGAACGTAGTATTTCAAAATTTTCCTACGATCATGCAAGATCTATCAGAAGCATAGCAACGAGCGGGGAGAGTGTGTCCACGTACCCTCGTAGACCGAAAGCGGAAGCGTGTAGTAACGCAGTTGATGTAGTCGAACGTCTTTGCGATCCAACCGATCAAGTACCGAACGCACGACACCTCCGTGATCTGCACACGTTCAGCTCGGTGACGTCCCTCGAACTCTTAATCCAGTTGAGGCTGAGAGAGAGTTTAGTCAGCACGATGACGTGGTGACGGTGTTAATGAAGTTACCGACGCAGGGCTTCGCCTAAGCATTGCGACAATATGACCGAGGTGTGTAACAGTGGAGGGGGCACCGCACACGGCTAAAACAATTGTCAACTTGTGTGTCTAGGGTGCCCCTGCCCCTGTATATAAAGGAGCAAGGGGGAGGCCGGCCGGCCCCTGTAGGGGCTCCCAAGGGGGGGCAATCCTTCTCCTACTAGGACTAGGAATCCCCTTTCCTAGTCCAACTAGGAGAAGAAGGAAGGGAGGGATAGAAGAGAAGGAAGGAGAGGGCACCACCCCCCTAGTCCAATTAGTACTAGGCCATGGGGGGGGCTGCCCTAGGCAGCCTCCCTCTCTCTCCCCTAAAGCCCAATCAGGCCCACTACTTCTCCGGTGGTTCTCATAACCCTTTCGGCACTCCGATAATTATCCGGTGATCCCCGGAACTCATCCGGTGTCCGAAAAATATCGTCCAATATATATTATTATTTATGTCTCGACCATTTCGAGACTCCTCGTCATATCCGTGATCACATCCGGGACTCCTAACTACCTTTGGTACATCAAAACACATAAACTCATAATCTCGTCATCGAACGTTACCCGTGCGGACCCTATGGGTTCAAGAACTATGTAGACATGACCGAGACATATCTCCGGTCAATAACCAATAGCAGAACCTAGATGCTCATATTGGCTCCTACATATTCTACGAAGATCTTTATCGGTCAAACCGCATAACAACATACGTTGTTCCCTTTGTCATCGGTATGTTACTTGCCCGAGATTCGATCGTCGGTATCCTCATACCTAGTTCAATGTCGTTACCAGCAAGTCTCTTTACTCGTTCCGTAATACATCATCTCGTGACTAACTCATTAGTCATTTTCTTGCAAGGTTTATAGGGATGTGCATTACCGTGAGGGCCCAGAGATACCTCACCGACACTCACAGTGACAAATCCTAATCTCGATTCATGCCAACCCAACAAACACCTTCGGAAACACGTGTAGAGCATCTTTATAATCACCCAGTTACGTCGTGACATTTGATAGCACACAAAGTGTTCCTCCGGTATTCGCGAGTTGCATAATCTCATAGTCAGAGGAATATGTATAAGTCATGAAGAAAGCAACAACAATAAAATTATACGATCATAGTGCTAAGCTAATGGATGGGTCTTGTCCATCACATCATTCTCCTAATGATGTGATCCCGTTGATCAAATGACAACACATGTCTATGGTCAGGAAACTTAACCATCTTTGATTAACGAGCTAGTCTAGTAGAGGCATACTAGGGACACTCTGTTTTGTCTATGTATTCTCACATGTATCAAGTTTCCGGTTGATACAATTCTAGCATGAATAAAAGACATTTATCCTGATATATAAGGAAATATAAATAACAACTTTGTTATTGCCTCTAGGGCATATTTCCTTCAGTCTCCCACTTGCACTAGAGTCAATAATCTAGTTCACATCGCCATGTGATTTAATACCGATAGTTCACATCGTTATGTGAATAACACCCATAGTTCACATCGCCATGTGACCAACACCCAAAGGGCTTACTAGAGTCAATAATCTAGTTCACATCGCCATGTGATTAACACCCAAAGAGTACTAAGGCGTGATCATGTTTTGCTTCGTGAGAGAAGTTTAGTTAGCGGGTATGGTACAATCTGATCCGTATGTATTTCAAAAATTTCTATGTCTACAATGCTCTGCATGGAGCTACTCTAGCTAATTGCTCCCACTTTAAATATACATCCAGATTGATACTTAAAGTCATCTGGATTAGTTTCAAAGCTTGCATTGGCCTAACTCTTTACGACGAACTCTTTATCACCTCCAAAATCGAGAAAAATTTCCTTAGGCATCCAGTAACTAAGGATAATTTCGACCGTTGTCCAGTGATCTAGTCCTGGTGTTGGGGAACGTAGTATTTCAAAAAATTTCTATGATCACGCAAAATCTATCTACTAGATGCATAGCAACGAGAGGGGAGAGTGTGTCTACGTACCCTCGTAGACCAAAAGCGGAAGCGTCTAGTGACGCGGTTCATGTAGTCGAACGTCTTCGCGGTCCAATCGATCAAGCACCGAACGTACGCCACCTCCGCGTTCAGCACACGTTCAACTCGATGACGTCCCACGAGCTCTTGATCCAGTTGATCTTCACGGGAGATTTTCGTCAGCACGATGGCGTGGTGATGGAGATGATGAAGCTACCGGCGCAGTGGTTCGCCTAAGCACTGCAACGGTACGACCGAGGTGTGTTTCTGTGGAGGGGGGCACCGCACACGGCTAAAAGATCAATGATCAACATCTGTCTATGGGGTGGCCCCCACCCCCGTATATAAAGGAGTGGAGGAGGGGGAGGGCCGGCCCTCTACTATGGCGCGCCCTGGGGAGTCCTACTCTCACCGGGAGAAGGATTCCCCTTTCCTAGTTGAACTAGGAGCCCTTCCAAGTAGTAGCAGTAGGAGAGAAGGAAAGGGAAAAGAGAAGAGAAGGAAGGAGGGGGCGCTGCCCCTCCCCCTAGTCCAATTCGGACTAAGCCTTGGGGGGGGCGCAGCCTCCTCTCTCTCTTTCCCCTAAAGCCCAATAAGGCCTATATGCTCCCCGGCAAATTCCCGTAACTTGCAGGTACTCCGAATAATACCCGAATCACTCGGAACCTTTTCGATGTCCGAATATAGTCATCCAATATATCGATATTTATGTCTCGGACATTCCGAGACTCCTCGTCATGTCCATGATCTCATCCGGGATTCCAAACTACCTTTGGTACATCAAAAATCATAAACTCATAATATCGATCGTCATCAAACGTTAAGCGTGCGGACCCTACGGGTTCACGAACTATGTAGACATGACCAAGACACATCTCCGGTCAATAACCAATAGTGGAACCTGGATGGTCATATTTGTTCCTACACATTCTACGAAGATCTTTATTAGTCAAACCGCATAACAACATACGTTGTTCCCTTTGTCATCGATATTTTACTTGCCTGAGATTCGATCGTTGGTATCACCATACCTAGTTAATCTCATTACCGACAAGTCTCTTTACTCGTTCTGTAATACATCATCTCGTGACTAACTCATTAGTCATTTGCTTGCAAGGCTTATTATGATGTATATTAGCAAGAGGGCCCAGAGATACCTCTCCGACACTCAGAGTGACAAATCCTATTCTTGATCTATGCCAACACCACGAACACCTTTGGAGACACCTGTAGAGCATCTTTATAATCACCCAGTTACGCTATGACGTTTGATAGCACACAAGGTGTTCCTCCGGCATTCGGGAGTTTCATAATCTCGTAGTCATAGGAACATGTATAAGTCATGAAGAAAGCAATAGGAGTAAAACTAAACGATCATAGTGCTAAGCTAACGGATGGGTCTTGTCCATCACATCATTCTCCTAATGATGTGATCCCGTTGATCAAATGACAACTCATGTCTATGGCTAAGAAACATAACCATCTTTGATCAATGAGCTAGTCTAGTTGAGGCATACTAGGGACACTCTGTTTTGCCTATGTATTCACACGTGTACTAAGTTTCCGGTTAATACAATTCTAGCATGAATAATAAACACTTATCATGATATAAGTAAATATAAAAAACAACTTTATTATTGCCTCTAGGGCATATTTCCTTCCGTCTCCCACTTGCACTAGAGTCAATAATCTAGTTCACATCGCCATGTGATTTAATACCGATAGTTCACATTGTTATGTGAATTAACACCCATAGTTCACGTCGCCATGTGACCACTACCCAAAGCGTTTACTAGAGTCAACAATCTATTTCACATCGTCATGTGATTAACACCCAAAGGGTACTAAGGTGTGATCATGTTTTGCTTCATGAGAGAAGTTTAGTCAGCGGGTCTGTTACATTCAGATCCGTATGTATTTTTGCAAATTTCTATGTCTACAATGCTCTGCACGGAGCTACTTTAGCTAATTGCTCCCACTTACTTTCTTGTAAATACAGGCTTTACCGCAAGTCTGTATAAAACTATATGCTTTGATCAACTTATCAAAGTGTATATTCCAACTCTGAGATGCTTGCACCAGTCCATAGATGGATTGCTAGAGCTTGCTGATACGTCCAAAACGTATCTATAATTTCTGCTTGATCCATGCCACTTTTGGGTGATATTGCTATGATATTCATACACTTCCATACACTTTTGATCATATCTGGACTAACTTACTAATCCAGTGCACCCCAGTGCCAGTTTCTGTTTTCGGCTATTTTTGTATTTCAGGTTTTCATGTTACGAGAACTGCCAGGAAAAATCCAGAAAAATTATATGAAAAATCAGCGTTCCGGAAACTACCATGCGTCCGAAGGGCAGCCGGGGGGGGGGCACCAGGGCTCCAGGCTCCCTGGCGGCGCGCCCCCCTGGGCCGCGCCGGGGGGGGCGCCTGGCCCCCCCGAAGCTTCCCCGATGCCCCCCTTTGGCATATATTTAAAGCGTCCTCCGAAACCCTCAGAACATGAACTCTTTTCGCGATCCCATCTCTGTTCCGCCGCCGCCGCCGCTTCCAAGATCGGGAGCACCAGGAGAACTCTTCCCGGCACCCTGCCGGAGGGGAGGATCACCACCGGGAGCTTCTCCACCACCATGGACGCCTCCCGGATGAGTCGTGAGTAGTCTCCCTTGGACCATGAGTCCATGACCAGTAGTTATGTGATGTTCTCATCCCGTTCTTGTGCTTCACTAATTAGTCCTCGTGAGCTGCCCTACATGATCGAGGCACATATGTAATCCTTATGCTGTTGCTATGTTGAGTTTGCTGGGATCCGATGGATTATGGGATTATGTTCAGATTGATCTTGAGTAATATATTTGATCTACCTCTTTTATATTTATGTTCATAAGTAATTCTTGCATGTTCTCCGTTGTTATTTATTGCTTTGGCCAAGTAATACGTAGTGACTCCAAGAGGGAACATTATGCCCGATTGTGGGTTCATGCCCCTCGATGACTAGCTTGAGTGACAGAAACATGAGTCTAGGGGATGTGCTGTTGCCACAAGGGGGAAAACAACGGTGCTTGTGCCCGCGGGTGCAAGGATTGTTTACTTTACGCAAAGTTCTTTTAATGCAGTTGTCTGTTGCATTGAGTTTTCACTATGGGTGGGACTCGCAACTTAATACCAGCGAGATGTTCTGGATAGATATCTCAAGGTGGATGATTAGTAGTAGATATTGATGGATTTCGGTCTACTTATTTTGGCGTACCGCCCATGCTTTGAACCTCAACCTTTCTTGCAATGTAATCAGCATTGGTTTGCGTTCGTGGTCCTGTCAATTGCCCAGCTGTAATTTGTTTACCTCACATAGTTGTTTTATCGTCTTTTGGGAGAGAGACATCACTAGTGAACATCATGAGACTCCGGTCCATATTACCATCATTGATCACATCTGCTATTTACTTTTCGCTATTATTTACTATTGCAAAACATTATCTATCACTACTATCATTTGCTTTTAACCCTTTGTGAACTACAAGGCCGGAGGGATTGACAACCTCTCTGTACTCGTTGGGAGCAAAGTTATTTGTATCTGTGTGCAGGTCCACGTTGATTGCTAATTTGCGCCGTTAGCAGTTGACACCTACTTGTTGAACCTAGGAGTCTCTGGGGATTCGATCCTTGGCATCTTTGCTAAGGGAAAACACTTCTACATACTGCATCTTACACCTTCCACTTGGGGTAACCAACGAGGGGTTGGAGGCCCATCACTTGCATATTTTGTTAGCACCTTTAGGATTGACAAAACCTTCTGGCTGCATCATATACAACTTTTCTTTAATAAATCCATTAAATAATGAACTTTTGTTATCCACTTGCCAGATTTCATAAAATGCGGCAATTGCTAACATGATTCGGACAGACTTAAGCATCGCTACGGGTGAGAAAGTCTCATCGTAGTCAACTCCTTGAACTTTTCGAAAACCTTTCGCAACAAGTCGAGCTTTGTAGACAGTAACATTACCGTCGGCGTCGGTCTTCCTCTTGAAGATCCATTTATTTTCAATGGCTTGCCGATCATCGGGCAAGTCAATCAAAGTCCACTCTTTGTTCTCATACATGGACCCCATCTCAGATTTTATGGCCTCAAGACATTTTGCGGAATCTGGGCTCATCATCGCTTCCTCATAGTTTGTAGGTTCATCATGGTCTAGTAACATGACTTCCAGAACCGGGTTGCCGTACCACTCTGGCACATTACGTACTTTGGTTGGTCTACGAAATTTAGAAGTAACTTGATGTGAAGTTTCATGATCATCATCATGAGCTTCCTCACTAATTGGTGTAGGAATCACTGGAACTAGTTTATGTGATGTACTATTATCCAATTCGGGAGAAGGTACAATTACCTCATCAAGTTCCACTTTCCTCCCACTCACTTCTTTCCAGAGAAACTCCTTTTCTAGAAAGGATCCATTCTTAGCAGCGAATACCTTGCCTTCAGATCTGTGATAGAAGGTGTACCCAACAATCTCCTTTGGGTATCCTATGAAGACACATTTCTCCGACTTGGGTTCGAGCTTATCAGGTTGAAGCTTTTTCACATAAGCATCGTAGCCCCAAACTTTAAGAAACGACAACCTTGGTTTCTTGCCAAACCCTAGTTCATAAGGCGTCGTCTCAATGGATTTAGATGTTGCCCTATTTAACGTGAATGCAGCTGTCTCTGATGCATAACCCAAGACGATAGTGGTAAATCGGTAAGAGACATCATAGACCGCACCATATCTAATAAAGTACAGTTACGATGTTCAGACACACCATTACGCTGTGGTGTTCCGGGTGGCGTGAGTTGTGAAACTATTCCACATTGCTTCAAATGAATACCAAACTCGTAACTCAAGTATTCACCTCCACGTTCAGATCGTAGAAACTTTATTTTCTTGTTACGATGATTCTCTACTTCACTATGAAATTCTTTGAACTTCTCAAATGTTTCAGACTTGTGCTTCATCAACTAGATATACCCATATCTGCTCAAATCAACAGTGAAGGTCAGAAAATAATGATACCCACCACGAGCTTCAACACCCATCGGTCCACATACATCAGTATGTATGATTTCCAACAAATCTGTTGCTCGCTCCATTGTTCCCTAGAACGGAGTTTTAGTCATCTTGCCCATGATGCATGGTTCGCAAGCACCAAGTGATTCATAATCAAATGATTCCAAAAGTCCATCACTATGGAGTTTCTTCATGCGATTTACACCAATATGACCTAAACGGCAGTGCCACAAATAAGTTGCACTATCATTATTAACCTTGCATCTTTTGGCTTCAATATTATGAATATGTGTATCACTACGATCGAGGTCCAACAAACTATTTTCATTGGGTGTATGACCATCGAAGGCTTTATTCATGTAAACAGAATAACAATTATTCTACGACTTTAAATGAAAAACCGTATTGCAACAAACATGATCAAATCATATTCATGCTCAACGCAAATGCCAAATAACATTTATTTAGGTTCTACACTAATCCTAAAAGTATAGGGAGTGTGCGATGATGATCATATGAATCTTGGAACCACTTGCAACACACATCGTCACTTCACCTTTAACTAGTCTCTGTTCATTCTGCAACTCTTGTTTTGAGTTACTAATTTTAGCAACTGAACTGGTAACAAATACCCAGGGGTTACTATGAACACTAGTAAAATACACATCAATAATCTGTATATCAAATATAGCTTTGTTCACTTTGCCATCCTTCTTATCCGCCAAGTATCTAGGACAGTTCCACTTCCAGTGACCATTTCCTTTGCAGTAGAAGCACTTAGTTTCAGGCTTGAGTTTAGCATTGGGTTTCTTCACAGGAGTGACAACTTGCTTGTCATTCTTCTTGAAGTTCCCCTTCTATCCTTTTGCCCTTTACTTGAAACAAGTGGTCTTGTTAACCATCAACACTTGATGCTCTTTCTTGATTTCTACCTTCACCATTTCAGCATCGCGAAGAGTTCGGGAATTACTTTCGTCATCCCTTGCATATTATAGTTCATCACGAAGTTCTACTAACTTGGTGATAGTGACTAGAGAAACTTGTCAATTACTATCTTATCTGGAAGATTAACTCCCACTTGATCCAAGTAATTGTAGTACCCAGACAATCTGAGCACATGCTCACTACTTGAGCTATTCTCCTCCATCTTGTAGGCAAAGTACTGTCAGAGGTCTTATACCTCTCGACTCGGTCATGAGTATGAAATACTAATTTCAACTCTTGGAACATCTCATATGCTCCATGGCGTTCAAAACGTTTTTGAAGTCCCGGTTATAAGCCGTAAAGCATGGCGTACTAAACTATCAAGTAGTCATCATACCGAGCTTGTCAAACGTTCATAACGTCTACATCTGCTCCTACAATAGATATGTCACCTAGCGGTGCATCAAGGACATAATACTTCTATGCAACAATGAGGAAAATCCTTAGATCACGGAACAAGTCCGCATCGTTGCTACTAACATCTCTCAACTTAGTTTTCTCTAGGAACATATCAAAAAACATAGGGGAGCTATAACACGAGCTATTGATCTACAACATAATTTGCAAATACTATCAGGACTAAGTTCATGATAAATTAAAGTTCAATTTAATCATATTACTAAAGAACTCCCACTTAGATAGACATCCCTCTAGTCATCTAAATGATCACGTGATGCAAATCAACTAAACCATGTCCGATCATCACATGAGATGGAGTAGTTTTCAATGGTGAACATCTTATGTTGATCATATCTACTATATGATTCACACTCGACCTTTCGGTCTCTAGTGTTCCGAGGCCATGTCTGTACATGCTAGGCTCGTCAAGTTTAACCCGAGTATTCTGCATATGCAAAACTGTCTTACACCCATTGTATTTGAACATAGAGCTTATCACACCCGATCATCACGTGGTGTCTCGGCACGACGAACTTTCGCAACGGTGCATACTCAGGGAGAACAGTTGTACCTTGAAATTTTTGTAAGGGATCATCTTATAATGCTACCGTCGTACTAAGCAAAATAAAAAGCATAATAAGATAAACATCACATGCAATCAAAATATGTGACATGATATGGCCATCATCATCTTGTGCTTTTGATCTCCATCTCCAAGGCACTGTCATGATCACCATCGTCACCAGCGTGACACCTTGATCTCCATCATAGCATTGTTGTCGTCTCGCCAACTATTGCTTCCACGACTATCGCTACCGCTTAGTGATAAGTAAAGCAATTACATGGAGATTATATTTCATACAATAAAGCGACAACCATATGGCTCCTGCCAGTTGCCGATAACTTTGGAAAACATGATCATCTCATACAATAACGTATAACTCATCATGTCTAGACCATATCACATCACAACATGCCCTGCAAAAACAAGTTAGACGTCCTCTACTTTTTATTTGCAAGTTTTACGTGGTTACTACGGGCTTAGCAAGAACCGTTCTTACCTACGCATACAAAAACCACAACGGTTTTTCGTCAAGTATGTGCTATTTTAACCTTCACAAGAACCGGGCGTAGCCACACTCGATTCAACTAAAGTTGGAGAAACTGACACCCGCCAGCCACCTGTGTGCGAAGCACGTCAGTAGAACCAGTCTCGCGTAAGCGTACACGAAATGTCGGTCCGGGCCGCTTCATCCAACAATAGCGCCGAATCAAAGTAGGACATGCTGGTAAGCAGTATGACTAGTATCGTCCACAACTCACTTGTGTTCTACTCGTGCATATCATCAACGCATAGACCTGGCTCATGATGCCACTGTTGGGGAACGTAGTATTTCAAAAATTTCCTATGATCACGCAAAATCTATCTACTAGATGCATAGCAACGAGAGGGGAGGTGTGTCTACGTGCCCTCGTAGACCGAAAGCGGAAGCGTCGAGTGACGCGGTTGATGTAGTCGAACATCTTCGCGATCCAACCGATCAAGCACCAAACGTACGGCACCTCCGCGTTCAGCACACGTTCAGCTCGATGACATCCCACGGGCTCTTGATCCAGTTGAGCTTCACGGGAGAGTTTCGTCAGCACGACGGCGTGGTGACGGAGATGATGAAGCTATCGGTGCAGGGCTTCGCCTAAGCACTGCAATGGTATGACCGAGGTGTGTTTCTATGGAGGGGGGCACCGCGCACTGCTAAAAGATCAATGATCAACTTGTGTTTATGGGGTGGCCTCCACCCTCGTATATAAAGGAGTGGAGGAGGGGGAGGGCCGGCCCTCTACTATGGCATGCCCTGGGGAGTCCTACTCACACCAGGAGTAGGATTCCCCCTTTCCTAGTTGAACTAGGAGCCCTTCCAAGTAGTAGGAGTATGAGAGAAGGAAAGGGAAAAGAGAAGAGAAGGAAGGAGGGGGCGCTGCCCCTCCCCCTAGTCCAATTCGGACTAAGCCTGGGGGGGGGGGGGCAGCCTCCTCTCTCTCTTTCCCCTAAAGCCCAATAAGGCCCATATGCTCCCCGGCGATTTCCCGTAACTCTCCGGTACTCCGAAAAATACCCAAATCACTCGGAACCTTTCCGATGTCCGAATATAGACATCCAATATATCGATCTTTACGTCTCGGACATTCCGAGACTACTTGTCATGTCCGTGATTAATCCGGGACTCCGAACTACCTTCGGTACATCAAAACTCATAAACTCATAATATTGATCATCATTAAACGTTAAGCGTGTGGACCCTACGGGTTCGAGAACTATGTAGACATGACCGAGACACATCTCCGGTCAATAACGAATAGCGGAACCTGGCTGCTCATATTGGTTCCTACATATTCTACGAAGATCTTTATCGGTTAAACCGCATAACATCATACGTTGTTCCCTTTGTCATCGGTATGTTACTTGCCCGAGATTTGATCGTTGGTATCACCATACCTAGTTAATCTCGTTACCGGCAAGTCTCTTTACTCGTTCCGTAATACATCATCTCGTGACTAACTCATTAGTCACTTGCTTGCAAGGCTTATTATGATGTGTATTACCGAGAGGGCCTAGAGATACCTCTCCGACACTCTTAGTGACAAATCCTATTCTTGATCTATGCCAACACCACGAACACCTTCAGAGAGACCTATAGAGCATCTTTATAATCACCCAGTTACGTTGTGACGTTTGATAGCACACAAGGTGTTCCTCCAGTATACGGGAGTTGCATAATCTCATAGTCATAGGAACATGTATAAGTCATGAAGAAATCAATAGCAGGAAAACTAAACGATCATAGTGCTAAGCTAACGGATGGGTCTTGTCCATCACAGCATTCTCCTAATGATGTGATCCCGTTGATCAAATGATAACTCATGTCCCTGGCTAGGAAACATAACCATCTTTGATCAATGAGCTAGTCTAGTAGAGGCATACTAGGGACACTCTGTTTTGTCTATGTATTCACACATGTACTAAGTTTCCGGTTAATACAATTCTAGCATGAATAATAAACACTTATCATGATATAAGGAAATATAAAAAACAACTTTATTATTGCCTCTAGGACATATTTCCTTCGGTCTCCCACTTGCACTAGAGTCAATAATCTAGTTCACATCGTCATGTGATTTAATACCGATAGTTCACATCGTTATGTGAATTAACACCCATAGTTCACATCGCCATGTGACCACTACCCAAAGGGTTTACTAGAGTCAACAATCTATTTCACATCGTCATGTGATTAACACCCAAAGAGTACTAAGGTGTGATCATGTTTTGCTTCATGAGAGAAGTTTAGTCAGCGAGTCTGTTACATTCAGATCTGTATGTATTTTTGCAAATTTCTATGTCTACAATGCTCTGCACGGATCTACTTTAGCTAATTGCTCCCACTTACTTTCTTGTAAATGCACGCTTTACCGCAAGTCTGTACAAAACTATATGCTTTGATCAACTTATCAAAGCGTATATTCCAACCCTGAGATGCTTGCATGAGTCCATAGATGGATTGCTAGAGCTTGCATATTTTGTTAGCACCTTTAGGATTAACAAAACCTTCTGGCTGCATCATATACAACTCTTCTTTAATAAATCCATTAAAGAATGAAGTTTTGTTATCCATTTGCCAGATTTCATAAAATGCGGCAATTGCTAACATGATTCGGACAGACTTAAGCATCGCTATGGGTGAGAAAGTCTCATCGTAGTCAACTCCTTGAACTTGTCGAAAACCTTTCGCAACAAGTCGAGCTTTGTAGACAGTAACATTACCGTCGGCGTCGGTCTTCCTCTTGAAGATCCATTTATTTTCAATGGCTTGCCGATCATGGGGCAAGTCAACCAAAGTCCACACTTTGTTCTCATACATGGATCCCATCTCAGATTTTATGGCCTCAAGACAATTTGCGGAATCTGGGCTCATCATCGCTTCCTCATAGTTTGTAGGTTCATCATGGTCTAGTAACATGACTTCCAGAACCGGGTTGCCGTACCACTCTGGCGCGGAACATAATCTAGTTGATCTATGAAGTTTAGCAGTAACTTGATCTGAAGTTTCATGATCATCATCATGAGCTTCCTCACTAATTGGTGTAGGAATCACTGGAACTAGTTTATGTGATGTACTACTATCTAATTCGGGAGAAGGTACAATTACCTCATCAAGTTCCACTTTCCTTCCAATCACTTATTTCGAGTGAAACTCCTTCTCTAGAAAGGATCCATTCTTAGCAGCGAATATCTTGCCTTCGGATCTGTGATAGAAGGTGTACCCAACAGTCTCCTTTGGGTATCCTATGAAGACACATTTCTCCGACTTGGGTTCGAGCTTATCAGGTTGAAGCTTTTTCACATAAGTATCGCAGCCCCAAACTTTAAGAAACGACAACTTTGGTTTCTTGCCAAACCCTAGTTCATAAGGCGTCGTCTCAACGGATTTAGATGTTGCCCTGTTTAACGTGAATGCATATGTCTCTAATGCATAACCCAAAACGATAGTGGTAAATCGGTAAGCGACATCATAGACCGCACCATATTTAATAAAGTACGGTTACGACGTTCAGACACACCATTACACTGTGGTGTTCCGGGTGGCGTGAGTTGTGAAACTATTGCACATTGTTTCAAATCTTTACCTACTAATAAACCGCCGAGTGCTTCTGGTCGTGCGTCGTCGACGATTTTGCAGAAAAGCCCTCTATTGTTTGGTATTCAACCCGCAATCCTTTATTAAGTGAGAAAACGTTTCTTTCAATAATCCCCCTGTAGTTTCCAATATTCAACCCGCGATCCACAAGCAAAAAAAACAGCACATGCTCTCCCTCGCCTCCCGATCTCAGCCGCTAGGAGGCGACCGATCCCGGCGGCGCTTGATCCGGTGCTGCGCCGGCCGATGGTCGACGCCGGCGAGGATTTTCCCCCTCTCCTGACCCACGTCCCTTTCTCTCTTTCGCGAAAAATGGTTGGCCGCCGCCGCCGTTTTCTTGGTTTAATGCGGCCAGAGCGCCGCACGGGATGCCCTTGTCGAGTGAAACCCCGAATCACGGCGTTCCCATGGAGGGAGAGGGCGGCGGAGTCGAGGATGGGCACGGCAGGCGGAGCCCCATCCTCTTTGTCCTCTCCCATCGAGCGCCGGACCGAAGAAGCATCAGCTCCCTCACCTCATCCATCCCGGTCGTCTCCTCTCTTACATCGGCCACACCACACAATGCTCATGGAGCGGAGTCACGGAAGCACGACGCCGGCTGCGGCGGAGTGAGAAGAGCTCGTCCGTTCGTCTTCTCCCTCCAAGGTAGGATCATGCCCAATCTCCACGCCACCAGCTCCATCCCCATATCTCTTTCCTTCCGGTTAGTTCCAGGTCCGCTCAAAAGATTCAGGTTAGCTCATCTAAAAAACAGTTTCCGGTTAGTCCGCATAATTTAATTAGAAGTGTTATTTGGTTCACTTTCATTGTTACTTATCCGATCTGAATCTAATGAAATATGTAATGTACCGAAGGAAGGGGCTAATCTCTAGCAATCTTTAGCAAGAAATGGATCCACTCATTAGGCCTAACTTCCACTAATGAAATGTTGCATCCACATCACTCTTTGTCCGTGAAAGCCCTTGCTGAATTTGTATGGTATAAATAATGCTCCCTCCTGTTACATACAGTCCATTGGGTACTAAATAAATTATTTTCCGGCTAATTAAAATAAAATTTAATTAGGAGGGCAAGTAATTATGGGTGATAGCTACTTAGTTTATTTTTTACCCTTAGAGTCATGTAGGATTTTGTAATTGGTCTGATATTTGTTGTCTGACTCTAGATTTTTACTCTTAGAGTCTCTGTCCGCGAACACCATCCAACGTCTGCCCATGCTCCAGACTTGGCCAGAACTCTGTCTTCCCGTTCTCCAGTTGAGGTATGTATGAAACTAACCTTGGAATTTCCTGATAGTTGATAGTCGTCTATATGTCCATGTTTCGTATGCACAAGGTCAGGTCATACTCTTTTAGTACAGGTGTTTTTTACTTGGCCATCAAGTTATTAGCCAATCCTACAATGTTTTGGTTTCTTTTTCAGATAATCCTTTTTGACTGATTAATCATGTGCGACGTTTCATGCAGTGATCTGTGCTAACCAGAAGACAAACGCTGAGGTAGTTCATGTTACATCTATGTTCAGAGATGAGGCTAAGACACAAGATGCTCACAGTTAGTTCATAGTTTGATTTCATGAGGAATCCATGGGGCGACGGATGTTTACTATGAGGTGGTGTATGTGTTGCACCTGATGGCCGTGGCATGCTTCTTGCAGGACAATTTACTGCTTCTTCTGAGGTAATATAGTGATGCAATGGCACAGAGAATCTGAAGTTTAGTAATTCTCTTCTTTTCTTCTCGATTAAGAACAGTGTTATTTTTCATGATTTTACTGACTGCTAAGTGCTAATAAATTAATTCAATCATATTGGGCCATCTGTTATAGAGCTAAACGAACAACCTGAAAGTAGGATGCAATGCATTTTCCCGACAGAATTTACAGTAGCACCAAGCAGGGTTGCTCCATCGTATTCATCATGTCCGATCTAGGCCGCCGGAGCACCAAGTCACTGGCCTATTCTAACAAGTCTAGGCCCTTGCGGCAGCCCTTCTCGCCGTGGAAGGAGACACCGATCTGTAGGAGGGCCGGGCATGGCCCCGCAATTAACAGCAAGACTCTCCTCTATCTGTCCGCATAACTCCAGTCACCACCTTTAGGTCGATCTAAGTGGTGGAGAGTTTGGTATGGTGGCAAATCAAGCAACTGTAGAAGGAGTCATTCCATGTTACTGCATTGAGTTAGCATACGTGGCCTGGATGATAGATCAAACCCAAGTGATTTGGATTTTCATGTTGGCTACCTTCTCACAGTCGTGAACATTCGTGGGTGAATTTGGTTATTTAGAACAAAATCTGAGAGTTAACCAAATGAAATTGGTGTTTTCTTGAACTGAATGACACACATATTGCCTAACCATAATTATGTTGCCTATCACGACCTCATGTGCTCTTGAAGCAAGCTGGTGTGTGTTGTGTGTACGCATTGTACACTGAATTGTTCATGCGAAAAGACACAATAGTAGATCATACAATCTACGCCATGGAGCCGCTGGTGGGGCTCGACGAGGACGAGCGCCAGAAGGAGGTTTGCATGATGCCCAAACGTGACGTCGAGGCCTTGCGCGTCTGCACCTGAGGTGCGTCACTACCAAGCTGCTACAAGCGTACAAGGCCTTCCATGTTCAAGCTGAAAAGCCAAGAAGATCGCATTATTAACATGGATAAAAGGTGGAACGTCTTTTTTAGTAGAAGTACACAATGGTTGGCTGAAGGTTTGGAGTGCTAAAGTCCCAGGAAAGGTAAAAATCTATCTTTGGTGTATTTGTTTTCAGAGAATTTATGTTGGTGATGAGCTTAAGAGAAGAAACTTTATAGATATGGTAAGTTGTCCTTACTGCTTCAAGGCGGAAGCATTTATCACTGCTTTGGGGTTTTTATTTATGTCAGAGGCCAAAGTATTACAGAAACTACACATTTTATTTATGTCAGGTTGCTTTGGGGGTTTTTATTCTCCTAATTTTGGGAGAATTAAAAAAGATAAGTTTTGTAAGTTATGTCATATTTCCATGTTTTAGTATGAGATTTTGATATATTGTTTCTCCGATTCCATATTCATTATATGTTTTTCTCCTATAATTGGCCTGCTTGTTACACAAGTCTGAATTCCTAAAGTTTTAGAATATTTCAATGTTGCTAAAGAAAGATACAAGGATCAGTGCCGTAACATTGTTGAAAGACAATCAGACACTATGCTTTTAACTTGCCATTTCCTTACTGACTAAACCTGAGTACATGCCTATTTTCAGTTTTCTAATTCATTGGAGCTGTGCTAATCTCCTCACTCCTCGCCCTGATGTAGGACACCATGCAGCAGCACTGCACCCTGCAGTTCATGCTCTGCTCACCATGTCCCGCCTCCTCATCATCACACATACTCATGTGTACTAGGATCTCCTCACCATCGTCGTTCCTGTGTCCTCTCGATCAAGCCTATGCATGTGAGCTGAAGAATTGTTTGCCTGTTCACAATAGGTGATTGAAGGGTGGCCGGTGGCTTCCATAATTTTCTTGTAGTTGTTTGTTAGATAATCTTTAAAACTTCATCTTCTTGGTGTTGCTGCTTACATATTCCATTATGCTAACTCAGCAACACTTTTAGCAGAAATTGGTTGTTTGTGCAGGCACGCGGTGTAGTAAAATTGATAGATTTAGCTCCTGCATTGCATACTTATGCTATGTTGTAGTAATGTTCTATCCATGAATTATATATAGCAGACTGTATGTTCAGCCTCCATGTTCATGTCTTTGATCTCCTTAGGTTTCGCAGAGGCTTTAGTTGTACATATGTGCCAATGTACCTATGTGAGCCTCCCTGAATTATGTAGAAATCTATGAAACTTTGTTGTTCTTCCTCACCAATAATAACCATGACCTTCATGGGATGTCTATTATAATTTTGGTATATACTTGATATATACGGTGTGATCTATGCTTGGAAATAAGGGTAAAAGGTCAACAGATCAAAGCCTGAGTACAAATTATGCTACTCCCTCTAATATATATAACTTGTGTTCTCTAATAAAGGAATTTTGCAATGCATTCCGCTGGAGTAAATAAGCTAATAAAGGCAATCAACCCCACTTAGTACTGATATTTTTCTTGTCGCAGAAACTTTGTAGCTTCTCATTATTTTTGTGCATTTTTTTCTTCAAAAAATGTTCGTGGTTTTGTACAAAATGTTTGCTTACTCAAAAAAATGTTCACAATTTTGAAACCAAATGTTCGGGAAATCAAAAAATGTTCATGAAATTTAACAAAATTTTGAAAATTCAAAAAATGTTCATGAATGGAAAAGTACCTTAAAAATAAAAAAACTATCTGTGACTTACAAAATAGTTTATTCATTCGTAAAATGTTCGCTGATTCAAAAAATAATCATGCGTTTTAAAAAAGTTCATTAAATTAACAAACTGTTCGTAAATTTATAAAATTGTTCCACCAATTGGGCCAAAAATGTTCGTCGATTCAAGTAAAATCTTTAAAAAGATGTTCACAATTTTTTTTTGCAAATAGTATAAACTGTTCATGAATTCAAAAAATGTTAAGAAATTTGAAAAAAAATCACGAATTTAGAAAAACATTCACGATTTCAAATATACGCACGAGTGTAATAAAATGTTCATGATTTCAAAAATTGTTTATGATTTCACGAAATTGAGAGTGATAGTATATCACGGTGATGCATTTTACTGCGGGCACAACCGTTGAAGATTAGGATTTTTTTTCTCCCTTTTGCTAGTGAAGACCAAACTCGTAACTCAAATATTCACCTCCACAATCAGATCGTAGAAACTTTATTTTCTTGTTACGATGATTCTCTACTTCACTATGAAATTCTTTTAACTTCTCAAATGTTTCAGACTTGTGCTTCATCAAGTAGATATACCCATATCTGCTCAAATCACCAGTGAAGGTCAGAAAATAATGATACCCGCCACGAGCTTCAACACCCATCAGTCCACATACATCAGTATATATGATTTCCAACAAATCTGTTGCTCGCTCCATTGTTCCAGAGAATGGAGTTTTAGTCATCTTGCCCATGAGGCATGGTTCGCAAGCACCAAGTGATTCATAATCAAGTGATTCCAAAAGTCCATCACTATGGAGTTTCTTCATGCGCTTTACACCAATATGACCTAAACGGCAGTGCCATAAATAAGTTGCACTATCATTATTAACCTTGCATCTTTTGGTTTCAATATTATGAATATGTGTATCACTACGATTGAGGTCCAACAAACTATTTTCATTGGGTGTATGACCATCGAAGGCTTATTCATGTTAACAGAATAAAAATTATTCTATGACTTTAAATGAATAACCGTATTGCAACAAACATGATCAAATCATATTCATGCTCAACGCAAATGCCAAATAACATTTATTTAGGTTCTACACTAATCCTGAAAGTATAGGGGGTGTGCGATGATGATCATATCAATCTTGGAAGCACTTGCAACACACATCGTCACTTCACCTTTAACTAGTCTCTGTTCATTCTGCAACTCTCGTTTCGACTTACTAATTCTAGCAACTGAACTGGTGACAAATACCCAGGGGTTGCTATGAACACTAGTAAAATACACATCAATAATCTGTATATCAAATATACATTTGTTCACTTTGCCATCCTTTTTATCCGCCAAGTATCTAGGGCAGTTCCACTTCCAGTGACCATTTCCTTCGCAGTAGAAGCACTTAGTTTCAGGCTTGAATTTAGCTTTGGGACACAGCATGTTTGGTACACAACATGGCATACTTTATATAACCTATGGCTGAGGCATATGGCATGACTTTCATTCTTTTTCTATCTTCTGCCGTGGTCGGGTTTTGAGTCTTACTCAACTTCATACCTTATAACTCAGGCAAGAACTCCTTCTTTGACTGATCCATTTTGAACTACTTCAAAATCTTATCAAGGTATGCACTCATCAAAAGTCTTATCAAGCGTCTTGATCTATCTCTATAGATCTTGATGCCCAATATGTCAACAGCTTCACCGAGGTCTTTTATTGAAAAACTCCTTTTAAACAACCCTTTATGCTTTCCATAAAATTCTACATCATTTCCGATCAACAATATGTCATTCACATATACTTATTAGAAATGTTGCAGTGCTCCCACTCACTTTCTTGTAAATATAGACTTCTCCAAAAGTCTGTATAAAACCATATGCTTTGATCACCTCATCAAAGCATATATATTCCAGCCCCGAGATGCTTGCCCCAGTCCATAGGTGGATCGCTGGAGCTTGCACACTTTGTTAGCACATTTAGGATCGACAAAACCTTCTAGTTGCATCATATACAACACTTATTTTAAGATTTCCATTAAGGAATGCAGTTTTGACATCCATTTGCCAGATTTCATAATCAAAAAATACGGCAATTGCTAACATGATTCGGACAGACTTAAGCATCGCTACGGGTGAGAAAGTGTCATCATAGTCAAGTCCTTGAACTTGTCGAAAACTTTTCGCAACAAGTCGAGCTTTGTAGACAGTAACATTACCATCGACGTCAGTCTTCTTCTTAAAGATCCATTTATTTTCAATGGCTTGCCGATCATCGGGCAAATCAACCAAACTCCACACTTTGTTCTCACATGGATCCCATCTCAGATTTCATGGCTTCAAGTCACTTTGCGGAATCTGGGCTTATCATCGCTTCCTCATAGTTCGTAGGCTCATCATGGTCTAGTAACATGACTTCCAGAACCAGGTTACCGTACCACTCTGGCGCGGAACGTACTTTGGTTGACCTACGAGGTTCAGTAGTAGCTTGATTTGAAGTTTCATGATCATCATCATTAACTTCCTCACTGATCAGTGTAGGAATCACTGAAACTAGTTTCTGTGATGTACTACTTTCCAACTTGGGAGAAGGTATAATTACCTCATCAAGTTCTACTTTCCTCCCACTTACTTCTTTCAAGAGAAACTCCTTCTCTAGAAAGGATCCATTCTTAGCAATGAATATCTTGCCTTCGGATCTGTGATAGAAGGTGTACCCAACAATTTCCTTTGGGTATCCTATGAAGACACATTTCTCCGACTTGGGTTCGAGCTTATCAGGTTGAAGCTTTTTCACATAAGCATCGCAGCCCCAAACTTTAAGAAACGACAACTTGCGTTTCTTGCCAAACCACATTTCATAAGGCGTCGTCTCAACGGATTTAGATGGTGCCCTATTTAACGTGAATGCAACTGTCTCTAATGCATAACCCCAAAACAATTGTGGTAAATCGGTAAGAGACATCATAGATCGCACCATATCTAATAAAGTACAGTTATGACCTTCGGACACACCATTACGCTACGGTGTTCCAGGTGGCATGAGTTGCGAAACTATTGCACATTGTTTTAAATGAAGAACAAACTCGTAACTCAAATATTCGCCTCCGTGATTAGATCGTAGAAACTTTATTTTCTTGTCACGATTATTCTCTACTTCACTCTGAAATTCATTGAACTTTTCAAATGTTGCAGACTTGTGTTTCATCAAGTAGATATACCCATATCTGCTCAAATCATCTGTGAAGGTCAGAAAATAACGATACCCACCGCGAGCATCAATACTCATTGGTCCGCATACATCGGTATGTATTATTTCCAATAAGTCACTTGCTTTCTCCATTGTTCCGGAGAAAGGAGTTTTAGTCATCTTGCCCATGAGGTATGGTTCGCAAGCATCAAATGATTCGTAATCAAGTGATTCCAAAAGTCCATAAGCATGGAGTTTCTTCATGCGCTTTACACCAATATGACCTAAACGGCATTGCCACAAGTATTGTTGCACTATCATTATCAACTCTGCATATTTTGGCTTCAATATTATGAATATGTGTATTACTACGATCGAGATTCAATAAACTATTCACCTTGGGTGTAAGACCATAGAAGGTTTTATTCATGTAAACAGAATAACAATTATTCTCTAACTTAAATGAATAACCGTATTGCAATAAACACGATCCAATCTTGTTCATGCTCAATGCAAACACCAAGTAACATTTATTTAGGTTTAACACTAATTCCGAAAGTACAGGGAGTGTGCGATGATGATCATATCAATATTGGAACTACTTTCAACACTCATCGTCAACATATCTTAGCAAACGAACAAGTATCAAATACCCAGGGGCTACTATGAATACTAGTAAGGTACACATCAATAACATGTATATCAAATATACCTTTGTTCACTTTGCATCCTTCTTATCCGCCAAATATTCAGGGAACTTGTGCTTCAAGTGACCATTTCTTTTGCAGTAGAAGCACTCAGTTTCAGGCTTAGGTCCAGCTTTGGGATTCTTCATGGGAGTGACAACTTGCTTGCCATTCTTCTTGAAGTTCCCTTTCTTCCCCTTGCCCTTTTTCTTGACACTAGTGGTCTTGTTAGCCATCAACAATTGATGCTCTTTCTTGATTTCTACCTTCGTTGATTTCAGCATCACAAAGAGCTCGGGAATCGTTTTTGTCATCCCTTGCATATTATAGTTCATCACGAAGTTCCAGTAACTTGGTGATAGTGACTAGAGAATTCTTTCAATCACTATCTTATCTAGAAGATTAACCCCCGCTTGATTCAAGCGATTTGTAGTACTCAGACATTCTGAGCACATGCTCATTGGTTGAGCTATTCTCCTCCATCTTGTAGGAAAAGTACTAGTGAGAGGTCTCATACCTCTCGACACGGGCATGAGTTTGAAATACTATTTTCAACTCTTTGAACATCCCATATACTCCGTGGTGTTCAAAACGTTTCCGAAGTCTCGGTTATAAGCCGTAAAGCATGGCGCACTAAACTATCAAGTAGTCATCATACCGAGCTTGTCAAATGTTCATAACGTCTGCATCTGCTCCTGCAATAGGTTTGTCACCTAGCAGTGCATCAAGGACATAATACTTCTGTGCAGCAATGAGGATAATCCTTAGATCACAGACCTAGTCCGCATCATTGCTATTAACATCTTTCAACTTAATTTTCTCTACAAACATATCAAAAACACAGGGGAGCTACAACGCGGGCTATTGATCTACAACATAATTTGCAAATACTATCAGGACTAAGTTCATGATAAATTAAAGTTCAATTAATCATATTACTAAAGAACTCCCGCTTAGATAGACATCCCTCTAGTCTTCCAAATGATCACGTGATCCAAATGAACTAAACCATGTCCGATCATCACGTGAGATGGAGCAGTTTTCAATGGTGAACATCTTATGTTGATCATATCTACTATATGATTCACGCTCGACCTTTTGGTCTCCAGTGTTCTGAGGCCATGTCTGTACATGCTAGGCTCGTCAAGTTTAACCTGAGTAATCTGCATGTGCAAAACTGTCTTACACCCGTTGTATTTGAACGTAGAGCTTATCACACCCGATCATCACGTGGTGTCTCGGCACGACGAACTTTCGCAATGATGCATACTCAGGGAGAACACGTGTACCTTGAAATTTTGTAAGGGATCATCTTATAATGCTACCGCCGTACTAAGCAAAATAAGAAGCATAATAAGATAAACATCACATGCAATCAAAATATGTGACATGATATGGCCATCATCATCTTGTACTTTTGATCTCCATCTCCAAAGCATCGTCATGATCTCCATCATCACCAACTTGACACCATGATCTTCATCGTAGCGTCGTGGTCGTCTCACCAAGTATTGCTACTACTACTATCGCTAACTCATAGTGATAATGTAAAGCAATTACATGGCTTTCACAATTCATACAATAAAGAGACAACCATAAGGCTCCTGCAGGTTGGCGATAATTTACAAAACATGATTATCTCATACAACAACGCATAACTCATCACATCTTGACCATATCACATCACAACATGCCCTGCAAAAACAAGTTAGACGTCCTCTACTTTGTTGTTTCAAGTTTTACGTGGCTGCTACGGGCTTAGCAAGAACCGTTCTTACCTATGCATCAAAACCACAACGATGTTTCGTCAATTGTGTTGTTTTAACCTTCACAAGGACCGGGCGTAGTCACACTCGATTCAACTAAAGTGAGAGAGACAGACACCCGCCGGTCACCTTTAAGCAACGAGTGCTCGTAATGGTGAAACCAGTCTCGCGTAAGCGTATGCGTAATGTCTGTCCGGGCCGCTTCATCTCACAATATCGCCGAATCAAAGTATGACATGCTGGTAAGCAGTATGACCATTATCGCCCACAACTCATTGTGTTCTACTCGTGCATATCATCTACCATAGACCTGCCTCTGATACCACCGTTGGGGAACGTAGTATTTCAAAATTTTCCTACGATCACGCAAGATCTATCAGAAGCATAACAACGAGCGGGGAGAGTGTGTCCATGTACCCTCGTAGACCGAAAGCGGAAGCGTTTATTAACGCGGTTGATGTAATCGAATGTCTTCGCGATCCAACCGATCAAGTACCGAACACACGACACCTCGGCGATCTGCACACGTTCAGCTCGATGACGTCCCTCGAACTCTTGATCCAGTTGAGGCTGAGGGAGAATTTCATCAGCACGACGGCGTGGTGACGGTGTTGATGAAGTTACCGACATAGGGCTTCGCTTAAGTATTGCGACAATATGACCGAGGTGTGTAACAGTGGAGGGGGCACCGCACACGGCTAAAACAATTGTCAACTTGTGTGTCTAGGGTGCCCCCTGCCCCTGTATATAAAGGAGCAAGGGGGAGGCCGGCCGGCCCCTGTAGGCGCGCCCATGGGGGGGCAATCCTACTCCTACTAGGAGTAGGTACCCCCCCTTTCCTAGTCCAACTAGGAGAAGAAGGAAGGGAGGGAGAGAAGAGAAGGAAGGAGGGGGCGCCGTCCCCTAGTCCAATTCGGACTAGGCCATGGGGGGGGGGGGCTGCCCTAGGCAGCCTCCCTCTCTCTCCCGTAAAGCCCAATAAGGCCCACTACTTCTCCGGTGGTTCCAATAACCCTTCCGGCACTCCGATAATTATCAGGTGACCCCCGAAACTCATCCGGTGTCCGAATAACATCGTCCAATATATCATTCTTTATGTCTCGATCATTTCGAGACTCCTCGTCATGTCCGTGATCACATACGGGACTCCGAACTACCTTCGGTACGTCAAAACACGTAAACTCATAATACTGATCGTCATCGAACGTTAAGCGTGCAGACCCTACGGGTTCGAGAACTATGTAGACATGACCGAGACACATCTCCGTTCAATAACCAATAGTGGAACCTGGATGCTCATATTGGCTCCTACATATTCTACAAGGTCTTTATCGGTCAAACCGCATAACAACATACGTTGTTCCCTTTGTCATCTGTCATGGAAATAACATGGCAGATGTCCGGTTTTGCGGACTTAGTCATGAGGCCGCGCATCTATGTAGTAGCTTGAGAGGGGTTGAGCGGAATCGAGAGACGCGATGCAAGACAAGGGTTTAGAAAGTTTCGGGCCCCGGGAAACATCATTCGGTAATAGCCCTACGTGCTGTTTGAGGCTAGGTCTCATTATGATCATCATGGTGTTGCCGATAAACAGGCTCTTTGTCTAGCCCTAGAAACTTGTGAGAACTTGTCTAAACTTGTCCCTCTTTGGGGAGCCCTACCCCTCCTTATATATGTTGAAGGGGCGGGTTATATGTAGTCCTAGTAGGATTAGGATTGCTTTATTACAAGGAGTCCTAGTCTTGCTTCCTTTGTAAGAGAATATTCCTTATGCTTTCTTCATAAACCGGCCCACCATAACGCGAACCGGCCTTCTGGGCCTTGGGCCTTGTCATCCGTGATCCGCCAGCCGGGTTACCAGTAAATTGCCAAGTGTAAACCATCTCAAGTAAACCGCCAAGTCTGGCCGGGTTATAATTCCGGCCGGTTCATACCGCGGGGTATATCCCCGACATCATCGGTATGTTACTTGCTCGAGATTCGATCATCAGTATCCTCATACCTAGTTCAATTTTGTTACCGGCAAGTCTCTTTACTCGTTCCGTAATACATCATCTCGTGACTAACTCATTAGTCATTTTCTTGCAAGGCTTATACTGATGTGCATTACTGAGAGGGCCCAGAGATACCTCTCCGACACTCGGAGTGATAAATCCTAATCTCGATTCATGCCAACCCAACTAACACCTTTGGAGACACCTGTATAGCATCTTTATAATCACCCAGTTACGTTGTAACGTTTGATAGCACACAAAGTGTTCCTCCACTATTCGGGAGTTGCATAATCTCATAGTCAGAGGAATATGTATAAGTCATGAAGAAAGCAACATCAATAAAACTATACGATCATAGTGTTAAGCTAACGGATGAGTCTTGTCCATCACATCATTCTCCTAATGATATGATCCCGTTGATCAAATGACAACACATGCCTATGGTCAGGAAACTTAACCATCTTTGATTAACGAGCTAGTCTAGTAGAGGCATAATAGGGACACTCTGTTTTGTCTATGTATTTACACATGTATCAAGTTTCCGGTTAATAAATTCTAGCATGAATAAAACACATTTATCATGATATATAAGGAAATATAAAAAAAACTTTATTATTGCCTCTAGGTCATATTTGCTTCACTATCAGGGTTATTGCGCCCCTGCTATATAACACGCAACACGTCCCCTCATACGAGTAAGACGTTTCCGCCTATCGCACAGGAAGCATACTTAATTCATCATGCCCATTGTTGCTTCCTCCTGTATTCTTGATATCCCAGTATGCTTCGAGCAAGCATTGGTGTTTGTATCCAGTGACACCATGTGTAGTGTCTTCTCTCAGTCAATTGGTGTAACGACCGAGCAGAAAGTTCTCCATTAGATAAAAGTGATCTCTTCTTACTAATCCTCTAACTTATCTATGTACGCATCCACAATTGTGTTGTCCCAGATTCTAAATCCTTTCATCATGAGCATT
>LR738714.1:703050454-703136469 GCA_902687465.1 Secale cereale
CCCCCCCCGCGCCCGCATATGGCACAAAGATGAGTCCAAGATATGTGTTACTGCTCTCCCAGTGATATGAGTGATTGCTAGATTGACCCATTGCTCAGGTGGTGTGCCAGCTGCTTCGAAAAATCTCTCACACTGATGAGATAAATTCTCATTTTTTGGTATCAAAATAGCCTAATATGTTAATGCGAATCAGAAGTTGAATTTGCACCTGCTCTTATGTTCTCAGATTAGCGAACTATACTGTATTTGGTGTGAAAGTGACTAGATGAAGGTTGTGATGAGCAAAGCATCAGGAACAATGTACAAACATGAGCTGATGCTTTACGATTCACATAACTGAATCCCATTGAAGCTAAGCTTTCTGAGTCCTGCAAACAACCTCTTACATAGATGTAGGGAAAAACTGCGTACATTAGACTCAAAGTGGTCGGACCCTTCCCCGGACCCTGCGCAAGCGGGAGCTACGTGCACGACATCCTGTCACAGAACTGAACTCACTCTGAATACATCATCGAAGCTGAAGGATAGCAGCAGAAGGAGCATGAGAAAGAAACGGAATAGTAAAAAAATATTGTGAACCACAAGGTTCTGTATGAATCAAGAATTAAATTTCAATGCCAGCACGTTTCTCTTCTTTAGGCTATTAAGAAATAAATCCAACATAAGCTCGATAGGTACAAAAAGAGACGGAGGATATACATGGCTTCTACTTCAAGAGCATTCTTCAAACCATTCGTCGGTGCAATAATTTACAAATAAGGAAAGGGCTACTCGTTTCTTCAAACCAGCGTATAACTACTTGCTCTTGTCTCTCGGAAAGAGAAAAAAACAACAACTTCCAACTACGTACGAGTACATCAGAGGTGTGAGAGGATACTACACCGGCACTCGTTTCCCTTTGTAGTGGTCAAGGAACTGCATGAAACAGAGAGATCAATCTTCATGCCTCTCAATAACAAAATAGAATGTTGGGTGCTGTGCTGATGTGATGTCCGTACCGATGTGACAAATGGTTGCTGAAAAATCCAGCCCAGGATAGGAATCCTTTGCAAGAAAACCGCAAGAGTTGGCCAGAATCCACTGCAATGGAACGCAAATCAGTGCCCAATCCATTACATGTAAAACTACTTTTTTTTTATGAGAGCTGCATATGTTTCTTTCTAGTAGTCAACACATTTGTCGAAACACATTGGTTTGCAGATAACATTGTACAATCTTTTTAGGTCTTGTCTCTTGTCTAAACATAAAAATGTCCAAGAGATAAACAAGAAATTAATCACACCTGATGACTATGACAAAGCCATATGCCTCTAAGAGCATGCCGAAGAAAGGCCATCCCGTCAGAACCAGGAAAAAGCCAGCGCTAAAAGAGATGCTAGCCTGTTCATTCCATCAGTTAACTCTATAATATATTTATGTTGAATCTGAACAGCTATGGCAGGCGATTTAGTGGTTGCCAAACCTTGTAATTCCTAGGCTTTGCGAAGAACTGCATAGTCGATTTCAGACCAACTGTCAAACCCAAACCTGACAGGAAAAGTATCTGAAGGAGGATGTAAGAAAATGTCAACCATATGTATGCTGGTCGACTCAGCTATCGAAAAGATCGAGGGAAAAACTGAGAAAAGGGAACTCACATTGCCCATTGCGATAGGCCCCTTGTGAAAGAAGAAGACGATTCCCAGGAAGGAGAAGAACACCCCAAAGCCTGTCAGGCCTAGCCCAATCTCTGATGAAAATAAAACACATGTGTCATCCATGAACCACTGACTAAGAAGCCGGGCTAGCTGTTGTCTGGGCTGCATAGTCCATAACACACCGTCCCGAACATTAAATTGCGTAATTAATTCCAGTGAAGCAACAAGTAAGCTTTTACTATGAATGAGTAACATTAATTGATTGCAATTAGGTGACCGTGAAGCAACAAAGAGTTCCCCTCCCGACTCCGCCTCGCGCCGCCTCCCCGGGCGGCGGCCGGGGCGGCTCCTCCGCATCCTCTCCTCGCCCCCACCCTTCGGTTCTCCCTCCCCCACCGCCACCGGACGGCGCCCCCGGATCTGGCCGGGTGGCTCGGTGGCGGCGGGCCTTCTTTTCCCCGCGCGCAGAGCCCTTCCCGGGGCAGGGCTCGGCAGCGGGAGCAGCTCGGTTGGCGGTGGTCCGGCGTCCTGGTGGCGGGGGCCGGTGGCTGGCGCGGTGGTGGCGCTGCCTCTTGGTGGCGGGGTGGCCTGGTGGCGTTGGTGGCCGGCGGCGCCCTCCGGCCCAGATCTGGGCCCTTAGGGCCCCATCTGGGTCCTAGCGGGCCGGCGTCGACGTGGCCTCGCTGTCTGCGGCTCGGTGTGGAGGAGGAGCGGCTCGGATGTGGGGTGGCGCCGCCGACGGAGTGCCGGCAGCAGCGCGAAGGCGGGAGCTTTATGGGCCCACGAGGGCTCGGCCGGGCCTGTGGGCCTACAGGCCTGGTGTGCTCCTACTATTGCGTCCGAACGGCTATTGTCGCTGACGGTGGAGGTGGGGCCCTCCCGCGTGCCGACGGTGCTAATGCCCTAGTCCCGGCTCTGATTCTTCGCCGTGTTGTCCTCACTTCGCGGTGTCCTGGTGAGACGGCGTGGGGCCTCTTGACCGTGTTGGGGCTGGGTGGTGGTTGGCTTGGTGGCTGGTTTCGGAGCGCCCGAGGTGCGGGTTGGGATCGGGGGAAACCCCTGTCGGCTTGGCCAGTGAAGCAACGAGTTGATTGCGTTAATTTTTTTCCCGTATTTGTATCATTTTGTAGCACATTAAGTAAGATAAGAAGCAGGAACATGAATTAAAACGGGAATGGTGCCAGGTCCTTACTCTTGAGGTCATTCATCTCAAATGGAACGATCTTCTTATTCAGCAGCAGCAGCGAGGGACGGAACCGGGAATCCTGCAGCTGCAAATCAACGTGTATTTAAATTAGACACGAGTTGATAGAAAAGACACAAGCAGGGCCGCTAGTAGTAAGTACTATAAGTCTTACTAACAGACTGACTGAGAGCTCCAGAGGAGCAGCAAAGCTTCTTCCCTCCTCAGTGTAGAGATTGATCGAGAGAAGAGCTCGCTGGATGAGACGAACCTAGCTAGCTTTCACATACCTTGAAGGAAAGAGAGGGGGCCAATGGCCGGAGACTGTCCCGGGGCCGGCGGAGGAACGAGGGGAGAGGAACAGCGATGTCGGCGGTACGGTGGAGAGGCTAAGGTAAGGCAAGGACACGGCGGCAGCCGCTGTAGGCAGGCAAGACAGATGGATGCGCCGCGCCGGAACGTCAGGAGAAAAGAGAGTACATAGGTCTTTTTTCTTCTTCAGAACGCGGGAAATGCAAGGAGGGAGCCTGGCAATTTATCCTAGGGGGGGAAATGACCGTGACGCCGGTCATCGCCATTGGTCGCCACGGGTGGCGCGATGCTACTGGCTGCTGTGCACGGCACGGGAGAAAATCGAACCGATCCGACACTATATATTGTTTTCTTTTTTATTAGTATTAGTATTAGTACTTCAGTCAAAGAGAAGAGAGAAGCCTTGCTCTGAAGCAACCCCTCTTCCCGGTCTCCAACATCCAACCACAAGATTATTACGATGTACTCCATCTGTAAACTAATATAAGAATATTTAGATCACTATTTTAATATATAATTCAAATATTATTATATTTCTTTATGAAGGGAGTACTTTTTTAAAAAAATTATAAAAATCGTTTAGCTCACTATAGTACATGCTTTGCTAGAAACTCGATCATTTGCCCCAACGAGATGGCCCACCGTGAAATGCCCAAAATACCCACTTCTCGTCTGTGACGATGTGGGACACGATAGGGAAGTGCACCATGCCATGATGAATGCCTTTACGACAAACAAGACAGCCTCATTTAAGGCGTGACACACCTGCATGAGCACGCTTGCGGCCCGCCTGATCACAACGATGATGATCGTGTTGCTAAGCGGATTTGCGAGCTAAAACGATATATAATCAACCAACGCAATAAAAAAAAGGAAATCTTTGAGCTTTATGCCATTTCAATGATCTAAGGTTCGCCGTAGAGTGTTCTTTTATCCAATCAATAGAATTATTCAAGTTTCAATGGACAAATGTTATATCCTTTCGGCTTTCCTGAACAGTTTCTTTATTATATTCTTTTTTGGCGAGTTATTTTCTTTATTGTATACATTGGCTTCTAATAAGATCTATTTTTACTTTGGACATATAGTGGACATCTTCTGTGCTACATGATTTGTCTTTTACGTGAGATTTTTCTGAAAATATGTTTTCCTTGTTGCATGTTACGTAAATATTTCCAATGATGTTTTTTCTTCATAAATACTACAAGCATCTATACATAGGTTGAAAATCTTTCATGCTCTTCTAGTATCTTTCATGCATAGATACCACCACCACCATACTATATCCTGAGTAGGCTAACCAGACCTATGGATCTAACATATAGCTTGAACTAAAATAGGATACAAAGGTTAAATAAACATCTTTAATTAAGTGATCTCAAGGGTTTCCTAGTTCTAAAAAATATCTTTCCTAATAATGGCATCTTGTTGCTCAAGGACAAACATAGTGCGAAAAGTGAATGTGAACTGAGGGCAGCTCAGATGGTTATATTCCTTGTGATTGGATCGGCCCATGAGGTTTCCGGTCCTAAACTTGGCAGTATCTCATAGGTGTGTTGACACCAGGCTTTGGCACGATCAGGAACTTAAGATGACCTCAAATGGAGAAGTGTTCTACATGAAAGAGTTCCGTATTGTTGATATGAACATCTTTGAAGTTTGGGCCAGCGCCGTCCGATTTCATCTCAAAGGCCGAAACTATGCTCAAAGCACTAAGATCTTATATTCATAGTACACTTTAGCCGATTAAGCCCTCAAGACGACCTCAAATGGAAAAACTTTTTACACGAATTGTCTTCGTCTCATCGAAACGGTCGATTTTGATATGAAAATCATCCCAATCCAAGTTCGTATGCACAAGTTAGAGGCAACACTTTACGGACCGGTCCTGGGTGAAAAAATGACGCGAGGTACCAGACACCCACCTAGGTGGTGTCTGATGGGTCGCGTAAGTTATTCGGCCTTTGCCGGCTGAATGAAGCTTGCCGGCCGAGTAAAAAGCTTGCCGGCAAAATGAAAAGCTTGCCGGCGTGGAAAGCTTACCGGTGCAAAAAGCTTACCGGCGTGGAAGCTTGCCGGTGTAAAAGCTTGCCGGGGTGAAACCTTACCGGTGTGAAATCTTGCCGGTGTGCTTGCCGGGGTGGAAACCTTGCTGGTGTGAAAAGCTTGCCGGGGTGGAAACCTTGCCGGCATAGAAAGCTTGCGGGAAAAAGCTTGCTAGAAAAGTGGAAGCTGTCAAAGTCAATCCGACAAGAGGTTGGAGATGGACTCGAAAGATTATTCAGATGACCTTGGATGGAAAAGTGTTCTACACGGAAGTTGTGCGTATCGTCGAAATGGTCAAATTTTCTTTTGGAGTCATCATCGTCGGAGATAGTATATGGCCTGCAAAGTTGTTACAAGACTCGGACAGTTCGGAAAACTGCATAATTGAATTCGACCCACAGCCTCGAGTAAAGTTACCGATAGATGAAGATGAAAGAGGGGATGCCTTCCCGGGGCATCCCCAAGCTTAGGCTCTTGGCCGTCCTTGGATATTACCTTGGGGTGCCTTGGGCATCCCCAAGCTTAGGCTCTTGCCACTCTTTATTCCATAGTCCATCAAATCCTTACCCAAAACTTGAAAAGTTCACAACACAAAACTCAACAGAAATCTCGTGAGCTCCGTTAGTAAAACAAAGCAAATAACCACTCAATGTACTGTTATAATCTTATTATTATTTTATATTGGTGTAATATCTACTGTATTCCAACTTTTCCATGGTTCATACTGTAGGGTAACGCAGCAGAAAATAAAATTTTCCGACCTACGCACCAGCCCAGGACCACTATGAAGACTGCATACAAGGTTTGATCTGTTTCGTTACCGACTCGTAGCGCAGCGGAAGTAGAGTCGATGACGATCGTTGGTGCAGATCCCCGCAGCTAGGATTTACAACCTCCCAACCGCGAGGATGTATACCCTCATCCGCCCTTCGGACAGCCCTTCGGGAGGCAGTCGGACAGTCCCCCAGACGATGTCGCGGACAGCCCTTCGGGAGGACCTTCGAAACTCGAACGGTCACTCGGACAGCCCTACGGGAGGACTCACAGAACTCGGACCGTCACTTGGACAGCCCTTCGGGAGGCACTCTCAAAACAGCCCCTCGGGCACAAAGATCGAAACTACGACCTCTCTACGGGGTTGCACACATACGGTGTCATCTATCCGGCAGGGCTTCGCCGTCCAGAACTAGTTCCTGCCGGAACCCAGACAGCCTTTCGGCTCTACGAAACTCTTTTCGTGGGAGGGAGAGAAGAAGCCAGATCATTGCATGGCATGTGTATGAGAGAGCAAGGAGTGAGTGTGGAGGGCTGCCCCTCCATCTCTATTTATAGGCCAAGGCAAGGGGTGGGGTGGTGGAGGAAATACCAAACTACCCATGCTACATGTCCAACATGGAAGGGTAAAAAGGTAACACAAGGGGGGCACCAAGGGGACACTCCCATGGCAGCCCAACACCTTGTCCCCCCATGGGGGGGGGGCCCCCAACAAGCCACCAACATGTCTCCATGAAACATGCATGCTCCCTAGACAAAAAGCCACCAAACATGCAACCCCCGATTCATGGGATCTTGTCCCCTCGCGCTGAGACAAGATGTTTTCCGCGAAACTTTTTTCTGAAAAATTCCAGAAGGTCCCAGAACATTTCCGGTACCCTCTAAAATTATTCTGGGCATGATCCGAAACATTTTCGGTGCTGTGGTTTTTATCAGCGGAAAGCATTAACAACGGTTACGACAGTTTCGGAACATTTCCGGTTTTTCTCTCTGAAAATTCCCAGAAGTTCCCAGACCAATTCTGGCACCCTCTGATAATTTCCATGCGGTGCCGAAACCCTTTTTGACCTAATAATATATTCCGAAACATATTTTCGGTTTTACCGAAACTCTTTCGGTGTTCTCTCTCCGGAACTCTTCCGTTGTCTCCGAAACTTTTTCGGTGATTTTTTCTCAGACTCCATGTCTAGTATTCAGCAGATAGATGACCCTTAAGCGTGTGACCCTATAGGTTCAGTGAAGTATAGACATGACCCGGAAACACTTTCGATCAATGATCAACATCGGAGCCGTGGACACCCATATTGACCCCCTATACCCACATGAATAAATATTCGAGTGAACCTCCAGTTGCTGTGTGCTATTCCTTTTGCTTCGCGATATGTCACAAACACCCGAGGTGAGATTTATTGCATCCCCGTGGGCAAACACTTTGTCCACTATGCAAGTTACCTCGTTACCGGTTTTGTTCTCTTTTCTCGTTTTCGTGTTCCGGCATCCCCGTGATCAAATCACCCTGTGTCTGGCCAGACGATGATGGATACCGTTACACCGAGAGGGCCCGAGTATATCTCTCCATCGTCGGAGGAGCAAATCCCAATCTTGAGCTATCTCGTTACTTGCCATACTTTCCCATGAACCCGTAAGCCGCCGTAATAGCCATCCAGTTACGGATGACGTTTAACAAACCCCAAAGTTCATGAATCAAGCATGAAGGAACTCGATACTCTCATGGTCTAAGGTATTATGCAAACATTAACTTCCTGTGTTATTAACCATTAACTTGTGACGAATGTAACTCATAGCATAACATCAATTCGGGTCGATTCAACACAAATGTTCTGCTAACATTGTGCCCTCAAAGTTGCTGGCATAGACATGCCCATGATCAGGAAAACAGAACCATCATGCAACACTTGAGCTAGTCTTAGAGGCCAGACTAGGAATACATTTTATCGTTTATTATTCCACACGTGCATATGAGTCTTCCTCCGAGCCTCGTTTTATTTGTAGACTCGAGAACCATAGCAGTTATAGCATGGAACATATACCTAATTATGAACAGAGAGATACATAATAATATTTATTATTTCCTCTAGGGCATATCTCCTACAGACTCCCACTTGCACTAGAGTCAATATCTAGTCAATGCTAATGCACTTTACACCTATGGCACATTGGTGTAAATATGCTTCGCTTGTGGTATAGCCTGATGTCCAACGGATCTGACGACTTCAGCTCCGTGTGTATCTTTGCATATCCCTCGCGTTTTCACGCCTTCACAAAATTCATATTTTGTGTGGACTTGGCTTTGTATGTATGCGAATCACAGGTCGAACCTGGATTCCTCAGACTGACTTATGGAGCAACTACCTGCAGTAGTGTCCCATTGACAAAAGCCATCTTGGAACCATACTAAGTTCATGAATGAACTATATGATTCAACATCTTCTTTGTCGCTTCAAAAGCGGCAACATACTTCGCCTTTGTTATAGAATTCGCCACAGTAACTTGTTTGGAACATTTCCAACTAACTGTGCCACCACATTGTGTGTTACACAAAACCCTTAATTTAAATCAAAAATCGCACGGAGAAAAGATGAAGACTGTATCGATGTAACATTTTACAACGAACTCTTCATGATCTCCGCTTGCGAGAAAACATGTCATCAGTACTTACTCTAGTACTCAAAGACATATTTCACTGTTGTCCTAAGATCAGTACTTTGATCACTTTGGTATCCATACTCTCAACACCTTTGGAGTATCAGACATATCTGGTTGTTTTACATACCATGGAATACATGATTAATCCAAACACGAAGGTGTGTGGAATCTCCATCATGTATTTTTCTCATCGGTGTTTTTGGGACACCGAGTCTTGCAAAAACTCTTTCCATGTGACTTCGGCAAGAATCACTCCTTGGCGTTTTATATGCTAAAAGGTTTTAGCATCTTTTCAATATGTATTCATTGCTTAGCCCCATTAGGTAAATCTATCTTCATAGATCATCATGCCTAATATCAAGGCTATTTAGCCTAAGCACTTCATCGAAAAACTATTTCCAAATGAAGTCCTAATTCGTGTCAAGAAATTTATTTCCAATTACCAATGTGTCAAGCACACAAGGTTTTTAGAAATATTATTAAGCTCCCACTTACTTTCTTGAATTACAAGCATCTTCGTTACCCATTGATGAAGTCAAAACCCCTTTTGACCATTTCATCAAAACACGAAGATTCCAACTCCTTTTTGCTCTCTTCTGTCCATCGCTGGAACTCTGAAGTTTGCACACTTACTAGCATCCTTTGGATCGACAAATTACTTTGGACTGTATCACATACAAGTCCTAGGTTTCATTTCCATCAGATGGAAATCCTTTTGTCATCCATGTTTCATATCTCAAGATTGAAATATTTATTAATTGCTAGTTCAACCCGAACCGACTTTAAGCATCGCTACGGTGAGACAATCTCATCGTAGTCAACTCCTTGAACTTGTTTATTGCAACAAGTCGAGCTTTATGGATAAAACATTTTATCCGTATCAGTTTTAAGTTCCATAAATATTCGTCAGACTCTAAGTCTTCCGAAAAGTGTATCAAGGTTTTAATCTTGAATCACTTATATGGAAACTAACTCGGGTTGTATTGGCATTCAGCCAATTCCGGAGTCAGGGCCCATCAACGCTTCCTTGTGTATCGTAGGTATATTGTTGTCTAACAACAATATCTCGTCTGCGCACCTGAGAGGTTTGCACGAGCCTTGCCTACGTGGTTCAGCTGCAAGTTCGACCAAAGTCCATACATTTTATTGTAGAGACTTCCGTATCAGTCGTAGTAGGAAACTCTGGAATTACTTCCAAGGTTCCTTTCCTTTGACCTGATGACGAAGATACTGTTATCTCGTCGAGTTTGCACTATTCTCCCACTCACCTTTTTGAAAGAATCATTCTCTTTAAAAGCATACCGTTTCATGGCAAAACTATTTGCCTCGGTATAGTGAGGGAGGAATACCCAATTCCTTGGGATAACCTACAAAGTAGCACTTGTCTGATTTGGAATAGGTTTGTAACCTTTTACACAAGCCCCATATTCCAAATGTTAAGAAAAGATATAATCATGGTTGGGCGTACCATACCATGGCTTTATTTCAACAGACCCGATGGAGCTCTTTTTAGTGTAAAAGCCGCAGTCTCTAAAGCATCACTTAAAAAGGGATAATGGCAATTTTATTTATGTCATCTTTGATCTTACCATGTCATAAATGGTTCGATTACATCTTCACAGACTTTCCACTTTGCAGTGGTTTTCCGGGAAGTGCAAGTTATGAAACCCCTTTCACAACTCATCAGACATTCGCTAAACTTGTAACTCAAATATTCCTTTCTGCAATCGAATTGTAGAAACATAATTTTCTTGTTACAATAACTTCTACTTCAATTTTTGAAAATCTTTCGAATGATTTCAAAAGATCCAGACATACGTCTCATCAAGTAAATATCCATATATCTACTTGAGTCATTTTTGAAGATAGATAAATCCACTACTAACAACATTTATCGGACTACACACATCAAATGTATGATCACCAATAAGTTTGTTACTCGTTCCTTATGGCCTGTGAACGGTATTTCAGTCACTTCACTTTTCGGAGGAAAGTTGCAAGTGTCAGATGATTCAAAATCAAACGACTTCAAAATCCATCATAATGGAATTTTCCATGCGGGTTTCTCCAATGTGACCAAATGTAGTGCCACACTTGTGTGGTATTCTTTTAGTCTTGCGACATTTAGCGTCAGTGTTATGGATGTATCATATTACCATCAATATTCATAACATACATCCCATCTTGGATGGAAGCATGGCCCTTCATGTTATTCATAATACTAAACAACAATTGTTGTTCTTATGAACAACTCCTTTGCAACAAACATTGTGCAATGGGCTAGAGTGTATGAAACTCTAAAATGAATTGTGAAAGTAAACACAAAGGTAATATATTATTATCAACATTCATAACATACATCTCATTCATAATGAAAGTATGGCCCTTATGTTGTTCATAACAACGAACATCAGAAGTTCTCTTATGAACAACCTTCTTGCAAGATACCTTATGCAATGGGCTAGAGTGTGTAAAACTCTAAATGAATTATGAAAATTAATACAGACAGTAATACACCGATGGAAGGTATAGTAACATTTACTATGTTCCCTGTGTATACCTAAACCTCATTCCTGGCTAGTCTCTTAGGCCATAGTAGTTCTTACATCGAGTTGCATCAGAATGCAATCGAGCGGGTATCTTTTCTGATTAACTCACAATACCCAAGAATTAGTGATTAACAGTTTAATCATAATTCCCAAGAACTATATCTTTGACCAGCCATCTATACATCAAAAACTTGTATGACATTCATACATGAGCTGGATATTCCAGTCTTCTTTCTATTTGCCTTTATACTTCTAACAGTTTAAACTTTTAGTATTTCTCCTACTTCCAGAAAAAACATCCAACTTCATCATATGAAAGGCTTTCTTCTGGATCCCTCTCTTATCAGTCAAATGCCTAGTAAACACTTTTACTAACAGTTTGCAAAACAAACATTGCTTTGGATATCACATATCTGTTAGCCTTTGTTTGTGTCTGAAAATGATTTTCAGATTCCATGAATATCATATAACTATCCAAACTTTCGAAGTTCGGGTCTCATGGAAGCAAACATATTGCACTTGACTGAAAACAGAATTCTAGCTTTTGGATCGAAGGACGAGAGTCACATGATCCATAGCATTAGCGGGAGAATACCGAAAGTATGCGATAGGACAAAGTCCTTCTCGGCACTCTTGAGGACAATCCTCACATTACGTTACCAACCGTAAAGTTTTAACCAGATATTTAACAGCTATTCAATTTTAATAGGGAAGGTGGAAATGCGAGCCATTATTCTACAACTATTATGCAAAAAACACTTAGACAGTGTTCAAAATTAATTGCACTGAGAATTAAACAAGTTAATTCAACAGTGCGCTCCCACTCAAATCAATTTCTCTCATAATTGATTGTGAGCGATTCAAGATCCATGTTTTGATTATTCGTCATTGATGTTAGTCACCACTGATGACGAAAATCTCAACCGGTAGGCCAACCTGCCAATCACATCTCTATATGACTCTTGTTCATCTTTCGATGCGCGTGTTCCGAGCTCAGGACGATCCTGCCATGAACGTCAAGACAACCAAGTGATCTTGCTGCGAGGTCTGACCTCACCCGCCTCACACTTCTCAATTCGTTCGTACCCATGTTAGTCATGGCGCACCCCGAAAAGATAGGTGCCGTGACGGTGCTACACTTGGGAGAACACTAACTACTTGATATTTTTGTGAGAGATCACCCTAATAAAAACGAGTACCGCGCAATCAAGAAGGGTGCATCATAAGGGATAAACATCTCAGGCAATTCATAATAGCATGATATGGTATAGCCCTTTCTGACGGAGAAGTCTTGTATTTCTTCGTCTTCGGCACTCGCGTCGGTATTCACCTTCGCGAAGATTGCCACCACCTTGTCGATGCACCAGATAATATTGCTATCTCTATAGCTAATAAAATAAATGCATTACACAAGGTTGACACGCAGGTCATTAAAGTGCAATCATATGGCTCCAGCCATCATGCCGAATCATGACACGCAGGTCATGTTAATTAATTTACATCATATAGTCATCTCATACATAATCAAATTATTATGAGCTCTGCTATACCACATCACATGCACATGCAAACCCTCCTGCAAAACCAAGTTAGACGCCTCTAATCGGTTCATACAAAAGTTTATCTTACGTGGCTTCTAAGGTTTCGAAACAAACCGAAGCTACCAACGTCCATCATCAAGCATGATAATTCAAGTCGCTAGATTAACTTTTGCGGGGTGTATGAAACACGAGATAATAAAATCTCGATCCCCATACTGAACTTCGTCATACGCATGACCCCCGTGCAGATCATATCTGCATTGCCCTTTCGTCTACGAAACATCCATCTTTCTTTGACTAAAGTGGAACCCAAAGAACTGTTAGCACTTCGTTGATCTGTCAATCAGCATACTCAGGAGTAGCATGAAAGGATCGCGGATTGCCAGAACTTTGTCAGATTCCACAATGCTGTCAAGATCAGGACTACGCAAATTTAAGGGAAGCAACAAGAACATCAGGTAACAGATTTCATCTGCTACCCGCACAAATAATTTTCAGTAATAGATCTTATCTACTACCTAATTATATTGTGCAACACCCATACATCTCCATGTATTCTAGATCGCAACCTGCATCTACGCATAGCACGGCTCTGATACCACTGTAGGGTAACGCAGCAGAAAATAAAATTTTCCGACCTACGCACCAGCCCAGGACCACTATGAAGACTGCATACAAGGTTTGATCTGTTTCGTTACCGACTAGTAGCGCAGCGGAAGTAGAGTCGATGACGATCGTTGGTGCAGATCCCCGCAGCTAGGATTTACAACCTCCCAACCGCGAGGATGTATACCCTCATCCGCCCTTCGGACAGCCCTCCGGGAGGCAGTCGGACAGTCCCCCGGACGATGTCGCGGACAGCCCTTCGGGAGGACCTTCGAAACTCGAACGGTCACTCGGACAGCCCTACGGGAGGACTCACAGAACTCGGACCGTCACTTGGACAGCCCTTCGGGAGGCACTCTCAAAACAGCCCCTCGGGCACAAAGATCGAAACTACGACCTCTCTACGGGGTTGCACACATACGGTGTCATCTATCCGGCAGGGCTTCGCCGTCCAGAACTAGTTCCTGCCGGAACCCAGACAGCCTTTCGGCTCTACGAAACTCTTTTCGTGGGAGGGAGAGAAGAAGCCAGATCATTGCATGGCATGTGTATGAGAGAGCAAGGAGTGAGTGTGGAGGGCTGCCCCTCCATCTCTATTTATAGGCCAAGGCAAGGGGTGGGGTGGTGGAGGAAATACCAAACTACCCATGCTACATGTCCAACATGGAAGGGTAAAAAGGTAACACAAGGGGGGCACCAAGGGGACACTCCCATGGCAGCCCAACACCTTGTCCCCCCATGGGGGGGGCCCCAACAAGCCACCAACATGTCTCCATGAAACATGCATGCTCCCTAGACAAAAAGCCACCAAACATGCAACCCCCGATTCGTGGGATCTTGTCCCCTCGCGCTGAGACAAGATGTTTTCCGCGAAACTTTTTTCTGAAAAATTCCAGAAGGTCCCAGAACATTTCCGGTACCCTCTAAAATTATTCTGGGCATGATCCGAAACATTTTCGGTGCTGTGGTTTTTATCAGCGGAAAGCATTAACAGCGGTTACGGCAGTTTCGGAACATTTCCGGTTTCTCTCTCTGAAAATTCCCAGAAGTTCCCAGACCAATTCTGGCACCCTCTGATAATTTCCATGCGGTGCCGAAACCCTTTTTGACCTAATAATATATTCCGAAACATATTTTCGGTTTTACCGAAACTCTTTCGGTGTTCTCTCTCCGGAACTCTTCCGTTGTCTCCGAAACTTTTTCGGTGATTTTTTCTCAGACTCCATGTCTAGTATTCATCAGATAGATGACCCTTAAGCGTGTGACCCTATAGGTTCAGTGAAGTATAGACATGACCCGGAAACACTTCCGATCAATGATCAACATCGGAGCCGTGGACACCCATATTGACCCCCTATACCCACATGAATAAATATTCGAGTGAACCTCCAGTTGCTGTGTGCTATTCCTTTTGCTTCGCGATATGTCACAAACACCCGAGGTGAGATTTATTGCATCCCCGTGGGCAAACACTTTGTCCACTATGCAAGTTACCTCTTTACCGGTTTTGTTCTCTTTTCTCATTTTCGTGTTCCGGCATCCCAGTGATCAAATCACCCTGTGTCTGGCCAGACGATGATGGATACCGTTACACCGAGAGGGCCCGAGTATATCTCTCCATCGTCGGAGGAGCAAATCCCAATCTTGAGCTATCTCGTTACTTGCCATACTTTCCCATGAACCCGTAAGCCGCCGTAATAGCCATCCAGTTACGGATGACGTTTAACAAACCCCAAAGTTCATGAATCAAGCATGAAGGAACTCGATACTCTCATGGTCTAAGGAATTATGCAAACATTAACTTCCTGTGTTATTAACCATTAACTTGTGACGAATGTAACTCATAGCATAACATCAATTCGGGTCGATTCAACACAAATGTTCTGCTAACATTGTGCCCTCAAAGTTGCTGGCATAGACATGCCCATGATCAGGAAAACAGAACCATCATGCAACACTTGAGCTAGTCTTAGAGGCCAGACTAGGAATACATTTTATCGTTTATTATTCCACACGTGCATATGAGTCTTCCTCCGAGCCTCGTTTTATTTGTAGACTCGAGAACCATAGCAGTTATAGCATGGAACATAAACCTAATTATGAACAGAGAGATACATAATAATATTTATTATTGCCTCTAGGGCATATCTCCTACACATACCTCCCGTACTAGCCATAGATTCATCAAAATAAACAAATAATACATAGAAAACAGAATCTGTCAAAAAACAGAACAGTGTGTAGAAATCTGAAAACTTCACAAACTTCTGGAACTCTAACAATTATGAAAAATTAGGGAAACATAGGCAATTTGTATAGCAATCATGTGTAAAAATTTCAGCTAATTATCACATTCCAGTGATTTATTGGATTTTCTACACTGGACACAAAACTTTGTGTTTTACCACATAATCAAGTCAACTATCAGCCACACTATCCCAAAGGCTTTACTTGGCACTTTATTGAAAAAAAGCTATAAACCATGATTACTACAGTAGCTTAATCATGTGAACACGTAAAAACAATAGGTAAAAGTATTGGGTTGTCTCCCAACAAGCGCTTTTCTTTAATGCCTTTTTAGCTAGGCATGAAGAATTCAATGATGCTCACGTAGAAGTAAAGAATTGAAACATAAAAGGGAGCATCATGAATCACATTGCAAGCACATTTAAGTCTAACCCACTTCCTATGCATAGGGATTTTGTGAGCAAACATTTTATGGGAACAAGAATGAACTAGCATAGGAAGGCAAAGCAAGCATGACTTCAAAACTTTCAACACATAGAGAGGAAACTTGATATTATTGCAATAATTAAAAGCATATGTTCCGCTCTCATAATAATTTTCAGCAGCATCATGAATGAATTCAACAATATAACTATCACAAACAACACTCTTTTCATGATGCATAATGATGTCTGGTAGAACTACGTCGGTATTTCCCCAAAGAGGAAGGGGTGATGCAGTATAACAGCGGTAGGTATTTCTCTCAGTGATGAGACCAAGGTCATCAAACTAGTAGGAGAACCAAGAAACACAACATAAACAACATCTGCACAAAAATAACAAATACTCACAACCCCACGTGTAAAAGGGGTTGTCAATCCCTTTCGGGTAACGGACGTGATAGAGTTGTAAATATTGATAGATCGAAAGCCAAATAAGATAAATTGCAGCAAGGTATTTTCGGGTTTTTTTGTTTAATAGATCTGAAAATAAAAGCAAAGGAAAATAGATCGCAAAGGCAAATAATATAAGAAAGAGACCTGGGGGCCGTAGATTTCACTAGTGGCTTCTCTCGAGGAAATAGCAAACGGTGGGTGAACAAATTACTATTGGGAAATTGATAGAACTTCAAATAATCATGACGATATCCGGGCAATGATCATTATATAGGCATCACATCCAACATTAGTAGACCGACTCCCGCCTACATCTACTACTATTACTCCACACATCGACCGCTATCCAGCATGCGTCTAGTGTATTAAGTTCATGAAAAAACGGAGTAATGCAATAAGAACGATGAGATGATGTCGACAAGATCTATTTATGTAGAAATAGACCCCATCATTTTATCCTTAGCAGCAATGATACATACGTGTCCATTCCCCTTCTGTCACTGGGATCAAGCACCGTAAGATCGAACCCAGTATAACCCACGTCTTCCCATTGCAAGATAAATAGATCAAGTTGGCTAAATAAAACCCAATATCGGAGAATAAATACGAGGCTATAAGCAATCATGCATATAAGATATCAAAGAAGACTCAAATAACTTTAATGGATAAAAAGATAGATCTGATCATAAACTCAAAGTTCATCAGATCCCAACGAACACACCGCAAAAGAGTTACATCATATGGATCTCCAAGAGACCATTGTATTGATAATCAAAAGAGAGAGAGGAAGCCATCTAGCTACTAACTATACAAACCCGTAGGTCTACAAAGAACCACTCACGCATCATCGGAGAGGCACCAATGGAAGTGGTGAACCCCTCCATGATGGTGTCTAGATTGGATCTGGTGGTTTTGGACACTTCGGTGGCTGAAATTGATTTTCGTCTACTCCCCTACGGTTTCTGGAATATTGGGGTATTTATAGAGCAAAGAGGCGGTCCGGGGGCACCTGAGGTGGGCACAACCCACCAAGGTGCGCCTGGGCCTCCTGGCGCGTCCTGGTGGGTTGTGCTCCCCTCAGAGCACCTCCCCAGGTGCTTCTCCGGCCCACTGGATGTCTTCTGGTCCAAAAAAAATCCACAAAAGGTTTCGTTGCATTTGGACTCCGTTTGGTATTGATTTCCTGCGATGTAAAAAACATGTAGAAATTAGCAACTGACACTTGGCAGTATGTCAATAGGTTAGTACCAAAAAATGATATAAAATTATTGTAAAACATCCAAGAATGATAATATAACATCATGGAACAATCAAAAAATATAGATACATTGGACACGTATCAGCATCCCCAAGCTTAATTCCTGCTCGTCCTCGAGTAGGTAAATGATAAAAACAGAATTTTTGATGTGGAATGCTGCCTATCATGTCATATCATATTCTTTTCTTTATAGCATGGACATTTGGACTTTTATACGATTCAAAGAAATAGTCTATTTTTGACATGAGATTTAAATACTCAAGCATATCAACAAGCAATCATGTCTTTCAAAGTAACGATGCTAAAGTAAGTTATCCCTAGCCCACCATGCTCAACCATTGATCCATTCATGAAACACACTCACATATTAACTACACCCAATACTCAAGTACGATCATAGTGCTTCCTAGTTGGTGCTTTTATAAGAGAAGATGGAGACTCAAATTCAAAAATAAAAATTGCATAAAGTAAAAGAAAGGCCCTTTGCATAAGAAAGTAGGGATTTGAAGAGGTGCCAGAGCTCAAAGCTTAAATTGAGAGATAAAATTATTTTGGGTGGCATACTTTTCCCTCCAACGAAAATGACTTAGAGTTCCCAACACTTTCCATGCTAGATATATCATAGGCGGTTCCCAAACATAAGATAAAGTTTATTCCTTTTTTCCACCAAACTTTCACTTTCCATGGCTAGCCGAATCCAAGGTTGCCTTCCATACCAATACTTTCCAAGGAATTTATTATTTGACAACACAAAGTAAATTCATTTTTTCATTTCGGGACTGGGCATCCCTAATACCTTTGCCGTACTCTCGTGCAATGACACGTGAATAAACACTCATCATTAAAATAACACATCTAGCATGGAAAATATTAGTCACCCCTCACCGCCTCGCGAGCGGTGCGAGCACACAAAAGTGAAATTTATTTTGAAAATTAGAGATGGCGCATACAAATTTGCTTAGAACGGCAAAAGAATACCGCATATAGCTAGGTATAGTGGACTCATGTGGCAAAACTGGGTTAAAGGATTTTGGATGCACAAGTAGTGATCATACTTAGTGCAAAATGAAGGCTAGCAAAAGATTGGGAAGCGACCAACCAAGAAACAACTAATGTCATAAGCGAGCATTAAGCATAATTAACACCGAATAATGCACCACAAGTAGGATGTGATTTCATTGCATGACTATTGACTTTCGTGCTTGCATAGGGAATCACAAACCTTAACACCAATATTCTTACTAAAGCATAATTACTCATTAACATGACTCACATATCACATCATCATATCTCAAAACTATTACAAAGAATTGAATTTATCTTTTCCAATGATCTTCATGAAAGTTTTCATTATATCCTTCTTGGATATTTATCACTTTGGGACTAATTTTCATGTGTTACTTTTGATAAGCTCAACCAAATATAAGTGAAGATCATGAGCATAATTTTTATCTTTCTCTCAAAATAATTTAAGTGAAGCAAGAGAGAATTTCTTAAAATTTTACTAACTCTCAAATAAATCTAAGTGAAGCAAGAGATTATTTCTTCAAAAATATTAAAGCACACCGTGCTCAAAAAGATATAAGCTAAGCACTAGAGCAATTCCATAGCTCATAAAAATTTAAGTGAAGCAAAGGGAGCTATTCTACAAGTCATGGCATAATTATGGCTTTCTCAAATAGGTGTGTACAGCAAGGATTCAAGACTTAAAAAGCAAAACAAAAACAAGAAAAGACTCATATCATACAAGATGCTCCAAGCAAAACATATAGTATGTGATGAATAAAAATATAGCTTCGAGTAAAATACCGATGGTCGTTAGAAGAAAGAGGGGATGCCACTCGGGGGCATCCCCAAGCTTAGTTGCTTGCTTCTCTTTGGATAATAGCTTGGGATGCCATGGGCATCCCCAAGCTTAGGCTCTTCTTACTCCTTGTTCCTTCATCCATCGTAAGATAACCCAAAACTTGAAAACTTCAATCACACAAAAATCAACAAAAATTTCGTGAGATCCGTTAGTCTAAGAAAACAAATCACTACTATAGGTACTGTAGCAAACCAATTAATATTTTATTCTTGCATTATATCTACTGTATTACAACTTTTCTATGGCAAAAACTCATCAAAGAAAACCATAGAATCATCAAAACAAGCACATAACGCAAAGAAAACATAATCTGTCAAAAAACAGAATAGTCTGTAGCAATCTAGAAATTTGGAATACTTCTGTAACTCTAAAAATCTTGAAAAAATAGGATCGCATGGGCAATTTGCATACTAATCTTCTGCAAAAAGAATCAACTAAAAATTGCTCTTCTGTAGAAAATGAGAATTTTTCTCGTGAGCACAAAAGTTTCTGTTTTTCAGCAAGATCAAATCTACTAACACCCAACATGATCCTAAGGCTTTGCTTGGCACAAACCTTTATTCAAACCACAAAAACACATCTAAACAGATGTATTAAAGGGTATACCCACAAGAACTGATAATAAAAAGCAAAAATTATTTTATTCGTTGGGTTGCCTCCCAACAAGCTCTTTCTTTATATCCATTAAGACAGGCTTGAGATTTCAATGATGCTCACATGAAAGACAATAGTTGAAGCACAATGAGAGCATCATGAAGCACATGACAAACACAAACGGATGTAATTATCAAGACATTTTGTATAGGCATTTTGTAGGCAACCAATTATCAAGACAAGAAACATCTAGCATATGTAAGGAAGAACAAAGAAACAATAGCAATCTCAACATAACGAGAGGTAATTTAGTAACATGAAAATTTCTACTACTATATTTTCCTCTCTCATAATAATTACATGTAGGATCATATTCAAATTCAGTAATATAGCTATCACATAAAATTTCCTCATCATGATCCACATGCATAGAAAGTTGACATTCTTCCAAAATAGTGGGCTTATCATCAAATAAAGTCACAACCTCTCCAAACCCACTTTCAATATTATCGCAAACATATTCATCATGAGGCTTAAATATTTTTGCAAGATCGTAAGAAGAATCACCCCAATCATGATCATTGCAATAAGTACATGACATATCGAAATTAGCATCCCCAAGCTTGGGGTTTTGTATATTATTAGCATAATTGACATTAAGATAATTTATGATAACACCATTGCAATCTTGCTTTTCGTTCAAGGAGCTATCATGAATCACTTCACCATAATTTTCAGATTCATGAATCTTAAGCAAAACTTCATAAAGATAATCTAGTGCATTCAACTCCTTAGTAATTGGTTCATCATAATTGGATCTTTTAAAAAGATTAGCAAGTGGATGAGGATCCATAAACACTTTTCTTATGATTTAAATAAATACCCAATTATACCAAACAACCAAGCAAACTAACCAAGTAAGACATAAGGGAAAAGAAAATAGATTTGACGAGAAAACGACGAACGAAAAAGAGGGCGAATAAAAACGGTAATTTTTGTAAAGTGGGGGAGAGGAAAATGAGAGGCAAATGGAAAATAATGTAAATTGCGAGGAGATGAGATTTGTGATTAGGAACCTGGTATATGTTGAAGATCCTCCCCGGCAACGGCGCCAGAAATTCCTTTTGATGTCTGCTAGAACTACGTCCGTATTTCCCCAAAGAGGAAGGGGTGATGCAGTATAGCATCGGTAGGTATTTCCCTCAGTGATGAGACCAAGGTTATCGAACCAGTAGGAGAACCAAGCAACACAACGTAAGCATCACCTGCACACAAATAACAAATACTCGCAACCCGATGTGTAAAAGGGGTTGTCAATCCCTCTCGGGTAATGGACGTGATAGAGTTGTAAATATTGATAGATCGAATGCCAAATAAGATAAATTGCAGCAAGGTATTTTTGGGTTTTTGGTTTAATAGATCTGAAAATAAAAGAAAAGGAAAATACATCGCAAAGGCAAATAATAAAAGAAAGAGACCCGGGGGCCGTAGATTTCACTAGTGGCTTCACTTGAGAAAATAGCAAACGGTTGGTGAACAAATTATTGTTGGGCAATTCATAGAACTTCAAATAATCATGACGATATCTAGGCAATGATCATTATATAGGCATCACGCCCAACATTAGTAGACCGACTCCTGCCTGCATCTACTACTATTACTCCACACATCGACCGCTATCCAGCATGCATCTGGTGTATTAAGTTCATGGAAAACGGAGTAATGCAATAAGAACAATGACATGATGTAGACAATATCTATTTATGTAGAAATAGACACCATCGTTTTATCCTTAATAATAATGATATATATATACGTGTCAGTTCCCCTTCTGTCACTGGGATCAAGCACTGTAAGATCGAACCCAGTACAAAGAACCTCTTCCCATTGCAAGACAAATAGATCAAGTTGGCCAAACACAACCCTATATCGGAGAAGAAATACGAGGCTATAAGCAATCATGCATATAAGAGATCAAATAAGACTCAAATAACTTTCATGGATAAAAAGATAGATCTGATCATAAACTTAAAGTTCATCGGATCCCAACAAACACACCGCAAAAGAGTTACATCATATGAATCTCCAAGAGACCATTGTAATGATAATCAAAAGAGAGAGAGGAAACTACGGACCCGTAGGTCTACAAAGAACTACTCATGCATCACCGGAGAGGCAGCAATGGAAGTGGTGAACCCCTCCATGATGGTGTATAGATTGGATCTGGTGGTTCTGGACTCTGCGGTGGCTGGAATTGATTTTTGTCGACTCCCCTAGGGTTCTGGAATATTGGGGTATTTATAGAGCAAAGAGGTTGTCCGGGGGGCACCCGAGGTGGGGACAACCCACCAGGGCACGCTTGGGGCTCCTGGCATGCCCTGGTGGGTTGTGCTCCCCTCGGAGCACCCCCAGGTGCTTCTCCGGCCCACTGGATGTCTTCTGGTCCAAAAAAAATCCACAAAAATTTTGATGTATTTGGACTCTGTTTGGTATTGATTTCCTGCGATGTAAAAAACATGCAGAAAACAACAACTGGCACTTGGCACTCTGTCAATAGGTTAGTACCAAAAAATGATATAAAATGATGGTAAAACATCCAAGAATGATAATATAACATCATGGAACAATTAAAAATTTTAGATACGTTGGAGACGTATCACATAAGCACATAAATTTTACTACTCCCAACATAAGCAAATTTATTCTCATGAATAGTAGTGGGAGCATCATATGAAACTTGAATACTATAAATTGTTTCCACATTAAAAGAGTAATGTTTAATAAAAGGATATCCAAAATAATGACAATAATTATCACTACTTCTTATAACATAAGTGTATCATCACAATAATCATCATAAGTAGCAACATTGTTCTCATCATAGTCAACTGAAACTTCTTCCGAAATAGTGGAATTATTACTAAGTAAAGTCATGACCTCTCCAAATCCACTTTTATAAATATTCCAATCATCATGAATAGGAGGAATGCTATCATCATAATAAATTTGCACATCAAAACTTGGGGGACTAAAAATGTGATCTTCATAAAACATATCATCCCCAAGCTTGTGGCTTTGCATATCATTAGCATCATGGATATTCAAAGAATTCATACTAACAACATTGCAATCATACTCATCATTCAAAAATTTAGTGACAATATTTTATTGACTTCTCCTTCTATCAATTGAGCACATTTTTCCTTTCCATCATTTTCATGAAAGACATTAAAAAGATGAAGCATATGAGGTAACCTTAATTGCATTTATTTGTAATTTTCTTTTTATAAACAAAACTAGTGATAAACAAGAAACTAAAAGATTCAATTGCAAGATCTAAAGATATACCTTCAGGCACTCACCTCCCCGGCAACGGCGCCAGAAAAGAGCTTCGTTGACAGGATGTGAGTGCCGCTTACCTAGCCTCCCCAGCAATGACGCCGGAAAAGAGCTTGATGTCTACTACACAACCTTCTCCTTGTAGACTCGTGTTGGGCCTCCAAGCGTAGAGTTTTGTAGGACAGTAGAAATTTTCCCTCAAGTAGATGACTGATACGTCTCCAACGTATCTATAATTTTTGATTGTTCCATGCTATTATATTATCCTTCTAGGATGTCTTATGGGCTTTTATATACACTTTTATATGATTTTTGGGACTAACCTATTAACCCAGAGCCCAGTGCCTGTTTTTGTTTTTCTCCTGTTTTAGGGTTTTACACAAAAGGAATATCAAACGGAGTCCAATTGACATACCAATTTTTGATGATTTTTCTGGACCAAAAGAAGCCCTCGAAGTTAAAGAGTTGGGACAGGAGAGCCACGGGCTGCCCACGAGGGTGGGGGGCGCGCCCTGGGCAGGGGGGCGCGCCCTCCTATCTCGTGGACAGCCCAGAAGTCCCCCTGACTTGTGCCCTACGCCAAAAAATCCTATAAATACTGAAACCTTCGGAAATTAACCAAGATCGGGAGTTCCGCCGCCAAAATCCTTTGTAGCCACCGAAAACCAATCTAGACCCCGTTCCGGCACCCTGTCGGAGGGGGGAACCCTCATCGGTGGCCATCTTCATCATTCCGGCGCTTTCCATGACGAGGAGGGAGTAATCCACCCTCGGGGCTGAGGGTATGTACCACTAGCTATGTGTTTGATCTCTCTCTCTCTCTCATGTTCTTGAGATGGCACGATCTTGATGTATCATGAGCTTTGCTATTATAGTTGGATCTTATGATGCTTCTCCCCCTCTACTCTCTTGTAATGGATTGAGTTTTCCCTTTGAAGTTATCCTATCGCATTGAGTCTTTAAGTATTTGAGAACACTTGATGTATGTCTTGCATGTGCTTATCTGTGGTGACAATGGGATATCACGTGATTCACTTGATGTATGTTTTGGTGATCAACTTGCGGGGTATGTGACCTTGGGAATCTATGCATAGGGGTTGGCACACGTTTTCGTCTTGACTTTCCGGTAGAAACTTTGGGGAACTCTTTGAAGTACATTGTGTTGGTTGAATAAATGAATCTGAGATTGTGTGATGCATATCGTATAATCATGCCCATGGATACTTGAGGTGACAATGGAGTATCTAGGTGACATCAGGGTCTTGGTTGATTTGTGTCTTAAGGTGTTATTCTAGTACGAACTCTATGATAGATTGAACGTTACTACGGACTCTTGAATAGATCAATCAGAAAGAATAACTTTGAGGTGGTTTCGTACCCTACCATAATCTCTTCGTTTGTTCTCCGCTATTAGTGACTTTGGAGTGACTCTTTGTTGCATGTTGAGGGCTAGTAATATGATCCAATTATGTTATCCTTGTTGAGAGAACTTGTACTAGTGAAAGTATGAACCCTAGGCCTTATCTACTATCATTGCAACACCGTTTATGCTCCCGTTTACCACTTGCTACCTTGCTGTTTTTATCTTTTCTTATTACAAAAACCTATATCTACCATCCATATTGCACTTGTATCACCATCTCTTCGCCAAACTAGTGCACCTATACAATTCACCATTGTATTGGGTGTGTTGGGGACACAAGAGACTCTTTGTTATTTGGTTGCAGGGTTGTTTGAGAGAGACCATCTTCATCCTACGCCTCCCCCGGATTGATAAACCTTAGGTCATCCACTTGAGTGAAATTTGCTACTGTCCTACAAACCTCTGCACTTGGAGGCCCAACAACGTCTACAAGAAGAAGGTTGTGTAGTAGAAATCAATGACCTAAGGTTTACCAATTTGTGGGAGGCGCAGGATGAAGATGGTCTCTCTCAAGCAACCCTGCAACCAAATAACAAAGAGTCTCTTGTGTCCCCAACACACCCAATACAATGGTAAATTGTATAGGTGCACTAGTTCGGCGAAGAGATGGTGATACAAGTGTAATATGGATGGTACACATAGGTTTTTGTAATATGAAAATATAAAAAATACCAAGGTAACTAATGATAAAAGTGAGCACAAATGGTATTGCAATGCTTGGAAACAAGGCCTAGGGTTCATACTTTCACTTGTGCAAGTTCTCTCAACAATGATAACATAATTAGATCATATGACAATCCTTCAACATGCAACAAAGAGTCACTCCAAAGTCACTAATAGCAGAGAACAAACGAAGAGATTATTGTAGGGTAAGAAACCACCTCAAAGTTATTCTTTCTGATCGATCTATTGGGCTACTCCTATAAGTGTCACAAACAGCCCTAGAGTTCGTACTAAAATAACACCTCAAAACACACATCAACCAAAACCCTAATGTATCCTAGATACTCCATTGTCACCACAAATATCCGCGGGTTTGATTATACGATATGCATCACACAATCTTAGATTCATCTATTCAAACCAACACAAAGAACTTTAAAGAGTGCCCCAAAGTTTCTATCGGAGAGTCAAGACGAAAACATGTGCCAACCCGTATGCATAAGTTCACAAGGTCACTGAACTCGCAAGTTGATCACCAAAACGTACATCAAGTGGACCACGTGAATATCCCATTGTCACCACAGATAAGCACATGCAAGACATACATCAAGTGTTCTCAAATCCTTAAAGACTCAATCTGATAAGATAACTTCAAAGGGAAAACTCAATCCATTACAAGAAGGTAGAGGGGAAGAAACAACATAAGATCCAACTATAATAGAAAAGCACACGGTACATCAAGATCGTGCCAAATCGAGAACACGAGAGAGAGAGAGAGAGAGAGAGAGAGAGATCAAACACATAGCTACTGGTACATACCCTCAGCCCCGAGGGTGAACTACTCCCTCCTCGTCATGGAGAGTGCCAGGATGATGAAGATGGCCATCGGTGATGGTTTCCCCCTCCGGCAGGGTGCCGGAACGGGCTCCCGATTGGTTTTTCGTGGCTACAGAGGCTTGCGGCGGCGGAACTCCCGATCTAGGTTTATTTCCGGAGGTTTCAGTATTTATAAGAATTTTTGGCATCGGGGACAAGTCAGGGGGACCCACGAGGCGACGACAAGGTAGGGGGCGCGCCCCCACCCTTGTGGTGGCCTCGTGGCTCTTCTGGTCCATCTTCGGCACTCTGTGGGCTTCTTTTGGTCCATAAAAAATCACCATAAATTTTCAGCTCAAATGGACTCCGTTTGATATTCCTTTTCAGCGAAACTCAAAAACAAGGAAAAGCAGAAACTGGCACTGGGCTCTAGGTGAATAGGCTAGTCCCAAAAATCATATGAAATAGCATATTAATGCATATAAAACATCCAAAACAGATAATAAAATAGCATGGAATAATAAAAAATTATAGATACGTTGGAGACATATCAATGGCCAATTATTTTGGCATTCCAATATCTGATGAAGATAAGGAGGAGAAGGGTGGTGAATCTAGTATGCCTATTGATACTAATGCTAACAGAGATAGAACTGAAGATGTGGATGGACAGCTGATGGAAGATGCTGCAGATGATGTAGATGATGCACATGATGACGAGTTGGTAAATGTGTATGACAAGGAAACAGTCAAACATGATGCCAAGACTAGGTGGACTGATAGAACGAAGTTTTATGCAAGATGTAGATGTTTTGATGGAAGTGTCAAGCCTTTCAAGTGGTACATATTTGCTAGACACCAACCTGACGGAAGTACCATTGGGGTGAATCAAATCCCACACCAACAAACTTGTATTACAAGTTCACAAAGAGTATCAACGATGACATCACAACTTTGGATTGCAGAAAAGATCACTCCTATTTTAGCCAAGAAACCAAAAACTACTGCAAAGAAACTTAAAGTAGACTTGGAAAATAAATACCCTGTTAAGATGAAGTATAACACGGTGTGGAAGGCAAAACAAAGGGCAATGAAAGATTTATATGGTGTCAGGGAAAATACTTTTAAAATGCTTTGTAATTTCAAAGCAGAGGTGGAGAAGAGGTCACCTGGTAAGGTTATGGAGATAGATACTGAGGTAACAACGGATGGAAGAGTCATTTTCCCTAAGTTTTTATGGCTTTAAAGCCTTGCATTGATGGCTTCAAGGCAGGGTGTTGTCCATATTTGAGCAAAGACTCATCATTTTTGACTGGCAAGTGGAATGGTCAATTGGCAGCTTGCAATGATTTGGATGGACAGAACTGGTGTTGGGGAACGTAGTATTCTAAAATTTTCCTACGATCACGCAAGATCTATCTACCAGATGCATAGCAACGAGAGGGAAGAGTGTGTCTACATACCCTCGTAGACCGGAAGCGGAAGCGTCAAGTGACGCGGTTGATGTAGTCGAACTTCTTCGCGATTCAACCGATCAAGTACCGAACGTACGGCACCTCCGCGTTCAGCACACGTTCATCTTGATGTCGTCCCACGAGCTCTTGATCCAGTTGAGCTTCACGGGAGAGTTTCGTCAGCACGACGGCGTGGTGACGGATATGATGTATCTACCGGCGCAGGGCTTCGCCTAAGCACTGCGACGGTATGACCGAGGTGTGTTTCTGTTGAGGGGGGCACCGCACATGGCTGGAACAATTCAACTTGTGTGTCTTTGGGTGCCCCCCTGCCCCCGTATATAAAGGAGCAAAGGAGGAGGGTCGGCCGGCCTCCTATGGTGCGGCTAGGGCAATCCTACTAGGAATAGGATTGCAATCCTATTCCTAGTAGGAGTCCATCAAGAGGGAAGAGAGGGAAAGGAAAAGAGGGAGAGGTGGCGCCACCCCAATCCTAGTCCAACTAGGATCCCTAGGTGGGGCGCCGGCCAGCCTCTATGGGCTGCCTCTCTCCTTTCCATAAGGCCCACTATGGACCATCCCCCCTCGTAGGGGGTTCCGGTAACCCCCTCCGGCAATCCAGTTAAATCCGAAACTTTTCCGGAACACTTCCGGTGTCCGAATATAGTCGTCCAATATATCAATCTTTATGTCTCGGACATTCCGAGGCTCCTCGTCATGTCCGTGATCTCATCCGGGACTCCAAACTACCTTCGGTACATCAAAACTCATAAACTCATAATACCGATTGTCATCAAACGTTAAGCGTGCGGACCCTACGGGTTCGAGAACTATGTAGACATGACCGAGACTCATCTCCGGTAAATAACCAATAGCGGAACCTGGATGTTCATATTGGCTCCTACATATTCTACGAAGATCTTTTATCGGTCAAAACCGCATAACAACATATGTTGTTCCTTTTGTCATCGGTATGTTACTTGCCCGAGATTCGATCGTCGGTATCTCCATACCTAGTTCAATCTCGTTACCGGCAAGTCTCTTTACTCGTTCCGTAACACATCATCTCGTGACTAACTCATTAGTCTTTTGCTTGCAAGGCTTATTGTGATGTGTGTTATCGAGAGGGCCCAGAGATACCTCTCCGACACTCGGAGTGACAAATCCTAATCTTGATCTATGCCAACACCACGAATACTTTCGGAGACACCTGTAGAGCATCTTAATGATCACCCAGTTATGTTGTGACGTTTGATAGCACACAAGGTGTTCCTACAGTATTCGGGAGTTGCATAATCTCATAGTCATAGGAACATGTATAAGTCATGAAGAAAGCAATAGCAGTAAAACTAAACGATCATAGTGCTATGCTAACGGATGGGTCTTGTCCATCACATCATTCTCCTAATGATGTCACCCCGTTGATCAAATGACAACTCATGTCTATGGCTAGGAAACATAACCATCTTTGATCAATGAGCTAGTCTAGTAGAGGCATACTAGGGACACTCTGTTTTGTCTATGTATTCACACATGTACTAAGTTTCCGGTTAATACAATTCTAGCATGAATAATAAACATTTATCATGATATAAGGAAATATAAAGAACAACTTTATTATTGCCTCTAGGGCATATTTCTTTCAGTCTCCCACTTGCACTAGAGTCAATAATCTAGTTCACATCGGCATGTGATTAACACCCATAGTTTACATCGCCATGTGACAAACACCCAAAGGGTTTACTAGAGTCAATAATCTAGTTCGCATCGCTATGTGATTAATACCCAAGAGTAATAAGGTGTGATCATGTTTTGCTTGTGAGAGAAGTTTAGTCAACGGGTCTGTCACATTCAGATCCGTATGTATTTCGCAAATTTCTATGTCTACAATGCTCTGCATGGAGCTACTCTAGCTAATTGCTCCCACTTTCAATACGCATCCAGATTGATACTTAGAGTCATCTGGATTTAGTGTCAAAGCTTGCATTGGCGTAACCCTTTACGACGAACTCTTTATCACCTCCATAATCGAGAAAGATTTCCTTAGTCATCCAATTACTAAGGATAATTTTGACCGCTGTACAGTGATCTACTCCTGGATCACTATTGTACCTTCCTGTCAAACTCATGGCAAGGTACACAACGTGTTTTGTGCACAACATGGCATACTTTATAGAACCTATGGCTGAGGCATAGGGAATGACTTTCATTCTCTCTATATTTTTCTGCCGTGGTCTGGCTTTGAGTCTTACTCAAATTCACGCCTTACAAGTCAGGCAAGAACTCCTTCTTTGACTGATCCATTTTGAACTACTTCAAAATCTTATCAAGGTATGTACTCATCGAAATTCTTATCAAGCGTCTTGATCTATCTCTATAGATCTTGATGCCCAATATGTAAGCAGCTTCACCAAGGTCTTTCTTTGAAAAAACTCCTTTCAAACACTCCTTTATGCTTTCCAGAAAATTCTACATCATTTCCGATCGACAATATGTCATTCACATATACTTATCAGAAAGGTTGTAGTGCTCCCACTCACTTCTTGGAAATACAGGCTTCACCGCAAGTCTGTATAAATCTATATGCTTTGATCAACTTATCAAAGCGTATATTCCAACTCCGAGATGCTTGCACCAGTCCATAGATGGATCGCTGGAGCTTGCACATTTTGTTAGCACCTTTAGGATTGACAAAACCTTCCGGTTGCATCATATACAAGTCTTCTTTAATAAATCCATTAAAGAATGCAATTTTGTTATCCATTTTCCAGATTTCTTAAAATGCGGCAATTACTAACATGATTCGGACAGACTTAAGCATCGCTGCGGGTGAGAAAGTCTCATCGTAGTCAACTCCTCGAACTTGTCGAAACCCTTTCGCAACAAGTCGAGCTTTGTAAACAGTAACATTACCGTTTGCGTCGGTCTTCCTCTTGAAGATCCATTTATTTTCGATGGCTTGCCGATCATCGGGCAAGTCAACCAAAGTCCATACTTTGTTCTAATACATGGATCCCATCTCAGATTTCATGGTCTCAAGACATTTTGCGGAATCTGGGCTCATCATCGCTTCCTCATAGTTCGTAGGTTCATCATGGTCTAGTAACATGACTTCCAGAACTGGGTTGCCGTACCACTCTGGTGCGGAACGAACTCTGGTTGATCTACGAAGTTCAGCAGAAACTTGATCTGAAGTTTCATGATCATCATCATTAGCTTCCTCACTAATTGGTGTAGGAATCACTGGAACGAGTTTCTGTGATGTACTACCTTCCAATTCGGGAGAAGGTACAATTACCTCATCAAGTTCTACTTTCCTCCCACTCACTTCTTTCGAGAGAAACTCTTTTTCTAGAAAGGATCCACTCTTAGCTACAAAGACCTTGCCTTAGGATCTGTGATAGAAGGTGTACCCAACAGTTTCTTTTTGGGTATCCTATGAAGATTTACTTCTCCGAATTGGGTTCGAGCTTATCATGTTGAAACTTTTTCACATAAGCATCGCAGTCCCAAACTTAAAGAAATGACATCTTAGGTTTCTCGTCAAACCACAGTTCATACGGTGTCATCTCCACGGATTTAGATGGTGCCCTATTTAACGTGAATGTACCTGTCTCTAATGCATAATCCTAAAAGCGATAGTGATAGATCGGTAAGAGACATCATCGATCGCACCATATCTAATAAAGTATGGTTATGACATTCGGACACACCATTACACTGTGGTGTTCCAGGTGGCGTGAGTAGTGAAACTATTTCACATTGTTTTTATTGAAGGCCAAACTCGCTAACTCAAATATTTTACCTCTACGATCATATCGTAGAAACTCTTATTTTCTTGTTACAATGATTCTCCACTTCACTCTAAAATTCTTTGAACTTTTCAAATGTTTCAGACTTGTGCTTCATTGAGTAGATATACCCATATCTGCTCAAATCATCAGTGAAGGTCAGAAAATAACGATACCTGCCGCGAGCTTCAACACTCATTGGTCCGCATACATCAGTATGTATGATTTCCAACAACTCTGTTGCTTGCTCCACGGTTCCGGAGAACGGAGTTTTAGTCATCTTGCCCATGAGGCATGGTTCGCAAGCACCAAGTGATTCATAATCAAGTGATTCAAAAAATCCATCACTATGGAGTTTCTTCATGCGCTTTACACCAATATGACCTAAACGGCAGTGCCACAAATAAGTTGCACTATCATTATTAACCTTGCATCTTTTGGCTTCAATATTATGAATATGTGTATCACTACAATCGAGATCCAACAAACTATTTTCATTGGGTGTATGACCATCGAAGGCTTTATTCATGTAAACAGAATAACAATTATTCTACGACTTTAAATGAATAACTGTATTGCAACAAACATGATCAAATCATATTCATGCTCAACACAAACACCAAATAACACTTATTTAGGTTCAACACTAATCCCGAAAGTATAGGGAGTGTGCGATGATGATCATATCAATCTTGGAACTACTTCCAATACACATCGTCACTTCATCCTTTAACTAGTTTCTGTTCATTATGCAACTCCCATTTCGAGTTACTACTCATTAGCAACTAAACCAGTATCAAATACCGAGGGGTTGCTATGAACACTTGTAAAATACACATCAATAATATGTATATCAAATATACCTTGGTTCACTTTGCCATCCTTCTTATCCGCCAAGTATCTAGGGCAGTTCCACTTCTAGTGACCATTTCCTTTGCAGTAGAAGCACTTAGTTTCAGGCTTGAGTTTAGCTTTGGGTTTCTTCACGGGAGTGACAACTTGCTTGTCATTATTCTTGAAGTTCCCCCTTCTATCCCTTTGCCCTTTACTTGAAACAAGTGGTCTTATTAACCATCAACACTTGATGCTCTTTCTTGATTTCTACCTTCGCCGATTTCAGCATCGTGAAGAGCTCGGGAATTACTTTCGTCATCCCTTGCATATTATAGTTCATCACGAAGTTCTACTAACTTGGTGATAGTGTCTAGAGAACTTTGTCAATTACTATCTTATCTGGAAGATTAACTCCCACTTGATTCAAGCAATTGTACTACCCAGACAATCTGAGCGCATGCTCACTGGTTGAGCTATTCTCCTCCATCTTGTAGGCAAAGTACTGTCAGAGGTCTTATACCTCTCGACACGGGCATGAGTATGAAATACTAATTTCAACTCTTGGAACATCTCATATGCTCCGTGGCGTTTCAAAACATTTTTGAAGTCCCGGTTATAAGCCGTAAAGTATGGTGCACTAAACTATCAAGTAGTCATCATATCGAGCTTTTGTCAAAACGTTCATAACGTCTACCTCTGCTCCTGCAATAGGTCTGTCACCTAGCGGTGCATCAAGGATATAATTCTTCTGTGCAGCAATGAGGATAATCCTCAGACCACAGAACAATTCCGCATCATTGCTACTAACATCTTTCAACTTGGTTTTCTCTAGGAACATATAAAAAATAAACGTGGATCAACATCGCTAGCTATTGATCTACACCATAGATATGCTAATACTACCAGGACTAAGTTCATGATAAATTAAAGTTCAATTAATCATATTTCTTAAGAACTCCCACTTAGATAGACATCCCTCCGGTCATCTAAATGATCACGTGATCCAAATCAACTAAACCATGTCCGATCATCACGTGAGATGGAGTAGTTTCAATGGTGAACATCTTATGTTGATCATATCTACTATATGATTCACGCTCGACCTTTTGGTCTCCAGTGTTCCGAGGCCATATCTGCATATGCTAAGCTCGTCAAGTTTAACCCGAGTATTCTGCGTGTGCAAAACTGGCTTACACCCATTGTATTTGAACGTAGAGCTTATCACACCCGATCATCACGTGGTGTCTCGGCACGACGAACTTTCGCAACGGTGCATACTCAGGGAGAACACTTATACCTTGAAATTTAGTAAGGGATCATCTTATAATGCTACCGTCGTTCTAAGCAAAATAAGAAGCATAATAAGATAAACATCACATGCAATCAAAATATGTGACATGATATGGCCATCATCATCTTGTGCTTTTGATCTCCATCTCCAAAGCACTATCATGATCACCTTCGTCACCGGCGCGACACCTTGATCTCCATCGTAGCATCGTTGTCGTCTCGCCAACTATTGCTTCTACGACTATCGCTACCGCTTAGTGATAAAGTAAAGCAATTACATGGCGATTGCATTTCATACAATAAAGCGACAACCATATGGCTCCTGCCAGTTGCTGATAACATTACAAAGCATGATAATCTCATACAAAACCGTATAACTCATCATGTCTTGACCATATCACATCACAACATGCGCTGCAAAAACAAGTTAGACGTCCTCTACTTTGTTGTTGCAAGTTTTACGTGGCTGCTACGGGCTTAGCAAGAACCGTTCTTATCTACGCATACAAAACCACAACGATGTTTCGTCAAGTATGTGCTGTTTTAACCTTCACAAGGACCGGGCGTAGCCACACTTGATTCAGCTAAAGTGAGAGAGACAGACACCCGCCAGTCACCTTTAAGCAACAGGTGCTCGTAACGGTGAAACCAGTCTCGCGTAAGCGTACGCATAATGTCGGTCCGGGCCGCTTCATCTCACAATACCGCCGAAGCAAAGTATGACATGCTGGTAAGCAGTATGACTAGTATCGCCCACAACTCATTGTGTTCTACTCGTGCATATCATCTACGCATAGACCTGGCTCATGATGCCACTGTTGGGGAACGTAGTATTTTAAAATTTTCCTACGATCACGCAAGATCTATCTACCAGATGCATAGCAACGAGAGGGAAGAGTGTGTCTATGTTCCCTCGTAGACCGGAAGCGGAAGCGTCAAGTGACGCGGTTGATGTAGTCGAACTTCTTCGCGATTCAACCGATCAAGTACCGAACGTACGACACCTCCGCGTTCAGCACACGTTCAGCTTGATGTCGTCCCACGAGCCCTTGATCCAGTTGAGCTTCACGGGAGAGTTTCGTCAGCACGACGGCGTGGTGACGGATATGATGTATCTACCGGCGCAGGGCTTCGCCTAAGCACTGCGACGGTATGACCGAGGTGTGTTTCTGTGGAGGGGGGCACCGCACACGGCTGGAACAATTCAACTTGTGTGTCTTTGGGTGCCCCCCTGCCCCCATATATAAAGGAGCAAAGGAGGAGGGCCGGCCGGCCTCCTATGGTGCGGCTAGGGCAATCCTACTAGGAATAGGATTGCAATCCTATTCCTAGTAGGAGTCCATCAAGAAGGAAGAGAGGGAAAGGAAAAGAGGGAGAGGTGGCGCCACCCCAATCCTAGTCCAACTAGGATCCCTAGGTGGGGCGCCGGCCAGCCTCTATGGGCTGCCTCTCTCCTTTCTTTAAGGCCCACTATGGACCATCCCCCCTCGTAGGGGGTTCCGGTAACCCCCTCCGGCAATCCAGTTAAATCCGAAACTTTTTCGGAACACTTCCGGTGTCCGAATATAGTCGTCCAATATATCAATCTTTATGTCTCGGACATTCCGAGACTCCTCGTCATGTCCGTGATCTCATCCGGGACTCCGAACTACCTTCGGTACATCAAAACTCATAAACTCATAAGATCAATCGTCATCAAACGTTAAGCGTGCGGACCCTACGGGTTCGAGAACTATGTAGACATGACCGAGACTCATCTTCGGTCAATAACCAATAGCGGAACCTGGATGTTCATATTGGCTCGTACATATTCTACAAAGATCTTTTATCGGTCAAAACCGCATAACAACATACGTTGTTCCTTTTGTCATCGGTATGTTACTTGCCCGAGATTCGATCGTTGGTATCTCCATACCTAGTTCAATCTCGTTACCGGCAAGTCTCTTTACTCGTTCCGTAACACATCATCTCGTGACTAACTCATTAGTCTTTTGCTTGCAAGGCTTATTGTGATGTGTGTTACCGAGAGGGCCCAGAGATACCTCTCCGACACTCGGAGTGACAAATCCTAATCTTGATCTATGCCAACACCACGAATACTTTCGGAGACACCTGTAGAGCATCTTTATGATCACCCAGTTACGTTGTGACGTTTGATAGCACACAAGGTGTTCCTACGGTATTCGGGAGTTGCATAATCTCATAGTCATAGGAACATGTATAAGTCATGAAGAAAGCAATAGCAGTAAAACTAAACGATCATAGTGCTATGCTAACGGATGGGTCTTGTCCATCACATCATTCTCCTAATGATGTGACCCCATTGATCAAATGACAACTCATGTCTATGGCTAGGAAACATAACCATCTTTGATCAATGAGCTAGTCTAGTAGAGGCATACTAGGGACACTCTGTTTTGTCTATGTATTCACACATGTACTAAGTTTCCGGTTAATACAATTCTAGCATGAATAATAAACATTTATCATGATATAATGAAATATAAATAATAACTTTATTATTGCCTCTAGGGCATATTTCCTTCAACTGGATGTTCCCTGTTGCTATTGGCTTGTTTCAGTCAGAGAGAAAGGTCTCGTGGACATGGTTCATGATGTAGTTGAAAAGATGCATAGGGCTACAAAATGCAGTGAAGAATGTTTTCCCCCCATTGTGAGCAAAGGGAGTGCTTCGGCCATATGCGGATGAATTTGATCAAAAAATTCAGAGGGGAAGAATTTGGTCGCATGTGGCCAGCAGCAAGATCTTACACTAAACAAACACATTCATATCATCTTGGTAAGATAATGACAGCATGCCCTGAGTTTGGTCCATGGGTGAACACCTACCATTCTCAATTTGGGTATAAGTCATGATTTAACATTGTCATCAAGTGCGATCATATCAACAACAACTTGGCAGAAAGTTTTAACAACAAGGTGAAGCGGTTAATTTTTTTGCTTGTAAATGGCATGTTGAGGAAATCATGATCATGATCATGCACTTGTGGGAATTGAGAAGAAGGATTGGTGATTGTCTACAAGGGGATAAGCTTCCTGCAGTGGTACAATAGGTGGTCAACAGGAGCAGAAATCTTACACATTTATCTATTGAAAAATCTTTTGTGTGGGGTGCTAAAGTTAGACATACCAAAACTGGTAGAAGGCATGTTGTTAACACTGAAATGGATGATTGCACTTGTTTGGAGTGGCAACACACTGCGAAACCATGTGATCATGCCATACTTTTCTTGGCCTCCTGATCGAAGATAAACATGCACCCATATTTGCACGAATATTACTCAGTAGCAAGATTCAAGGCTGCATATGCAACTCCAGTTCCAGCACTTACAGATCAGTCTCAGTGGCCTGAAGTGGAAATTGAATTTTCCATGTGTCCTCCCCTAACAAAAGGAAAGGCTGGCAGACCTAAAGAGAGTAGATTCAAGGCATGGTTTGAGAAAGGTGGGAGTAGTAAAAAGGGCAAGGGAAAGAAGGATGGAAAGCCAAAAATGTCCCAAAAATGTCCCAAAAATGTAACAAAAATAGGTGCAAGTTGTGCCAGGAACTTGGGCACCGAGTTGGATGTCCCCAATGTTGTTACACTCCTGAAAGACCAAAGTATGTGGGCATATATTTGCCATTTTTACTATTTTGTTGCATTTTTCAATTACTAACCAGTTGACATGCTTTATCATTTTAGGAGGAAGCATGCATGTGAGCCCCTTGTTGTTGAAGATTGCTGGCCCAAGAAAAAGGCAAGAGGCAATGGCTGTAGAAAAAAGAGAAGTTTTGGAGAAACAATACACATTCGACTATACTTGAATGGTGTGGTGCTGATGGCTTCTCGCCCCTCGTTGGTTACCCCAAGTGGAAGGTTTAGATGTAGCGTAGCGGACAATTTCCCTTGGCAAAGATACCAAGGATCGAATCCCGTGAGACTCCGAGGGTCGACAAGTAGGTGTCAACGGCGCCAGAAACTTAGCGGTTGACGGGACCTGCACACAGATACAGATAACTTTGCTCCCAACGAGTACAGAGAGGTTGTCAATCCCTCCGGCCTTGTTGTTTACAAAGGATCAAACACAAGAGATAATAATGATAGCTATGACTGCAACTAGGAAGTAAAAACAGGAAGTGAATAGAAGGTGTGATCAGCGGTGGTAATATGGACCGGGGTCCCATGATGTTCACTAGTGATGTCTCTCTCCCAAAAGACGATAAAACAGCAAAGCGAGGTAAACAAATTACAGCTGGGCAATTGACATGATTATGTGCGCAAACCAATGCTAACTATGTTGCAAAGAAAGGTAGAGGCTCAAAAGCATGGGCGGTACGCCAAGGCAAGTAGACCGAAATCCATCTGCATCTACTACTAATCATCCACCTTGAGATATCTATCCAGAACATCTCGCTGGTATTAAGTTGCGAATCCCACCCAAAGTGTAAACTCAAAGCAACAGACAACTGCATTAAAAGAACTTTGCGTAAAGTAAACAATCCTTGCACCCGCAAGTACAAGCACCGTTGTTTTCTCCCTTGTGGCAACAGCACATCCCCTAGACTCATGTTTCTGTCACTCAAGTTAGTCATCAGGGGGCATGAACCCACAATCAAGCATAACGCTCCCTCTTGGAGTTACTACCTACTACTTGGCCAAAGCAATAAACAGCAACGGAGAACATGCAAGAATTACTCAAGAACAAAGATATAAAAGAGGTGAATCAAATATATTACTCAAACACAATCTGAACATAGTCTCATAATCCATCAGATCCCAGCAAACTCAGCAAAGCAACAGCAGAAAGATTACATATGTGCCTCGATCATGTAGGGCAGCTCACGAGGTCTAAACCATGAAGAGCAAAGAGGGGAGGAGAACATCACATAGCTACTGATCATGGACCCATGGTCCAAAGTGGACTACTCACGACTCATCCGGGAAGCGTCCATGGTGGTGGAGAAGCTCCCGGTGGTGGTTCTCCCCTCCGGCAGGGTGCCGGGAAGAGTTCTCCTGATGCTCCCGATCTTGGAAGCGCTTGATACGTCCAAAACGTATCTATAATTTCTGCTTGCTCCATGCCTCTTTTGTGTGATATTGCTATGATATTTATGCACTTCCATACACTTTTGATCATATTTGGACTAACCTATTAACTCAGTGCACCTCAGTGCCAGTTTCTGTTTTCTGCTGTTTTTGTATTTCAGGTTTTCCCATTCACTAGTAGAAAACAGGGCATTGGTCCAGCCCATTAGCCCCGATTCAATCTAGAACCGGGTCCAATGGGGGTACTGGACCCGGTTCGTGAGCCCAGGGGGGCGGCCGGGCCACGTGGGCCATTGGTCCCGGTTCGTCTGGACCTTTTGGTCCCGGTTGGAGCCCAGGGGGTGATATGAACCGGGACCAAAGGCACCCCTTTAGTCCCAGTTTGTAGCACCAACCGGGACCAGTGAGTTGCCTATATATACCCCCTCACTCAAGAGCAGAGCTCACTGCTCTTTTTTTTTCTGGCCGAGGGGGAGAGGGGTTAGTGGTGCTCTAGCTCACCTCCTATGCACACAACGTGTTCGGTGGAATGCCCGAGCCACACTAGTTAAGCTTTTCTCCTCTCGAAGCTCTATTTTCTCCGAGATTTGTCTAGGTTTAGCGGTCCGTCACGTCCCGTCCCCGTCTTCGGCGTCGTCGATCGCCCCCGCCGATCTCGTCACCGGCACCACTGTGGTGAGCCTCTTGTTATGTCCATGCTTTTCTTACTTTTATTATTGCTTTAGATAGATATTTGTCTAATTTTCTTACGTTTATTATTGCTTGTTATTATATAGTGCGATGGTTTTGATATCCGCCCACGTGGGCCCTCGTCCGGTCTACGATTCGGATGTGGTATATTATCTTTAATTTATAACTATTTGTTTTAGTGTTTATGATAGTTATGCCGACCAACCTGACATGCATAGATGTTTTATTATGTCTAGGAGGTAGTTGAACCGGAAATTCCAACCGACCTTCTTGTGGAGAGGTTAAATTTAGTTGAAGAGGAAAACATTTCGTTAAAGAAAAATTTGGAAAAAATGGAGGAGGAGAAGATGGAGTTGGAGTTGCATGTTGCGGAAGTTATCGATCATCACAAGATCAAGATGGACCCTATTGTCGAGAGGTTAAATTTAGTTGAAGAAGAAAACAAATTCTTGAAGGAAAAAATAAAAAAATTGTGGACGAGAAGATGATATTGGAGTTGCATGTTGCGGATGTCGTCGATGATCACAAGATCAAGATGGATGAAATGCGGTTGAAGATTAAAAAGATTAGAAAATATGCCATTCATACCGAGGCTTGGTATCATTATGCCGTTGGATCAATTGTTACCTTGGTTGCGATTATGATAGCATTTGTTTTCGCGTTGAAATGTTTTACATAGTTTCGATGTGTATGGAGAGCTATATGTTGTTAGATGAGAACTATATATGTATGTAGTTTGGTTTTAATGTGATGATGAAATTTTATCCATTTGGTCACTTAATTATCTATTTATGATGTTCTGTAATGGTTTTTGACACACTTAATTATATATAAATGCACGCAGATGAACCGGCAATGGATGTACGGTAACAGACACACCTCCGAGTACATTAAGGGCGTGCGTGAGTTTCTAAATGCGGCTGAGGCAAACAAGCAGAATGGTTTTATGTGTTGTCCATGCACTAAATGTGTGAATACGATGTCTTACTCTAACCGGAAAATCCTTCACTCCCACCTGCTTTACAAGGGTTTCATGCCACACTATAATGTTTGGACGAGGCACGGAGAAATAGGGGTTATGATGGAAGACGGCGAAGAAGAAGAGTACGATGACAACTATGTGCCCCCTGAATACGGTGATGCTGCAATTGGGGGAGCTGGTGAAGATCAAGAGGAACCAGACGATGTGCCCAATGATGCTGCAACGGGTGAAGCTGCTGAAGATCAAGAGGAACCAAATGATGATCTTCGCCGGGTCATTGTCGATGCAAGGACACAATGCGAAAGTCAAAAGGAGAAGCTGAAGTTCGATCGCATGTTAGAGGATCACAAAAAAGGGTTGTACCCCAATTGCGAAGATGGCAACACAAAGCTCGGTACCGTACTGGAATTGCTGCAGTGGAAGGCAGAGAATGCTGTGGCTGACAAAGGATTTGAGAAGCTACTGAAAATATTGAAGAAGAAGCTTCCGAAGGATAACGAATTGCCCGATAGTACATACGCAGCAAAGAAGGTCGTATGCCCTCTAGGATTGGAGGTGCAGAAGATACATGCATGCCCTAATGACTGCATCCTCTACCGCGGTGCATACAAGGATCTGAACGCATGCCCGGTATGCGGTGCATTGCGGTATAAGATCAAACGAGATGACCCTGGTGATGTTGATGGCGAGCCCGCCAGGAAGAGGGTTCCTGCGAAGGTGATGTGGTATGCTCCTATAATACCACGGTTGAAACGTTTGTTTAGAAACAGAGAGCATGCCAAGTTGATGCGATGGCATAGTGAGGACCGTAAGAAAGACGGGAAGTTGAGAGCACCCGCTGACGGGTCGCAGTGGAGAAAAATCAAGAGAAAGTACTGGGAGGAGTTTGAAAAGGACCCAAGGAACGTATGGTTTGCTTTAAGCGCGGATGGCATTAATCCTTTCGGGGAGCAGAGCAGCAATCACAACACCTGGCCCGTGACTCTATGTATGTATAACCTTCCTCCTTGGATGTGCATGAAGCGGAAGTTCATTACGATGCTAGTTCTCATCCAAGGCCCTAAGCAACCCGGCAACGACATTGATGTGTACCTAAGGCCATTAGTTGAAGAACTTTTACAGCTGTGGAATGGAAACGGTGTACGTGCGTGGGATGAGCACAAACGGGAGGAATTTGACCTAAAGGCGTTGCTGTTCGTGACCATCAACGATTGGCCCGCTCTCAGTAACCTTTCAGGACAGACAAACAAAGGATACCACGCATGCACGCACTGTTTAGATGACACTGAAAGTATATACCTAGACAAGTGCAGGAAGAATGTGTACCTGGGCCATCGTCGATTTCTTCCGACCAACCATCAATGTCGAAAGAAAGGCAAGCATTTCAAAGGCGAGGCAGATCACCGGAAGAAGCCCGCCATGCGTACCGATGATCACGTACTTGTTATGGTCAATGATTTACACGTAATCTTTGGAAAGGGCCCCGACGCACTAGCTGTTCCGAATGACGCTGAGGGACACGCACCCATGTGGAAGAAGAAATCTATATTTTGGGACCTACCCTACTGGAAAGACCTAGAGGTCCGCTCTTCAATCGACGTGATGCACGTGACGAAGAACCTTTGCGTGAACCTGCTAGGCTTCCTGGGCGTGTATGGAAAGACAAAAGATACAGCTGAGGCACGGGAGGACCTGCAACGTTTGCACGAAAAAGACGACATCCCTCCGAAGCAGTATGAAGGTCCTGCCAACTATGCTCTTACGAAAGAAGAGAAAGAAATCTTCTTTGAATTCCTGCTCAGTATGAAGGTCCCGACTGGCTTCTCGTCGAATATAAATGGAATAATAAATATGGCAGATAAAAAGTTCCAGAACCTAAAGCCTCATGACTGCCATGTGATTATGACGCAACTGCTTCCGGTTGCATTGAGGGGGCTTCTACCGGAAAACATCCGATTAGCCATTGTGAAGCTATGTGCATTCCTCAATGCAATCTCTCAGAAGGTGATCGATCCAGAAATCGTACCAAGGCTAAGGAGTGATGTGGCGCAATGTCTTGTCAGTTTCGAGCTTGTGTTCCCACCATCCTTCTTCAATATCATGACACACGTCCTAGTTCATCTAGTCGACGAGATTGTCATTCTCGGGCCCGTATTTCTACACAATATGTTCCCCTTTGAGAGGTTCATGGGAGTCCTAAAGAAATATGTCCGTAACCGCGCCAGGCCAGAAGGAAGCATCTCCATGGGCCATCAAACAGAGGATGTCATCGGGTTTTGTGTTGACTTCATTCCTGGCCTTAATAAGATAGGTCTCCCTAAATCGCGGTACGAGGGGAGACTGACTGGAAAAGGCACGCTTGGAAGGGACTCAATAATATGCAGGGACAGATATTCTTGGTCTCAAGCACACTACACAGTTCTACAGAACTCTACATTGGTGACCCCGTATGTCGATGAACACAAGAACAGTCTACGCTCCAAACACCCGGAGCAGTGCGACGACTGGATTACACGTGAACACAGCAGGACTTTCAGCAGTTGGTTGGAAACACGTCTCAGAGGTGACAACACTGTTTGTGATGAGTTGTACTTGTTGTCCAGGGGACAATCTTCGACTGTATTGATTTACAAAGGATACGAGATAAATGGGAATACATTTTACACGATTGTCCAAGATCAAAAGAGCACCAACCAAAACAGCGGTGTCCGCTTTGATGCAACAACCGAGAGGGGAAAGGACACATATTATGGTTACATAGTGGACATATGGGAACTTGACTACGGACATGATTTTAAGGTCCCTTTGTTTAAGTGCAAATGGGTCAATCTGTCAGGAGGCGGGGTACAGGTAGACCCACAGTACGGAATGACAACAGTGGATCTGAAAAATCTTGGATACACTGACGAACCATTCGTCCTAGCCAATGATGTGGCACAGGTTATCTATGTGAGGGACATGTCTACCAGACCGAGAAAAAGAAAAGATAAGGAAGCGAATACATCATACGATGAGCCAAAGCGCCACATAGTTCTTTCAGGAAAAAGGGACATCCTGGGAGTGGAGGGCAAGACAGACATGTCTGAAGATTATGAAAAGTTTCATGAAATTCCTCCCTTCAAAGTCAAGGCTGACCCAAGCATCCTGATAAACGATGAAGATTATCCATGGTTACGGCGCAATAAGCAAATGACACAAGCGAAGAAAAAGTGAAGACTTTTTTCCGCAACTATTATGATGATACCATGCCAACTTTGTAACAAACGAGTATGATACCATTGTCCGTTTGTACTATTCAAATTTCAATACTACTTGCACTAACAGAAAGTTTGTAATTGGTTTTACCAGAAAGAATTAAAAAAATAAAGCAAATAACAAAAGAAAATAAATAATGCAGAAAGCAAAACAAAAAAACTTGAAAAAAAATAGCAACAATAAGTATTTTGTTGTAAGTAGAAACAAAATAAAATAAATAAAGCAACAAAGAAAATAAATAATTTCAAATTTAAACTATTCAAATTTGAATACTACTTGCACTAACAGAAAGTTTGTAATTGGTTTAACCTAAAGCAATAATATTCACAAAGAAACTCTAAATACAGCAAAAAATAACTTAGAAATAAATAAAGCAAAAAAGAAAAAAAAAATTGGGCGCTGCCCAGTGAGCCTGCAAGGCCTACAGCACAGGATGCACCTGTACTATAAGGCCCAGCAAGCTCACAGGGCAGCGTGCAGAGTTAGGCCCAGAAGCCTGCATTTGAGAGGAGCTCGAGAGGGTGGGCGTAGCAGCCCTTATAAACCACTCTCGAGCACCCTCAGCTAGCGAGGTGGGACTAAACATCCCACCGCACCCGCGCCAGCCTAGGGCCTTTGGTCCCGGTTGGTGGTAACAACCGGGACTAAAGGGGGTATTAGTCCCGGTTCGTGGCACCACCCGGGACCAATGCCCCCCTTTAGTCCCGGTTGGTGCCACCAACCGGGACCAAAGGCCCCTCCTTCCCGCCCTTTGGGCTGCTGAAAAGGGACCTTTAGTCCCGGTTGGTGGCACCAACCGGGACTAAAGGGGGGTATTAGTCCCGGTTGGTGCTACGAACCGGGACTAATGCCCCTACTATATAACCAAGACTTGTGAAAATTTCGTCAGTTTCCTTCTTCCCCGCGCCCCCGACGCCTCTCTCCTTCCCCGCCCCCGTCGCCCCGTCGCCGTCGCCGTCGCCCCCATCGCCCCGTCGCCGTCGCCGTCGCCCCCGACGCCGCCCCGACGCCGCCTCGTCGCCGTCGCGCCGCCCCGCGCCCCCGCGCCGCCCCGCCCCACGCCGTCGCCGCGCCCCGTCGCCGTCGCGCCGTCGCGCCGCTGCGCCCTGTCGCCGTCGCACCGCCCCGCCCCGCCGCCGTCGCGCCGCCCCGCCCCGCCGCGCGATGTGAGGGCTTGCTGTTTTTCTTATGTTTATATAAATTGCTGTATATATATATATATGTGTGTGTGTGTATATATATGTGTGTATGTGTATATATATATGTGTGTATGTATATATATGTGTATATATAGTTGCTGTATATATATGTATGTGTATATATATATTTTTTCTTAGGAATTTGCTAAATATATATGTATGTGTATATATATATATTTTTTCTTAGGAAGTTGCTGTATGTGATGTGTGTATATGTGTATGTGGCTATATAGTTTTTTGTTTATATATGCTAAATATATATAGAAAGTTTTATATATGCAAAAGTTACAAATTTAGAAAAAGAAGGATAGGAAAGAAGAAAATAAGAAAGGGGAAAGAAAGAAGAAGAGGAGAGGAAGAAGAGGAGAAATAAATAAGAAGAAGAAAAAAAGAAAAAAAGAGGAGAAGAAGAAAGGAATAGAGGAGAAGAAGAGAAATTTTCTCTTCTTCTCCTCTATTCCTTTCTTCTTCTCCTTTTTTTCTTTTTTTTCTTCGATCTTCTCCTCTAGCGGTTCCTTTTTTCTTCTTCTTCCTCTTTTTTTTTATCGGATATGTCTATGTCGATATACACCCTCCGCGATAACTTCCACATTAGGGGGGGGGGGTCGAGGGTCGTCGAGGGACCGAGGGTCGTTAAGGGTCGAGAGATCGCCGAGGGGCCGAGGGTCGTCGAGGGGTCGAGAGACCGAAGGTCGAGGGGTCGAGAGGTTGCCTAGCAGTAGCGGGTCTAGGGTTGTGGATCGCCGAGCAGTCGGGGGTAAAAGTATTGAAGAATTCCATGACTTCATCATTTGCCAGAAGTAACCGGGGCATTTTGGTACAAAGTTATGCAAAGTTATTCTAGAACGGAGTTCCTGATAGGATAATCCGTCTTTTGTTACGAATTATCCTATCTGGGACTCCGTTCCAAAATAACTTTGGAGAGCTTCGTACCATCATGCTACTGTTACTTTCGCCTAATGATGAAGTATTGGTTTTGTTGAATCCTTTGACACTAGACAAAATGTGACATGAGGGGGTCTAGGGTTTGTGGATCGCCGAGCAGTCGAGGGTCGAAGCTAGTTCTACGTTTGCCATTAATATATCCATCTGTCATTGTTGAATAATAATTGGCATGTTGTAAATATTTGTAGAAACAATGGACGACAACACCCGAGACCTAGCACAAGAAGCGATGTTGATGGACATAATCGCAGATGGACAAAATGTCGTCTTGTCGTTTCTCAACGACACCGATGAGCAGGTCGAAAGAGAGCTGCAGCTGGAAGATCTAGGCTATGATATTGATGGATCCGGTGACCCAATGCACATGGAAGAAGTAGACCGTGAGGACGGCTCCGGTGACCCAATGCCGGTGCAAGAAGGAGACCGTGATGCTGGCTCCGGTGACCGAACCGAGTCCGGCCAGGAGGTATATATGTTAGTTAAGCATGTGCTGACTAGTTAATTGATGCATTCATTAACTCTCGTCTTTGTTCCTTTTTCTAGCCCTCCGGATCGAGCAAATCTTCGGTAAAGAGACGAGGAGCGAAGGAAAAGTTGAGGCCGGATGAAAAGTTTGAGATCTCAGAAATCTCGCGCTCCGGCGAGCCGATTGCACCCATCCGGACAAAGAACGCATTTGTTAATCAGTGCGGGGTTCTGGTTAGGGACAAGATCCCGATCAGCATCCATCAATGGTTAAAGCCGGCTGCAAACGACGATCAGGTGACTTATGTCACTGATATGCAGAAAGAAGATCTTTGGACTGAGCTGAAGTCAAATTTCGTCCTACCGCGAGAGGATGATCCGGCGAAGCCAGTTAAAGAGGAGTTAATCAAGTCTGCTGCACTTTCGAAGATGGCAGACCAATTCAGGGCATGGAAGAAAAAACTGAATACGTTTGTCAAAGATAAAAAGACTCCAGAATTCGTGGGCATATATGAGAAGATCAAAGATGATTGGCCTGCATTTGTGGCCCATAAGATGTCGGAAAAGAGTCAGAAGATGTCGGAGACAAACCGGATAAATGCTGTGAAGAAGAAGCATCACCATCGCACGGGGTCAGGTGGCTACCTCAGAGCCCGGCCTAAGTGGGCCAAGGCTGAGAATGATCTGCTTGAGAAAGGGATCGAACCAGAGACAATGCACTGGCCAGACCGTTGCCGGACTTGGTTCTTCGGGGCTGGCGGAACCTTGGACCCCGTATCAGGGTGGTGCATTTGGACGGACAAGTAATTGGAAACACCACTCAGGATGCGGCAGTATATCAAAGCAGCGCATGAAGGGACGTTCTTCCCCGACAGAGAGAACGACGAGCTGACAATGGCCCTCGGGAATCCTGAGCACCCTGGACGGACACGAGGCACGCCAGGCTCCCTTCGGTGGCGTGCTGGGTTTCCAGACGCAGGCGGCTACAAATGCCACGACAGGAGGAAGAAAATGGAGCTGACCGAAATGCAGGCGCTGCGGGCCAGAATACAAGCGATAGAGGAACGGGAAGCAAATCGGGACAAAAGAATTGCCGAAGCTTCCCCCGAAGCTACCCCGCCATCTCAGCGGAGAAGCAGCGTGGCTTCCACCGAGCTGCTTCAACCAGAGCCTGTCTTGACGGCTACTGCCAGGTATCCCGTGGATGCTATCACGGAGGCACAAAATTGCCACCTTATGGCGCAGTGGATGAATCTGAAGGTCAAGGCGGCTGCTGGCTCTGTTTATCCTTCTGGACCCGGCGACACTTTTCACTGCCGGCCGATTCCAGAAGGATATGCTAGGGTGATGGTGGATGAAATAACGGAGGGATTTGAGGAGCTCCAGCTTGACCACCCTACCGGTGAAGGGGAGACTCGGCTAGGTTCTTCACTGAAGACTCCATGCCTATGGCGGAAGGACCTCATCAACATTATCAACTGGACGCCTCCGCCTCCTCCTCCTCCTCCTCCGGCGAGTCAGGGCACTCCGCCTCCTCCACCGCCTCCTCCTCCGGCGAGTGACGATCGGGGCACTCCGGCTCCTTCTCCGGCGCGTGGCGGCACTCCGCCTCCTTCGCCAGCTGCGCCGGCGCGCCCGAGCAGCCAGCCTGCTCCTCCTTCTCCACCTAGTCAGCAAGGGCGGAAGAGACCTGCCACCGCTCTGGCTGCTCCTGCTCCGGCGCGTAAGCAAGGAAAAAAGACAGCCACTTCGTCTGGTCTGGCGACGTCTAGCAATACAGCCAGAGGCGGGAGGCGATGCAGATTCGGTCCTTCTCTCACACCTCTAGAGAAGTTACCATATGAGAGGTCCGACGAGGAAAACACGAAGATAGCTCAAGGCGAAGTGAAGGACTTTTTTGAAGGGTTGAAAGCACAGAGACATCCACCTCCGGAGGAGAAGATAGATGCGGTGAAAGCAAAGCGCACTCTTGCTGCCCTGAAGCAACCAGCGAAAAGTAAGCCGCAGGACAACTATGACCGCATGATTCAAAAGTCATATCAAGCAGCGAAGCGGTCGAGAAGTACTAAAAGTGATCAAAGGTTAGCAGAAGGACGAGCTGGGAAACAAATTGCCTAGCTCGGCGAACAAGCGGACCAATCATGACCCCTGCTCAAGGTGTCTAGCGACATGGTCGCTAATGATCCGAGGATGGTGCCCGGTTATACCAATCTTGCAGATTACGTGTCCGACGATGTACAGTATGATTTCTTGGACGTGCAGATAGAAAGATACGAGTACAAAAAGCCTCTCGTCAAAAATGAAAGATCTCTATCAACGAATATGCGAAGATTGCATGATTGGTACTTGAAAATCTCCAGAGAGTCTGGGGGGAGGGATAGCTTGTATTTGAGAGTTAAACCGGAGCATGACCTCGTTGCAATTGAACTGTTGCCTGTTCCATTTGAGGAGTTCTATCAGTTTTTCAATCAATTGGCCCTCGATAAAGCAACGGCACCTGCTATTGTCTGTAAGTAGTAGTACTTCTGTCATTAAGTCTCTCTATATAGCTGATCTTCATTGCATGTATTTATAATTATCCTCACTATATTATGCAGATTGAAGATCGTCGAATTGAAGAAAATACAAGTAGGTGATATTGGGTTCGTTAACACATACCTCATAGATGCAACCGGGGTTAAATTACGTCCCGACGATACCGAGACCAACTTGATACGATCGTTGGTGGTAAATGAAAACAAAGATATAATACTCTTTCCTTACAACTTCAAGTGAGTGTTACTGTCTTGTGCATATTTGGTTTCCCTTATATATCAGTCAAGGTTATAGTGATGTAATTGATGAGTTCATGCATGCGTGCGCAGCTTCCACTATATTCTCTTAGAGATTAAGCTTGAGAAGGGAGTAGTAACTGTCTTGGACTCTAAACGTAAAGATCCCGAGGAGTATGCGGACATGACTCAAATGCTCGTCAGGTAAGTTAAATCATCAATATTATCCACCATGCATATATATCAGCAACTTCATTTCTGATATCAACTAATTGTTTTCTTTGTCTGGCAGGGTTTGGAGAAAATTCACCAAAAAATCTCCGGGACTGCCGAAGAAGCTAGAATTTAGATACCCGAAAGTAAGTACTATATAGTAGCATGTTCCGCGCGCGCATCTCCTATATCTTGATTCAAGCGCTAGTTTCATCAATACCAATTTGCCATTCTTGCTTATCAGTTTGATTGACCTCTATTACTTGTAAAGTGGTTGTGGCAGGAACCCGGGAATGATTACTGTGGATACTACATTTGCGAGTCCATCCGCCACACGACCTGTGAGCGGGGCTACACTGAAGCACAATTTGAAGTGCGTAAGCAATCAATAATATTCACAAATTTATAGCATCATTTCATGTATTGACCCCCTACTTCAAATTAGATGTTTCGGATGCGGGATGAACTCCTAACACCAGATCGTCTGCGAGCAATTCAAGAGGAATTGGCGGCATTCTTCCTTGAACACGTGATCGCTGAAGACGGAGAATACTATGTGGACCATGCATCCATATAATAGGAGATTATATTTGTAAGAGATAATTATTGTATATATGTACCCGGTAGTGTCGGATAGATATACGAGAACTTGTTGTTCGACCAATCTCTTGGAGGAGAGGTGGTCGATATTACTTCTCTCTGTATGCATATATATATATATATATATATATATATATATATATGTTGATTATACGATCTTCTATTTCCTTCATTTGCTTTACTAGCTAGCTAGCTAGCTACCGTGTCTAGTCATCTCTATACGTATGTGTAGTACGTAGCGTCGACCAAGCACGGACATAAGAGAGGACACTTCTCTCTATTAATTAGCTAGCTAACACAATATGAAACACCTAAATTTACCCCCCAAAACCTCCAACCCCCCCTCCCCTTTCAAAAAAAAAAACAAAAACCACAGCCACAGAAATGCTGACGCGTGGATGCCTTTTGGTCCTGGTTGGTACCATCATCCGGGACTAAAGCCCCTCCTGCCTGGGCTCGGCGCACAGGCCATGTGGACACCCATCTGCCCCGGTTCTGGATTGAACCGGGACTAAAGGGTCAGAGCATTAGTACCGACCTTCTTGTCCCAGTTCAGGAACCGGGGCTAAAGGCCCAAACGAACCGGGTCTGATGACCCTTTATCTACTAGTGATTACTTAAATTCCCAGAAAAATCCCGGGAAAAATATATAAAAAATCAGCGTTCCGGAAGCTTCCCTGCGGCCAAAGTAGGGACGGAGGGGGCCCACCAGGGCTCCAGGCGGCCAGAGGGCACGGCCCCCCTCCTGGCCGCGCCGCCAGGGCGCCTGGGCACCCCAGGTCTCCTCTGACGCCCCCCTTTGGCATATATTTACACCGCGTCCCGAAACCCTCGAGGACGAAACCCTTTTTCGCGATCTCATCTCTGTTCCGCCGCCGCCGCGCTTCCAAGATCGAGAGCACCAGGAGAACTCTTCCCGGCACCCTGCCGGAGGGGAGGATCACCACCGGGAGCTTCTCCACCACCATGGACGCCTCCCGGATGAGTTGTGAGTAGTCTCCCTTGGACCATGGGTCCATGGCCAGTAGCTATGTGATGTTCTCCTCCCCTCTTTGTCCTTCACCGATTAGACTTCATGAGCTGCCCTACATGATCGAGCACATATGTAATCCTTATGTTGTTGCTATGATTAGTTTGCTGGGATCCGATGGATTATGAGATTATGTTCAGATTGTGTTTGAGTAATATATTTGATTCACCTCTTTTATATTTATGTTCTTGAGTAATTCTTGCATGTTCTCCGTTGCTGTTTATTGCTTTGGCCAAGTAGTAGGTAGTGACTCCAAGAGGGAACGTTATGCTTGATTGTGGGTTCATGCCCCTCGATGACTAGCTTGAGTGACAGAAACATGAGTCTAGGGGATGTGCTGTTGCCACAAGGGGGAAAACAATGGTGCTTGTACTTGCGGGTGCAAGGATTGCTTACTTTACGCAAAGTTCTTTTAATGCAGTTGTCTGTTGCTTTGAGTATACACTATGGGTGGGACTCGCAACTTAATACCAGCGAGATGTTCTGGATAGATATCTCAAGGTGGATGATTAGTAGTAGATGCAGATGGATTTCGGTCTACTTGCCTTGGCGTACCGCCCATGCTTTGAACCTCTACCTTTCTTGCAGCATAGTTAGCATTGGCTTGCGCACATAATCCTGTCAATTGCCCAGCTGTTATTTGTTTACCTCGTTTAGCTGTTTTATCGTCTTTTGGGAGAGAGACATCACTAGTGAACATCATGGGACCCCGGTCCATATTACCATCACTGATCACATCTGCTATTTACTTTCTGTTCTTACTTACTAGTTGCAGTTATACCTATCACTATTATCTCTTGTGTTTGATCCTTTGTAAACGACAAGGCTGGAGGGACTGACAACCTCTCTGTACTCGTTGGGAGCAAAGTTATTTGTATCTGTGTGTAGGTCCTGTCAGCCGCTAAATATTTGGCGCCGTTAGCAGTTGACACCTTCTTGTTGAACCTTGGAGTCTCAGGGGAATTCGATCCTTGGTATCTTTGCCAAGGGAAAACTACCGCTACACTGCATCTCAAACCTTCCACTTGGGGTAACCAACGAGGGGCGAGAAGCCATCAAGCAAAGTTTTCTGGCGCCGTCGCCGGGGACTCCACTCTTCAAGATAGGGGAGTTGCACGCTATCTTTTACCTTTGCTTTTTAGTCTTGTTAGTTTACCTTTCAGTTTTGCTTTAGCGTCTTCTATCAAAAATCACAAAAATAGTTATCTTGCCTACTTGCTGCTATGGGTTCCACCGAGAACACCAAGTTGTGTGACTTCACTAGTCATAACAACGATGACTTTATCTGCACACCCATTACTACACGTGCCACTTCAGCACCTTCTTATGAAATTAAACCTGCTTTACTGAATCTAGTTATGAAAGATCAATTCTCCGGTGCTGGAGATGATGCTGCTTTACACTTAAACAATTTTGTTGAACTTTGTGATATGCAAAAGTACCAAGAAATAGATGGTAATATTGTTAAGCTTAAGCTTTTTCCTTTCTCCTTGAGAGGAGGAGCTAAAATTTGGTTTCAATCTTTGCCTAGAAATAGCATAGATTCTTGGGACAAGTGCAAGGATGCCTTTGTTGGAAAGTACTATCCACCTGCTAAAATTATCCAACTAAGGAGTAACATAATGAATTTTAAACAATTGGATAATGAACACGTTGCCCAAGCTTGGGAAAGCATGAAATCTCTTGTCAAGAACTGCCCTACTCATGGTTTGACTACTTGGATGGTTATCCAGACTTTTTATGCAGGCTTGAACTTTACCTCACGGAACTTGTTAGATTCGGCCGCGGGAGGAACCTTTATGTCAACTACACTTGGTGCTGCCACGAAGCTTCTCGATGGGATGATGACCAATTATTCCCAATGGCACACCGAACGCGCTCCAACAGGTAGGAAGGTAAACTCTGTCGAGGAGATTTCCTCCCTAAATGAAAAAGTTGACTTGATCATGTCTCTACTTTCCAAGCAATCTTATATTGATCCTCGTGATGTTCCTTTATATTCTTTGATTGCTCAAGATCAAGTAGATGTGAATTTTATCTCTAGAAACAGTTTCAATAACAATGCTTATAGGAGTAATTTTGGTAGCAATCCTAGACCGTTCCCCTCTAATTCCTATGGGAACAACAATGCTTATCCTAGCACCAAGAACTCCACTTCTGAAGTAGAGATTATGCTTAAAGATTTCATCACTACCCAAAAAGCCTTCAATAAGAGTGTAGAAGAAAAACTAGCCAAACTAGATGATCTCTCTTCGAAGGTAGACAATTTAGCCCATGAGGTAGAATTGCTTAAAATTAGAACTTCCCCTCTTGAGGAGAGGAAGACCACTCCTATGAATGCTATTCAAGTGCAAATTAATGAAAACATTAGGATGTTGGCTAAACTTAAAGTGAGATGGGCTAGAGAAAAGGAGGAAGAAGATAGAATTAAGAACCTTCCTACCCACCACACTGTTGCTACTATCCAAGTTGTTGAGGATATCCAAACTCTTAGCACCGAATGCACTCCTGGTCCCATTTGACCTATTAATGGTGATGCTATGACCATAGAAACTACCAAACAAGTGAGCCTAAAGACACCACTACCACTTTACTTGATAGTAGAGACCTTGATTTTGATAATTGCACCCTTACCGAAGTTATTGATTTCCTTCACAAGATGTCTAGAGATCCCCGCAGTAGTACACTTAATCTTGCCTTCACAGAGCATATCACTAATGCTCACATCAAATCTAGGGAGGAGAAACTTAGGGTAGAAGCCTCCATACCTAGGAAGCTAGAAGATGGTTGGGATCCTATGATTAAAATTAAGTTGAATAACTTCTCTTGCTATGCTTTATGTGATGTTGGAGCTAGTACCTCCGTTATGCCCAAAAGAATATATGATATGCTTAAATTGAAACCTTTTGATTCTTGTTCTTTCGGTGTTCGTCTTGTTGATTCTTCCATAAAGAAACCTTTGGGAAGGATCGACGATGTTCTTATCATTGTCAATGACAATTATGTTCCCGTTGATTTTACTATTATGGATATTGAATGTGAACCTTCTTGTCCAATTATTTTGGGACGACCTTTTCTTCGCATCGTGGGTGCTATCATTGACATGAAAGAGGGGAATATAAAATTCCAATTTCCTCTCAAGAAAGGGATGGAACACTTCCCTAGGAAGAAGATTAAGTTACCTTTTGAGTCCGTTATACGGGCTAGCTATTCTTTTACTCTTGATAAAACTTGATCTCTTTGCATTATGCCTAGCTTAAAGGCATAAAAGAAAGCGCTTTTGGGAGGCAGCCCACAATGAATAAATTTTATTTTGCTTTTGTTGTGTCTTGATGTTGTTACTACAGTAGCATCATCATTGTATCTTTACTTTTCAGCTTTGTGCCAAGTTTAGCCTCTGATTGCAAGAAAGCTCAAAAGTTGTGACGTGCTGTCCAGGAAATAGATTCTGTCCTTGGATAAAAAATTTCGTATAAAATCACCAGATCATCTTTTTGGTCTGAATGTTTTCAACAGCGTGCTCTATACAATTGGCTTTCGGGCGTTTGTTCTGAGTTTTTTGATTTGAGTTGCAGAAGTGCCCCGAAAAAATTATTTACTACCTGCTGGTCTGTTTTTCACAGATTCTGTCCTGTTTTGCCTTTCCTTCATTTTGCAAACCTTGAGCTTGCTTTTTCTTTGCAAAAACCTTTTGGCAATCTTGAGAAACAGTAGACCTTCAAGAATATCCTTATTTCCATCAAGGAAAAATTATTTTATTATGGGTACTAACCTCGCTAATCAGATTATGATGAGTTATGTATGAAGGGAGTTTTCAAGTGTGCGAGGGAAGATGATAAAAAGATTCAGGAGTGTCAAACGCTCAAGCTTGGGGATGCCCCCATGCACCCCCAAGAAATATTCAAGAAGACTCAAGCGTCTAAGCTTGGGGATGCCCCCGTGCATCCCCTTCTCCATCAACATTATCAGTTCGTCTTTCGTTCCACTATATTTTAATCACTTCATGTGTTATGTGCTATGCTTGGAGTGTCTTGCTTTTAGTTTCCTTTTTAGTTTTCTTTAGCTTTTCTTGCTTTTCATAACGAGTTGGAACTCAGCTTTCTTTGTGTGGGAGAGAAACACGCTCCACTTCAACCTAGAACACAACATAGAATTTTCATGTCTATCTTTGTTGTGTATGTTCTTGGTCTTTCAATAGCTACTGTCATGCTTAGCTCTTAGTTTGCACGCTTTACTTTTTAAAGAGCTTTTGTTTAGTTGGTCGCTGGAACTCTCTTTAGTTATCATGCTTATTTTGTTAAGAGAGTTGGCTTCTGTTGCACTGGTTGATATGTCCATGATAAAAATGCTATGTGCATAATGGTGCTTAGTAGTTCATGTTTTCTTATGGTTAGTGTCAAATAGCTGGGGGTTTCTCAATGTGTTATTTGAGTACCAACATGATTTGTTTGCCTATGATGTGGTATGGTTTAGTGATATTTTCCTCCGAGAATTTATTTTGATTGACTTGGCGTATGCTCACGCATATTTAAGACTGTAAAGAAAGTCTATCAAGCCTTGATGATCTTTAATTTCTGAGTAGCGATATAACTTCCATGCTCGATTCAATGTTGCTTTGTCGCTCTGCATGATTATGACCGTCATTGCTCTCTTAGTTGGTCGCTCCCAGTCTTTTGCTAACCTCCACCTGTACTAAGCTGACTGACTGCTTGTGCATCCAAAATCCTCGAAACCAGTTATGCCATATGAGTCCACCATACCTTCCTATACATGGTATTTACCTGCCATTCCTAACGAAGACTTTCATGTACCATCTCGAAATTAATCAAAAAAGCATTTCTCTTTTGTGCCTCTGTTTTAGCTCATGAGGAAGTAGTAGTTAATTCATGATCTTTTTAAGTTGGACAAGCTTCACCCCGGGATTGCATGTCTAATGTGCAAACCCTTAATACGAGAAGGAACTGGCATAGAGTGCGCCCGGCTCATTAAAAAATATATACAACAAACAAACCCTCCTTCACGCTTTGTTCATGAGAAATCAGAAAACTTTGGCAGTGATAAACAAAGGAGATTAAGAGGATGTGATCGTCCTCATGCGGGAGCCGTTCCTCGAAACTTGTCAAGCTCGAGAAGTAATTGAGTTATCTGCTAGCATTCGTTGACGAAATATGCATACCCCAAAAAATAATTTTACCTCTGTTTTTAAAACCAAGAGCTCTGGTACATGTTTAGTTTTTGTTTCCGACCACGGGTTTTCAACCTTGCCATCAAAAGCCACGGTTCTTGAGTCTCCACCTTCTTTAAAGCACCAACTATTGAGAGCATGATTGTCATTCTGAGTGTAATGTGCATTGTCCCAAAGTACCATTGTCTTCTGCATGATTATGATATCGTTTATTCTGACATCATTGTAACTAGTCGTCACTTAAACCTTGGAGGTGCCCTTGCATTTATGTTTTGCTTCACTAAAGGGGGCAAGCGAGGTACCACTTTATCATATTTGCACACCATGCTCACTACAAATCTATTTGATGTTTCAGTATCATATTGTAAAACTTTCAGTTCTTTGTGATTTTCTCATGAGGCAACTTAATTACTACAGATTCATTGTCTCAGTAAGCTTTTGTCACGTGACTATGAAAAGTCCTTATATGGTTAATAGCATGTCACCACAGACATTATGCTTGTTATCATTTACCTACTCGAGGACGAGCATGAATTAAGCTTGGGGATGTTGATACGTCCAAAACGTATCTAAAATTTCTGCTTGCTCCATGCCTCTTTTGTGTGATATTGCTATGATATTTATGCACTTCCATACACTTTTGATCATATTTGGACTAACCTATTAACTCAGTGCACCTCAGTGCCAGTTTCTGTTTTCTGCTGTTTTTGTATTTCAGGTTTTCCCATTACATAAATTGCCAAAAAAATCCCGGGAAAAATATATAAAAAATCAGCGTTCCGGAAGCTTCCTTGCGGCCAAAGTAGGGACGGAGGGGGGCCACCAGGGCTCCCGGCGGCCAGAGGGCGCGGCCCCCCTCCTGGCCGCGCCGCCAGGGCGCCTGGGCCCCCCAGGCCTCCTCTGACGCCCCCCTTTGGCATATATTTACACCGCGTCCCGAAACCCTCGAGGACGAAACCCTTTTTCGCGATCTCATCTCTGTTCCGCCGCCGCCGCGCTTCCAAGATAGGGAGCACTAGGAGAACTCTTCCCGGCACCCTGCTGGAGGGGAGGATCACCACCGGGAGCTTCTCCACCACCATGGACGCCTCCGGATGAGTTGTGAGTAGTCTCCCTTGGACCATGGGTCCATGACCAGTAGCTATGTGATGTTCTCCTCCCCTCTTTGTCCTTCACCGATTAGACCTCGTGAGCTGCCCTACATGATCGAGGCACATATGTAATCCTTATGCTATTGCTATGATGAGTTTGCTGGGATCCGATGGATTATGAGATTATGTTCAGATTGTGTTTGAGTAATATATTTGATTCACCTCTTTTATATTTATGTTCTTGAGTAATTCTTGCATGTTCTCCGTTGCTGTTTATTGCTTTGGCCAAGTAGTAGGTAGTGACTCCAAGAGGGAACGTTATGCTTGATTGTGGGTTCATGCCCCTCGATGACTAGCTTGAGTGACAGAAACATGAGTCTAGGGGATGTGCTGTTGCCACAAGGGGTAAAACAACGGTGCTTGTACTTGCGGGTGTAAGGATTGTATACTTTATGCAAAGTTCTTTTAATGCAGTTGTCTGTTGCTTTGAGTTTACACTATGGGTGGGACTCGCAACTTAATACCAGCGAGATGTTCTGGATAGATATCTCAAGGTGGATGATTAGTAGTAGATGCAGATGGATTTCGGTCTACTTGCCTTGGCGTACCGCCCATGCTTTGAACCTCTACCTTTCTTGCAGCATAGTTAGCATTAGTTTGCGCACATAATCCTGTCAATTGCCCAGCTGTAATTTGTTTACCTCGCTTAGCTATTTTTTCATCTTTTGGGAGAGAGACATCACTAGTGCACATCATGGGACCCCGGTCCATATTACCATCACTGATCACATCCGCTATTTACTTTCTGTTCTTACTTACTAGTTGCAGTTATACCTATCACCATTATCTCTTGTGTTTGATCCTTTGTAAACGACAAGGCCGGAGGGATTGACAACCTCTCTGTACTCGTTGGGAGCAAAGTTATTTGTATCTGTGTGCAGGTCCTGTCAGCCGCTAAATATCTGGCGCCGTTAGCAGTTGACACCTTCTTGTTGAACCTTGGAGTCTCGGGGGAATTCGATCCTTGGTATCTTTGCCAAGGGAAAACTACCGCTACACTGCGTCTCAAACCTTCCACTTGGGGTAACCAACGAGGGGCGAGAAGCCATCAGCGCTGCGGCGGCGGAACAGAGGCGAGATCGCGAAAAAGGGTTCTGTCCTCGAGGGTTTCGGGACGAGAGGGATATATATGCGAAGGGGGCAGCCAGAGGCGGAGCAGGGGCCCCAGGCGCCCCCCTGGCGCGGCCAGGGGTGGGGCCGCGCCAGGTGGCCGCCTGGGCCTCCCCTGGCTCCCCTCTGGCCCATCTTTGGTTCTTCGCGAAGCTTCCTGTACGCTGATTTTTCCTATATTTTTCCTGGAATTTTTGGAGCACTTTTAATATGGGGGAAACCTGAAATAGAAAAACAGCAGAAAACAGGAACTGGCACTGTGGTGCACTGAGTTAATAGGTTAGTCCAAATATGATCAAAAGTGTATGGAAGTGCATCAATATCATAGCAATATCACACAAAATAAGCATGGAGCAAGCAGAAATTATAGATACGTTTTGGACGTATCAACATCCCCAAGCTTAATTCATGCTCGTCCTCGAGTAGGTAAATGATAACAAGCATAATGTCTGTGGTGACATGCTACCAACCATATAAGAACTTTTTAAGGAAAGCAATCAAGGCATGTAATTCAATTCAAGTCATAACAAGCAAGAGTCTATATTAGCATTGTAACAAGCAACATAAGAACATAAAGGTGCAAGAGCTCTCGCTGTCCTTGACTCGAATGTCTCCAAATGGTGTTTGCGTGTAAGAAAGGGGATAGGGATATACGAGGAGTAAAACATAGTTTTTGTATTGTTGAGAACTTAATCTACTAAAGTTTCACACTTGGTCTTCTTTGGAATCTTATCTTGACTCATCCCCAGACCACTAGCCAGGTACAAGTCAAAATGATCCACTCCCTTTCGATATTTTGAGCACTCATGCAATGGATGAGCGTAAGCAAGAAGGTTGACACTTATGATGGCAAAGAGAGAAAAATGATGAAGGGGAAGACAAAAAAGGTGTGAAAGGCTCACATCAATGAGGACAATCATAGGCGAGAGAAAGCCAAATGATAGATATGATGTGAGGAGTAGGGATTGCCATGCAACGGATGCACATATGAGCTAAGGTAAGCTCTCCAATGGAACTAGTGGGGGTGCATCCAACTTGCTCGCTCAAGAAGACCTAGAGCTCTTTTGAGGAGGCTCATCATTGGAATATACAAGCCAAGTTCTATAGTGTGAAGGTCCCCACATAGCTATATGCATGAATGATAATCTCTATGGAGTACAAGGTATAAGATGGAGTACGAGTGTGGATCTCTCAAAAGGAATAGTAGTGTGCCCCCTTCTCTCTTTTTATTTCTTTTTCTCTTTTTTCTCTTTTTTTATTTTTTTGTGGCCTCAATGGCTCTTTCTATTTAACTCACATTTGTCCTCTTTGGGATCTTTTGATTTTGTCCTCTTTGGGATCATTTCCTCACGTTAGGGGTAACACTATATATATTACAAGAAGTATAGAAGATCATTCACACTTTACAAAAGTACTCAACATAAAGATGAAACTATCATGATGTATGCAAATGTATGCCTCTGCCGGTGTAGCAGGATATGCAATGATACTAGCGCGTCATGTAGCAATGATTAGGGCAATGCCCAACTAGCATGCGGCTCATCGATCAAGCAAAAAGCATGTATGACATGAAGATCAAGTCATGAGAAGATGGATGTTGCATGTCAATGTATCTCGGAAAGGCTATGGAAATGCCTTGATAGGTAGTTATGGTGGCTGTTTTGAGGAAGGATATAATGAGGCTTATGATGACAGAGCATATCGTGCCAAGGATTTGGATGCACCGGCGAAATATGCGCCAACTCTCGAGGTGAGAAAGGGCAATGCACGGTACCGAAGAGGCTAGAAAAATATGGCTAGGTGGAAGTGTCAGCTTTCGAATACTCACATTAGTCCGAAGAACTCATGCACTTATTATCGGTAACTCTCAATCTAATTAGGAGGTTCACAAGAGACAAGTACCCCGAGGAGGAGTGTATGGGGGTTTGGTTATCCTTGCGCATCCTCGATTCATGGTACGTGAGTGTACTCTAATATTCGATCCCTCCAAAGATTAGTGATCCATCTAGTAGCTAAAGTTCTCAACTATTTTGTAGGTTTTCGAAAATAAACACGGATTGCCCAAAATACGACATCTATCACTAATAGGCTAAAGCTCTTGACACCAAAAGTTCAGACATTACTCATGGCAATACCTCAAAACTATTGCAAGTTACTACTAAAATTAAATAGCAACCTCAATTACCTACTTTAAGTTAAGACACACAACTCAGTGCAACAGGCAAACTCCCTTAATAAGATAAACATGAAAACTTAAGAGAGTTCAGCAACCAACTAAACAAAAGCTCTTTAAAAAGAAAAGCATGAAAACTAAGAGCTAAACATGAAAGCAGCTATGGAAAGACAAAGAACACACACAACAAAGATAAGCATGAAAATCCTATGTTGTGTTCTAGGTTGAAGTGGAGCGTGTTTCTCTCTCACACAAAGAAAGCTGGGTTCTAACATGTTATGAACAGCAAGTAAAGCTAAAGAAAACTAAAAAAGGAAACTAAGAGCAAGACGCTCCAAGCATAGCACATAACGCATGAAGTGATAAATATAGTGGAACGAAAGACGAACTGATAATTGTTGATGGAGAAGGGGATGCATGGGGGCATCCCCAAGCTTAGACGCTTGAGTCTTCTTGAATATTTCTTGGGGTGCACGGGGGCATCCCCAAGCTTGAGCGTTTGACCCTCCTGAATCTTCTTTTATCATCTTCCCTCGCACACTTGAAAACTCCCTTCATACATAACTCATCATAATCTGATTAGCGAGGTTAGTACCCACAATAAAATAATTTTTCCCTACCGGAAATAAAGATAATCTTGAAGAGCTACTGTTTCTCAAGATTGCCAAAAGGTTTTTGCAAAGAAAAAGCAAGCTCAAGGTTTGCAAAACGAAGAAAAGGCAAAACAGGACAGGATCTGTGAAAAACAGACCAGCATGTAGTAAATAATTTTTTCAGGGCACTTCTGCAACTCAAATCAATAAACTCAGAACAGACGCTCGAAAGCCAATTGTATAGAGCACGCTGTTAAAAAAATTCAGATAAAAAAGATGATCTGGTGATTTTATTCGAATTTTTCTGTCCAAGGACAGAATCTGTTTTCTGGATAGCACGTCACAACTTTTGAACTTTCTTGCAATCGGAGGCTAAACTTGGCACAAAGCTGAAAAGAAAAGATACAATGATGATGCTACTGTAGTAACAAACATCAAGACACAACAAAAGCAAAATAAAACCTAATTTGTTGTGTGCTGCCTCCCAAAAGCGCTTTCCTTTATGCCTTCAAGCTAGGCATGATGCAAAAAGGAGGAATCAAAAGTCATCATAATAATCGGAGTTATAAATTGCTTCAAATGGTTCCTCAACAAGTTCATCCTTGTTCCTTCTAGGAAAGGGGTACGTACCTTTTGCCTTCCCGCGTAGGCGGATTTGTCCCTTACCTATATCGATGAAGCCTTTTACGGCTCGGAGGAAGTCCCTTCCAAGCACTATATTTTCTTGGTTTGGCTTCATGATGAAGAAATCAACCATTGCAATCCCTTTAAGGAATGTAACTGGTACGTCTTTTATTCTTCCATGGATCTCAGAAATATCTCCATTAGCATGTTCATGATAGGATGATAATTTGTCCATGTTAAATTTTAAAGAATCATGAACAATTTTTGGCATAGTAGAAACCATAGATCCAATATCACAATAAGCAAGGAAGTCTTGATTAGAGATGCTAATCCTAACAAAAGGCTCCCAATCATTGTCTATTTCCAAAATATCTCTCTTATTGGGTTTGGGTTTCTCTACCTTCATCAAGTCTAGAGCATCCATTCTCTTCTCAATAGTAGCAAGTCTATCTATGATAGTATCAAAACTATGATCATAAACAAAGTAACTAGATAGACCATGTATAATTTCAAGAGCTCTAGCTTCATCACACTCTAGGAAATATCCTTCAGCTATAATATCAAGAGAGTGTTTACACCATTTAAAAAGACCATGATAAAATTTCTAAGCACAATTTTTATAGGTATCCAAGGCATAATTCTCCTATGTGCATCAAAAATTCTGTCCCATGCCTTCTTCATATTTTCTCCATCCCTTTGATGGAAATCTAGAACTTCTGATTCCCTCAAAGCACCAAGTCCTAACATGCTTGACTAAACAGAAAGGACTACTAACAGAAAAGCAAATAAATTTTTTCTGATTTTTGATAAAGGACACTAAAGCAAAAACTGAAAGGTAAACTAACAAGACTAAAAAGCAAAGATAAGAGATAGCGTGCAACTCCCCTATCTTGAAGAGTGGAGTCCCCGGCAACGGCGCCTGAAACTTGCTTGATGGCTTCTCGCCCCTCGTTGGTTACCCCAACTGGAAGGTTGAGATGTAGCGTAGCGGCAAATTTCCCTTGGCAAAGATACCAAGGATCGAATCCCGTGAGACTCCGAGGGTCGACAAGTAGGTGTCAACGGCGCCAGAAACTTAGCGGTTGACGGGACCTGCACACAGATACAGATAACTTTGCTCCCAACGAGTATAGAGAGGTTGTCAATCCCTCCGGCCTTGTTGTTTACAAAGGATCAAGCACAAGAGATAATAATGATAGCTATGACTGCAACTAGGAAGTAAAAACAGGAAGTAAATAGAAGGTGTGATCAGCGGTGGTAATATGGACCGGGGTCCCATGATGTTCACTAGTGATGTCTCTCTCCCAAAAGACGATAAAATAGCAAAGCGAGGTAAACAAAATACAGTTGGGCAATTGACAGGATTATGTGCACAAACCAATGCTAACTATGCTGCAAAGAAAGGTAGAGGCTCAAAAGCATGGGCGGTACGCCAAGGCAAGTAGACCGAAATCCATCTGCATCTACTACTAATCATCCACCTTGAGATATCTATCCAGAACATCTCGCTGGTATTAAGTTGCGAATCCCACCCAAAGTGTAAACTCAAAGCAACAGACAACTGCATTAAAAGAACTTTGCGTAAAGTAAACAATCCTTGCACCCGCAAGTAAAAGCACCGTTGTTTTCTCCCTTGTGGCAACAGCACATCCCCTAGACTCATGTTTCTATCACTCAAGCTAGTCATCAGGGGGCATGAACCCACAATCAAGCATAACGCTCCCTCTTGGAGTTACTACCTACTACTTGGCCAAAGCAATAAACAGCAACGGAGAATATGCAATAATTACTCAAGAACAAAGATATAAAAGAGGTGAATCAAATATATTACTCAAACACAATCTGAACATAGTCTCATAATCTATCAGATCCCAGCAAACTCAGCAAAGCAACAGCAGAAAGATTACATATGTGCCTCGATCATGTAGGGCAGCTCACGAGGTCTAAACCATGAAGAGCAAAGAGGGGAGGAGAACATCACATAGCTACTGATCATGGACCCATGGTCCAAGGTGGACTACTCACGACTCATCCGGGAAGCGTCCATGGTGGTGGAGAAGCTCCCGGTGGTGGTTCTCCCCTCCGGCAGGGTGCCGGGAAGAGTTCTCCTCATGCTCCCGATCTTGGAAGCGCTGAGGCGGCGGAATAGAGGCGAGATCACGAAAAAGGGTTCTGTCCTCGAGGGTTTCGGGACGAGAGGGATATATATGCGAAGGGGGCAGCCAGAGGCGGAGCAGGGGCCCCAGGCGCCCCCCCTGCCGCGGCCAGGGGTGGGGCCGCGCCAGGTGGCCGCCTGGGCCTCCCCTGGCTCCCCTCTGGCCCATCTTTGGTTCTTCGCGAAGCTTCCTGTACGCTAATTTTTCCTGGAATTTTTGGAGCACTTTTAATATGAGGGAAACCTGAAATAGAAAAACAGCAGAAAACATGAACTGGCACTGTGATGCACTGAGTTAATAGGCTAGTCCAAATATGATCAAAAGTGTATGGAAGTGCATCTATATCATAGCAATATCACACAAAAGAAGCATGGAGCAAGCAGAAATTATAGATACGTTTTGGACGTATCAGGTGCCTAATAATACCATCTACTCCTTCTTTATTAAGGCGTGGGTCATCCCAAAAGTAATGTCTTAAATCATAGAAGAAAATTTTCTTTTGTTGCATGTGAAAATAGGTGGTATAAATTTAGCAACAATATAATTAGCATAGTCTACATACCAAGGGGTATTGCGAGAAGCATTTATGACAGCTAGTTGTTCATCAGGAAAACTATCATCAATAGGTAATGGGTCATCAAGGAATTTTCTAACCTGGATAAGTTATCAGCTACAGGATTCTCAACTCCCTTTGTATTAGTAATATGTAAGTAAAACTCTTGTAGCAAAAGAACCCACCTAATGAGTCTAGGTTTAGTATCTTTCTATTCCAAAAGGTATTTAATAGCAGCATTGGTGTGAACAATTACTTTAGAATCAACTATGTAATATCTGAATTTATCACAAGCAAACACAACTGCTAGAAATTCTTTCTCCGTAGTAGCATAATTTCTGTGAGCACTATCTAGAATTTTACTAGCGTGATGGATAAAATTTAATTTCTTATCAACTATTTGTCCTAGAACATCACCAACAACATAATCACTAGCACCACACATAATTTAAAAAGGCAAGTTCCAATCAGGTGGTTGAACAATAGGTGCATAGGTCAAGGCTTTCTTAAGTGGTTAAAAGGCTTCCACACAATCATCATCCAAAACAAATGGATCATCTTTTTGCAAGAGATTAGTAAGAGGCCTAGAAATTTTAGACAAGTCATTAATAAACCTCCTATAGAAACCAACATGACCAATGAAACTTCTTGTACCTTTAGTATCTTTAGTACATGGCATTTTCTCAATTGCGTCAACTTTAGCTTTGTCTACTTCAATACCTCGTTTAGAAATTTTATGCCCCAAGAGAATTCCTTCATTCACCATAAAGTGGCACTTCTCCCAATTCAAGACAAGATTAGTTTGTTCACATCTCTGCAATACTCCGTCAAGGTTGCTTAAGCAACCATCAAAAGAGGTTCCGTAAAAAAAAACATCATCCATGAAAACCTCAACAATATTTTCACAAAATTCATAGAATATAGCAGTTATACATCTTTGAAAGGTAGTAGGTGCATTGCATAAACCAAAAGGCATACATATGTAAGCATAAGTTCCAAAAGGACAAGTAAACGTAGTTTTCTCTTGATCGGCTTGTGATACAGGGAGAGAAACAAGAATATCCATCAAGGAATAAAAAGTGTGTGTGCTTAGATAGTCTTTCTAACATTTTATCAATAAAAGGCAAGGGGTAATGATATTTTCTAGTAGCTTTATTTAATTTTCTAAAACCAATTACTATCCTATAACTGGTTACGATTCTTTGTGGAATAAGCTCATTTCTATTATTAGGGATAATAGTAATGCCTCCTTTCTTAGGGACACAATGAACGGGACTTACCCATCTACTAACTACTAAGGGATAAATTATACCCGCTTCCAAAAGCATTAATATTTCAGCTCTTACCACTTCCTTCATCTTAGGATTTAATCGTCGTTGATGTTCAACAACTGGTTTAGCATCCGGCTCCATATTAATTTTATGTTGAAATAGAGTGGGACTAATGCCCTTAAGATCATAAAGAGTATATTCTTCATGATGCTCCCGTTATGTTTCAATTCTTATCTTTTATGCGAGCATCATTGAAATCATCATGCCTAGCAGGGGCGTTAAACGATAGCGCTTGTTGGGAGGCAACCCAATTTTATTTTCTTTGCTTTTTCTTCTGTTTAGGAATAAATATTGCATCTAGCTTCTTTTTAGATGTGGTTTTATGTTTAATTAGTGTTTGTGCCAAGTATAACCTTTGGGAAGACTTGTGTGAAGTTTATATGATCTTGATGTGAAAAACAGAATCGTTAGCGCTCGCTAGAATGGTCACCAGATTTTACTGGAGCACGCTATTTAGTTGATTCTTTTTGCAAATGATTAATAGACAAATTCCTCACGTTTACCAATTTATTTTGATTTTTTTGGAGTTACAGAAGTATGCGAAACCTGCAGATTACTATAGATTGTTCTATTTTTGACAGATTCTGTTTTTCGTGAGTTGTTTGCTTATTTCAATGCATCTATGAGTAGTATTGGGAAGTATGAATCATAGAGAAGTTGGAATACAGTAGGTTTAACACCATTATAAACAAAGAATGAATTCATTGCAGTACCTTTGAGTAGTGGTTTGCTTTCTTATACTAACGGAGCTCACGAGATTTTTGTCTAAGTTTTGTGTTGTGAAGTTTTCAAGTTTTGAGTATTGCTTTGATGGACTATGGAACAAATAGTGGCAAAAGCCTAAGCTTGGGGATGCCCATGGCACCCCAAGGTAAAATTTAAGGACAACCAAAAGCCTAAGCTTGGGGATGCCCCGGTGTAATGGCCCAGATGTAACACTTTCCAATTATGGCAATATATGAAACTTGGACTTCATCAATTCCATTCTGGGCTCTTCTTTCATTTCGGGTTTCTTCGTTTTGTCGTGTGTGTGTGTGCATTTCATCCTTGTCATGTTGTCATGTGCATTGCATTGCATTTGTGTTGTCACTTGCACCCGGTCCCACTCGTCTCTTCCCGTTGTCCGTTTCGAGTTCCGACGCTCACACACGTGCCCGTGGCATCCCCGAGTCCTTATTTCGTGTGTGGCCGTGTAATGTTTCTGGAATGAGGTGAGACTTGTCGTGCGTTGTTGTTTTGGTACGTGTAGGACGCCTGTCAAGTTTCGTCGCGTTTGGAGTTCATTTGGTACTCCAACGGTTAACCTAGTGGGCTAAAAGTACCTCTTCTTTAAGGCCCAAGACCCCCTCTACAACAGCCCACAAACCCAGCACAACCACTCCCATCCTCTCGTTCGTCGGATCGTGATCGTGTGGCCGAAAACCGCTCCTCATTTGGAGTCTCCTAGCTCTCTATGCCTATAAACTAGTCCCCCACGTTCATTTTTCGGGCAAAACCCTAGCCCCGAGCTCTTCCCCGCCGTCGGACACGTCCGCCGACGGCCGGACACGTCCGTCCGCTCCCCTCAGTGAATCGCGTCGTGCCACGTCATCGTCCCCGCGCCCACTTTGCCGGCGCGCCCGGGGCCCAGATCCGGCCCGCCTCGGGCTGAACCGGGCCGCGCCGGGTCCGCGCCTCCGCCGCCGTCTCCCTCGCCCGCCTCCAGCCGCGGCAGGCCGCCGGCCGCCGCCGTCCGCCGCCCCGGGCTCTCTCGCCGGCCCCATCGCCCCGGCTAACCGCCGCCCGCCTCCACGCGATATCGCCACCGCCGCAGGCTCCTCCGCCCCGAGGGCCGCCGCCGCCTCTCCTCCGCGGCAACCGCCGCCTCCCGCCGCTCCACCGCATCCGGAGCGCCCCGCCACCGCCGCTCTCCTCCGCCGGCCGGAGCGCCCCGCCGCCGTCGTTCCCTCCGTCTCCTCCGTCACCGGCGAGTGCTCCGGCGAGCACTCCGGTGGATCTGGAAGACGGGACCAGATCCACCCATCCGCCCATCCAAACACGCATCCCGTAGCCGGATCCCTCCGTTCCGGGACATTCCCGTCCCGGGTTGACTTTTTCGTGAGGTATAATACCACTAAGTCCCAGATCTGCAATAATTTGTTGCCTCCTTTGCATGGCTGTAACTTCGTGCTCGTAGATCCGTTTTGGGCGTGTGATATATCAAAAAGATTGTGATGATGTGCTCTACATCTTGTTCCATTGTGTCATGCTTGTTTGAGATCATCTTGATGACCTAATCATTGTGACAAGAGTTCTACTTGTTATAAACTGCTGTTACTTGTTATTTTGTTGCCATGTTTGAGATGTGATAACTTGGTTCATGTTTATCCAAATGGAGCTTATGATATGTCAAAATGTTCATTGTGAAATGCTCTACATGATGGTTGCGGTAGCATTCATGTTAGGTGTCATATTGCCATGTTAATCTCTGTTGCAAAAGTGCATGTGGCTGTTAAGTGCTGAAACTTGTTGTGAGATGATGTTTTGACATGCTCTTTGCTATTGATGTATTTGGCGCCATGTCACATGTCAATATGTTTTAGAAGCACCATCATATGGTCTTTGCTGTGGTGCAATCATCTTTCCATGATATTCCTTGAGGTGACTTAAACAAGCTTGTAAACATGCCATGCCAATGTTACTGTTTTATACTTAGTGAAAAAACTGCTAAGTCTGGAATCTGTTTTAACCTAATGCTATGTTTGCTTGATGCCCCACTCAATTCCATGCTTGTTTTGGAGTGGACAATGATCATTCCTTGTTTTCCATGTTGTTTTCTATCCATTCATGCCCTTACTTGCCCATATGGCTTGCTGTAGCTTATTTATTTCTTGCTCTCAAGTTGTTATAAATTATATCTGTCAGGTTTTTAACAGCATGATCAATTTGGTGTAGCTTGTTGCTATTGATCCATGCCTCCTATGGAGTTTCTCCAATGGAGTTGTTTGCCGTAGAACATGTCTACTTCATGTCCATGCTTCTTGTCATCATGTTTGGGTGTTGTTGAGTATATATCTCTTGCTCCAAAGTTGCCATGTGGCTGTTAACTTCAGCTTTGCATTGTATCTTGTTTCGTGTGTATGTGTTGAACCGTTGCTCCGTTTTGAGCGTGCCCTATATGAAACTTCTGTGATTTTGCATGTAGAATCATAATATCATGTTATTTACATGTTTGGAGTGTGTTTGCTTGATGTTTGTGTGCATCTTGCATCGTTGCCTTGCTTGTCTTGTTTTGCTCATATCTTCTAGACTGTAGCTCCGAATTAAACAAACTTTATATGAAACTTGACTAGAATTTCATGTAGATCATCATGGTGCATGTTAAATTGCTGTTTAACAGCTTTAACTTAAGGTTTGTTCATATCTGGACCAATTTCAAAATATGCATATGAGGACTTATCGGATTTGCTATATGTTGATTCCGGCCTCATTTAAACTTGTTGTTTTGTGTTGTTCTTGTGTGCTTCATCCCTTGCCATGCTTACGCATCATCTTACTTGCATCATGTTGATTGTGCATCACACCTTGTTTGATTTTATGCCATGTTGTGTTCTTGTGTTGAGTAGAGCCGGGAGCCGAGACCGAGAATGAGGTTCCTACCGAGGTTGAGTACGAGGAGCCGTCTTAGGATCCCATCGACGACTCGACATGCAAGATGACCTGACCCAGATATCATTACTATCTTTGCCTATTGCTACATGTCTCGCTCTTTAGCTTATTGCCTCGATGCCCATGTTTGTTTTTCAGGCTCCTATTGTAGCCATGAATCTCTTTAACCACCCAACCTAGCAAACCTTTGTTTGGCTACGTAAGCTTCACTCAGCCCTTCTTATAACATTGCTAGTTGCAGGAGAAGATTTCAAGATTCTTGCTTCATGTTGAAGTTATTGTTGGGATATCACACTATATAATCGGTTAAAATAAATCATCTATATACTTGGCAATGGGTGGAAGGCTAAGCCTCTTGCTTGGTGTTTTGTTCCACTTATGCCTCCCTAGGAACCGTATAAACCGGTGTTATGTTCATTGATTATGCGTCCCTAACACGGTTGGGGTTTATGGGCCCCCCTTGCTCCCGCTTAATGCTAAAGCTTTTCCAGCAAGTCCCAACATTGGTTCTACATTTGCCTAACAACTAAAACTTGCATAGGGAGTTATAAACCCTTTTCTTAATCAACAACCCGGGCCAGTGCTCCGCATGAGTGTTGGTCTAAACTGAGCAGACTACGGGGCCACCTCGAGGAAACTCGAGGGCTGGTAAAAACCTGTAGGATGACTTATCCGGTCGTGGCCTGAGACGAGATACGCGCGGCTACTATCAGGGTGTCGGCACGCCAGGAGGACTTGCTGGATTAGTTTTACCTTAGTCGGAATATCTTGAGCACGGGATTCCGATAATACTCGGGTCTTCCCACCTTGGAGTTGAGACCCCGCAGATCTTGAGCTTGTGATGGGCTAAGTTGGGACACCCCTACAGGGTTTGATCTTTCAAAAGCCGTGCCCGCGGTTATGTGGCAGATGGGAATTTGTTAATATCCGGTTGTAGAAAACTTGACACCATGTTCAGAATACACTACCAGCGTGAGTAACCATGACTGTCATTTTCCGAAGGGGTTCGGGAAGTGAACACGGTGGGGTTATGTCTGACGTGCTTAGATAGGATCACTTCGTGATCACTTTGACGCTCGTGGCACTTCTCTTCTCGCTCTAAACACGTAAGCTAGTGCTAGTGCAGCTGCAACCTTTGTTCTTCAGCCTTGTTCCACACCCAAGGCTTAGATAGTTTTGTTACCTGGGAACGGGATTGCTGAGTCCTCCGTGGCTCATAGATTCTACACAACACCAGATGCAGGTACTATGGTGAACTACACAGGAGACGGCACAGAGCTGTACTGGTAGTTCGATGAAGAACGTGGGCAATACTACGTGTACTATCTCGATGATCAGTAGTGGCTTCTACTAGGGGCGATTCGGACCTTGTGGCTTTGTTTATTTGGTATCTTTCATTTGGATCTTCGTCCGTAGTCGGACTATGATGTTATTTGGATGATGATTACTTATGTAATGTATTGTGTGACGTGGCGAGTGTAAGCCAACTACTCTTTTGCAATTTCATCCCTATTTTACATGAGTCATGCAAAGATACCATACTTGAGATCATTCTAGTATGAGCTTATACCTTTAAGTCGTGCCTCGACACGTAGGAGGTATAATCTCATACTGGGCATTACACCCGGGAAGGCATCCCCTCTTTCGTCTTCATCCATCGGTAACTATACTCGGAGCTATATTTTTATTCACCACATGATATGTGTTTTACTTGGAGCGTCTTGTATAATATGAGTCTTTGCTTGTTAGTTTGCCACAATTATCCTTGATGGACACACCTATTTGAGAGAGTTAAATATGGCCTAGGAATTGATAGAACACTCTATGCGCTTCACTTATATCTTTTGAGTTGAATAGTTTTGCTCTAGTGCTTCACTTATATCTGTTAGAGCACGGTGGTGATTATATTTTGTAGAAATTGTTAAACTCTCATTCTTCACTTATATCCATTTGAGAGTCTATTAAAATAGCATGGTAATGTTCTTAGGCTATAAAACTAGTCTTCGCATGATAGACATCCAAGATCAATGTAGTAAAAACTTCCACACTAAGTGCATTGAATATGATGAGAAGTCGGATGCTTGATAATTGTTTTGAGATATGAGGATAGTGATATTAGAGTCATGCTAGTGGAGTTATTATGAAATTGAGAAATGCTTGTGTTAAGGTTAGTGATTCCCGTAGCATGCACGTATGGTGAACCGCTATGTGACGAAGTTAGAGCGTGAGGTATTTGTAAAGTGTCAACCTTTGTGTGGAGGTCGGGGGCGCGCGATGGTTAACTCCTACCAACCTCCCCCCTAGGAGCATGCGTTGATTGTTTTGTTTTGATGACTCGTAGATTTTTGCAATAAGTATATGAGTTCTTATGACTAATGTTGAGTCCATGGATTATACACACTCTCACCCTTCCACCATTGCTAGCCTCTCTTGTACCGCACAACTTTCGCCGGTACCATACACCCACTATATATCCTTCCTCAAAACAGCCACCATACCTACCTATCATAGCATTTCCATAGCCATTCGGAGATATATTGCCATGCAACTTTCCAGCGTTCCGTTCATATGACACGCATCATATTGTCATATTGCCATGCATGATCATGTAGTTGACATCGTATTTGTGGCAAAGCCACCATGCATAATTTTTCATACATGTCACTCTTGATTCATTGCATATCTCGGTACACCGCCAGAGGCATTCATATAGAGTCATACTTTGTTCTAGTATTGAGTTGTAATTCAATGGAAGTGTGATGATCATGATTATTAGAGCATTGTCCCATGTGAGGAAAGGCTAAATCAAGAAAGCCCCTCCAAAAAAAGAAAAAAAAGAAAGGCCAAAGAAAAAAGAAAGGCCCCAAAAAAAGAGAGAAAAAAATAAAAAGAAAAGAAAAAAGGGACAATTGCTACTATCTTTTTTCCACACTTGTGCTTCAAAGTAGCACCATGTTCTTCATGATAGAGAGTCTCATACTTAGTCACTTTTATATACTAGTGGGAATTTTTATTATTGAACTTGGCTTGTATATTCCAACGATGGGCTTCCTCAAATGCCCTAGGTCTTCATGAGCAAGCAAGTTGGATGCACACCCACTAGTTTATTTTGTTGAGCTTTCAAACATATTTAGCTCTAGTGCATCCGCTTCATGGCAATCCCTACTCACTCACATTGATATCTATTGATGGGCATCTCCATAGCCCATTGATACGCCTAGTTGATGTGAGACTATCTCCCTCCTTTTTGTCTTCTCCACAACCACCTCTCTTTTCCACATAGTACTATGTCCATGGCTCACGCTCATGTATTACGTGAAAGTTGAAAGGTGTGAAAGAATAGAGTATGAAAACAAGTGCTTGGCTGAAATCGGGGTTGTGCATGATATGAATATTTTAGTGTGATGAAGAGGGAGCATAGCCAGACTATATGATTTTGCAGGGATAACTTTCTTTAGCCATAGTATTTTGAGAAGACAAGATTGCTTTGTTAGTATGCTTGAAGTATTATTATTTCTTATGTCAATATAGACTTTTGTCTTGAATCTTTCAGATCTGAACATTCATGCCACAATTAAGAGAATTACATTGAAAAACTATGTTGGTTAGCATTCCACATCAAAAATTATGTTTTTATCATTTACCTACTCGAGGACGAGCATGAATTAAGCTTGGGGATGCTTGATACGTCTCCAACGTATCTATAATTTTTGATTGTTCCATACTATTATATTATCCTTCTAGGATGTCTTATGGGCTTTTATATACACCTTTATATGATTTTTGGGACTAACCTATTAACCCATAGCCCAGTGCAAATATCTGTTTTTCTCCTGTTTTAGGGTTTTAAAGAAAAGGAATATCAAACAGAGTCCAATTGACGTGCCAATTTTTGATGATTTAATCTGGACCAAAAGAAGCCCCCGAAGTAATAGAGTTGGGCCAGGAGAGCCAAGGGCTGCCCACGAGGGTGGGGGCGCGCCTTGGGCAGGGGGCGCGCCCTCCTATCTCGTGGACAGCCCAGAAGCCCCCCTAACTTGTGCCCTACGCCAAAAAAATCCTATAAATACTGAAACCTTCGGAAATTAACCTAGATCGGGAGTTCCGCCGCCAAAATCCTCGGTAGCCACCGAAAACCAATATAGACCCCGTTCCGGCACCCTGCCGGAGGGGGGAACCCTCATCGGTGGCCATCGTCATCATCCCGACGCTCTCCATGACGAGGAGGCAGTAGTCCACCCTCGGGGCTGAGGGTATGTACCAGTAGCTATGTGTTTGATCTCTCTCTCTCTCTCTCTCTCTCTCTCTCTCGTGTTCTTGAGATGGCACGATCTTGATGTATCGAGCTTTACTATTATAGTTGGATCTTATGATGCTTCTCCCCCTCTACTCTCTTGTAATGGATTGAGTTTTCCCTTTGAAGTTATCTTATCGCATTGAGTCTTTAAGGATTTGAGAACACTTGATGTATGTCTTGCATGTGCTTATCTGTGGTGACAATGGGATATCACTTGATTCACTTGATGTATGTCTTGGTGATAAACTTGAGGGTTCCGTGACCTTGGGAATCTATGCATAGGGGTTGGCACACGTTTTCGTCTTGACTTTCCGATAGAAACTTTGGGGCACTCTTTGAAGTACTTTGTGTTGGTTGAATAGATGAATCTGAGATTGTGTGATGCATATCGTATAATCATGCCCATGGATACTTGAGGTGATAATGGAGTATCTAGGTGACATTAGGGTTTTGGTTGATTTGTGTCTTAAGGTGTTATTCTAGTACCAACTCTATGATAGATTGAACGTTACTACAGACTCTTGAATAGATCGATCAGAAAGAATAACTTTGAGGTGGTTTCGTACCCTACCATAATCTATTCGTTTCTTCTCCGCTATTAGTGACTTTGGAGTGACTCTTTGTTGCATGTTGAGGGCTAGTAATATGATCCAATTATGTTATCCTTGTCGAGAGAACTTGCACTAGTGAAAGTATGAACCCTATGCCTTGTCTAATATCATTGCAACACCGTTTATGCTCCCGTTTTCCACTTGCTACCTTGCTGTTTTTATATTTTCTTATTACAAAAACCTATATCTACCATCCATATTGCACTTGTATCACCATCTCTTCACCGAACTAGTGCACCCATATAATTTACCATTGTATTGGGTGTGTTGGGGACACAAGAGACTCTTTGTTATTTGGTTGCAGGGTTGTTTGACAGAGACCATCTTCATCCTACGCCTCCCATGGATTGATAAGCCTTAGGTCATCCACTTGAGGGAAATTTGCTACTATCCTACAAACCTGTGCACTTGGAGGCCCAACAATGTCTACAAGAAGAAGGTTGTGTAGTAGACATCAATGACCTAAGGTTTACCAATTTGTGGGAGGCGCAGGATGAAGATGGTCTCTCTCAAGCAACCCTGCAACCAGATAACAAAGAGTCTCTTGTGTCCCCAACACACCCAATACATTGGTAAATTGTATAGGTGCACTAGTTCGGCGAAGAGATGGTGATACAAATGTAATATGGATGGTACATATAGGTTTTTGTAATATGAAAATATAAAAAATAGCAAGGTAACTAATGATAAAAATGAGTACAAACGGTTTTGCAATGCTTTGAAACAAGGCCTAGGGTTCATACTTTCACTAGTGCAAGTTCTCTCAAAAATGATAACATAATTAGATCATATGACAATCCTTCAACGTGCAACAAAGAGTCACTCCAAAGTCGCTAATAGCAGAGAACAAACGAAGAGATTATTGTAGGGTAAGAAACCACCTCAAATTTATTCTTTCTGATCGATCTATTGGGCCACTCCTATAAGTGTCACAAACAGTCCTAGAGTTCATACTAAAATAACACCTCAAAACACACATCAACCAGAACCCTAATGTATCCTAGATACTCCATTGTCACCACAAATATCCGCGGGTTTGATTATACGATATGCATCACACAATCTTAGATTCATCTATTCAAACCAACACAAAGAACTTCGAAGAGTGCCCCAAAGTTTCTATCGGAGAGTCAAGACGAAAACGTGTGCCAACCCGTATGCATAAGTTCACAAGGTCACTGAACCCGCAAGTTGATCACCAAAACATACATCAAGTGGACCACGTGAATGTCCCATTGTCACCACAGATAAGCACATGCAAGACATACATCAAGTGTTCTCAAATCCTTAAAGACTCAATCCGATAAGATAACTTAAAAGGGAAAACTCAATCCATTACAAGAAGGTAGAGGGGAAGAAACATCATAAGATCCAACTATAATAGAAAAGCTCACGATACATCAAGATCGTGCCAAATCAAGAACACGACAGAGAGAGAGAGAGAGAGAGAGAGAGAGAGAGAGAGAGAGAGAGAGAGAGAGAGAGATCAAACACATAGCTACTGGAACATACCCTTAGCCCCGAGGGTGAACTACTCCCTCCTCATTATGGAGAGTGCCGGGATGATGAAAATGGCCATCGGTGATGGTTTCCCCCTCCGACAGGGTGCCGGAACGGGCTCCCGATTGATTTTTCGTGGCTACAGAGGCTTGCGGCGGCGGAACTCCCGATCTAGGTTCATTTCCGGAGGTTTCAGTATTTATAAGAATTTTTGGCATCGGGGACAAGTCAGGGGAACCACGCAGCGACGACAAGGTAGGGGGCGCGCCCCACTGTCGGGGAAACTGATCGCCCACGAACACCTATGGGACCGGAGCCCCTTTTCGGTACGGCAAGGGGGTAGATGATGCACGAAGAGCAGATCGAGGCAAACACGCGAGCAGTTTACCTAGGTTCGGGCCGCACGGAGGCGTAAAACCCTACTCCTGCCTTGGTTTGTATTGCGTTCTGAGCTCGGGAGCGAGAAGAACTATAGTGTCGATCGCTAGCAGTACCGAGCGTGAGAGTGATCGATCATCGGAACCCCCCCTACGTTGCGCATGGGCCTCCTTTTATAGGTCAAAGGGGTCACCGACAGGTGGCAACGCAGTCGAGGGTAAAAATGTAAAATGGGTGGTAGTTGGAACAGTGTTTGTATAGTGCTCTATACCTAACTCTGACGGCAGGGGACAGGGGCATTGAATGCCCGTCGCCGTCGCCCTAAACAGTGCAAAAAGCGTCCGTCAGGGCGCCACCGTTCCCCACGACGGTGGCCTCGTCATCGCACCTTGCCACCGTGTACCCCCAGGCTGCACAGCCTTCCGCCACGTGCGCCTGGAAGGGTCCCAGAGCGACACGTGGGTGGATGCGCTGGAGCGCGGGCTCCTAGTGGAAGTTTGCTGCGGCAAGTGTCTTGCCGCGGTTGCTATCCTGTCGCGCCCGGGAGCTTGTCGCTCCCCGGGCCTTGCCGGGACGCGTGGCTGATACGTCCAAAACGTATCTATAATTTCTGCTTGCTCCATGCCTCTTTTGGGTGATATTGCTATGATATTTATACACTTCCATACACTTTTGATCATATTTGGACTAACCTATTAACTCAGTGCACCCCAGTGCCAGTTTCTGTTTTCGGCTGTTTTTGTATTTCAGGTTTTCACATTACGAGAACTGCCAGGAAAAATCCAGAAAAATTATATAAAAAATCAGCGTTCCAGAAACTACCATGCACCCGAAGGACAACCGGGGGTGGGCACCAGGGCTCCAGGCGCCCTGGCGGCGCGCCCCCCCCCCCTGGGCCGCGCCGGGGGGGCGCCTGGGCCCCCCGAGGCTCCTCCGATGCCCACCTTTGGCATATATTTAAAGCGTCTCCCGAAACCCTCGAAATAGGAACTCTTTTTCGCGATCTCATCTCTGTTCCGCCGCCGCCGCCGCTTCCAAGATCGGGAGCACCAGGAGAACTCTTCCCGGCACCCTGCCGGAGGGGAGGATCACCACCGGGAGCCTCTCCACCACCATGGACGCCTCCCGGATGAGTTGTGAGTAGTCTCCCTTGGACCATGAGTCCATGACCAGTAGCTATGTGATGTTCTCCTCCCGTTCTAGTGCTTCACTAATTATTCCTCGTGAGCTGCCCTACATGATCGAGGCACATATGTAATCCTTATGCTGTTGCTATGATGAGTTTGCTGGGATCCGATGGATTATGAGATTATGTTCAGATTGTGCTAGAGTAATATATTTGATCTACCTCTTTTATATTTATGTTCGTAAGTAATTCTTGCATGCTCTCCGTTGTTATTTATTGCTTTGGCCAAGTAATAGGTAGTGACTCCAAGAGGGAACGTTATGCTCGATTGTGGGTTCATGCCCCTCGATGACTAGTTTGAGTGACAGAAACATGAGTCTAGGGGATGTGTTGTTGCCACAAGGGGGAAAACTACGGTGCTTGTGCCCGCGGGTGCAAGGATTGTTTACTTTACGCAAAGTTCTTTTAATGCAGTTGTCTGTTGCTTTGAGTTTACACTATGGGTGGGGCTCGCAACTTAATACCAGCGGGATGTTCTGGATAGATATCTCAAGGTGGATGATTAGTAGTAGATATTGATGGATTTCGGTCTACTTACTTTGGCGTACCGCCCATGCTTTGAACCTCAACCTTTCTTGCAATGTAGTCAGCATTGGTTTGCGTTCGTGGTCCTGTCAATTGCCCAGTTGTAATTCGTTTACCGCACATAGCTGTTTTATCGTCTTTTGGGAGAGAGAGATCACTAGTGAACATCATGAGACTCCGGTCCATATTACCATCATTGATCACATCCGCTATTTACTTTTCGCTTTTATTTACTATTGCAAACATTATCTATCACTACTATCATTTGCGTTTAATCCTTTGTAAACGACAAGGCCGGAGGGATTGACAACCTCTCTGTACTCGTTGGGAGCAAAGTTATTTGTATCTGTGTGCAGGTCCACGTTGATTGCTAATATCTGGCGCCGTTAGCAGTTGACACCTTCTTGTTGAACCTAGGAGTCTCTGGGGATTCGATCCTTGGTATCTTTGCCAAGGGAAAAACTTCCGCAACACTACATCTCACACCTACCACTTGGGGTAACCAACGAGGGGAGAGAAGCCTAGCAAGAGTTTTTCTGGCCCCGTTGCCGGGGACTCCACTCTTCAGGATAGGGGAGTTGCATGCTATCTTTTACCTTTGCTTTTTAGTCTTGTTACTTTACCTTTCAGTTTATGCTTTAGTACCTTTTTATCGAAAATCACAAAAATAGTTATCTTGCTTGCTTGCTACTATGGGTTCCACCGAGAACACCAAGTTGTGTGACTTCACTAGTCACAACAACGATGACTTTATCAGCACACCTATCTCTACACCTGCCACTTCAGCACCTTCATATGAAATTAAACCTGCTTTACTGAACCTAGTCATGAGAGAACAATTCTCCGGTGCTGGAGATGATGCTGCTTTACACTTAAACAACTTTGTTGAACTTTGTGATGTGCAAAAGTACCAAGAAATAGATGGTAATATTGTTAAGCTTAAGCTTTTTCCTTTCTCCTTGAGAGGAGGAGCTAAAATTTGGTTTCAGTCTTTGCCTAGAAATAGCATAGATTCATGGGACAAGTGCAAAGATGCTTTTATTGGAAAATACTATCCACCTGCTAAAATTATCCAACTGAGAAGTAACATAATGAATTTTAAACAATTGGATAATGAACACGTTGCCCAAGCTTGGGAACGTATGAAATCTCTTATCAAGAACTGCCCTACTCATGGTTTGACTACTTGGATGGTTATCCAAACTTTTTATGCAGGCTTGAACTTTACCTCGCGGAACTTGTTAGATTCAGCCGCGGGAGGAACCTTTATGTCAACTACACTTGGTGCTGCCACGAAGCTTCTCGATGAGATGATGACCAACTATTCCCAATGGCACACCGAACGCGCTCCAACAGGTAGGAAGGTAAACTCTGTCGAGGAGATTTCCTCCTTAAATGAAAAAGTTAACTTGATCATGTCTCTACTTTCGAAGCAATCCTCTGTTGATCCTCGTGATGTTCCTTTAAATTCTTTGATTGCTCAAGAACAAGTAGATGTGAACTTTATCTCTAGAAACAATTTTAACAACAATGCTTATAGGAGTAATTTTGGTAGCAATCCTAGACCGTTCCCCTCTAATTCTTATGGGAACAACAATGCTTATCCTAGCACCAAGAACTCCAATACTGAACTTGTCGTGGAATTAACACGGCAGATGTCCGGTTTACCGGACTTGATGATGGAACCATCGCACGGGTTAGCTTGAAAGGGTTCATGGCACACAAAGGACACAAAGGGTTTTATACTAGTTCGGCCCCCTCGAGAAGGTAAAAGCCTACGTCTAGTTGGTTTGGTATTGCTTGGGCGTCGGATTACAGGGAGCGGAATCGCTTGCCTGCGTCTCGACGGATCGATTGTTGCTTGTCCCTGAACCGGTGCCGGGTCGTCCCTTTATATAGAGGTGACGCCTGGTCCGGTTTACAGAGTCCCGAGGCCGGCTCATAATCGTGTCCGCCTCGGTCTCTGCTCTTCCTTTCTTATCTCTCAAGTTACATCTCTTTGGCGGTTTACAAACCGTATTTCTATACATCGGCCTTGAAATCTCATGGGCCGTAATCTCTACTAATAATAAACCAAGTACGATATAACTAAGCCGGTTTACAATATCCGGTTTATTCCTATTAACCATATCCCTGACATTAGGCCCCAGAATGATTTGAACTTGTTCATATCAGTCTCCATCGTCTCCTGCAATTTCTCTTCTGTCTTCATTTTTTGTAAACCGGCTCTGACGTCATCCTCCAAAATCATTAAAGTCTGACAATGACATCATCTCCGCTTTCAACGCCGCGAGCTGTACTGTAGTTTGTTTTTAATGGTTATCCCGAGAATCGAGGCGTTCAACGGATCTTTATCCGATTTTTCTCCCTTGATTACCGCACCTGTCGCTTCATATCCGCCTCTCTGTCTATAAATAGTGCCGCCCCTCCTCATTCTTCCTTCTCGCGTCTTCTTCCTCCTTCCGCTACCTGACCTGCAAGAACTCCATTAGATCCCGAGCTCGGAGCGCCGCCATCGTCTCGTCGGATCAAGAGCTCCTCAGGCCGCTGCATCAACCTGACTCGTCCAGATCCTCTCCGCCACCGATTCCTGCCGTCCCTGGTATGTTTATTCTCCTCATTGTAGATCTGTATTCGCCATTGCCTTGCTGGTGTTCTTCCGCCATTAGAGCTTCTGATGAAGCTTCGTCTCCTTGTAGCTATCTTTCTTACAGAGATTTAGTAACCTTTAGACCCTAGTCCGTAGGTCTCTCGCTTAGCATCAGATTAGATCTTCATCATAGTGACCTTGTAGTTTTATTCGTTCCGCCATTAGAGTTCTCCGCGAGCTTCATACTGTTCTTTCTCTGAGACCTACTCCCTGCAACTCCGTAGTATCTTTACTTTTCTGATCTTGCTGTAGATGCGTCAGGCACTTTAGATCTTGCCATTTTTATTTCTGCTGTTGCCTGCTTTAGGTCTCCTTTTTATGCACATCCTGTAAACTCATCTGCTCTGAATTGGACCTCTGTAGGTTTTCCGTGTAATTTTCATTTCTTTATCTCCTTATGCTCAGATCTATTCCTTCTTAGCAATGCGTTGAAAACCTGTTTTTCTCTTCAATAGATCTGCTAAGTATGCTCCGGTTTAGATCGTCATGTCATAAACCGGAAATGATATAACCTGATGCAATAACTTTAAACTATTCCTCTTCAACTGCCATTTAAACCGGAAATGATAAAACTCTGTTTCATAATTGCCGGTTTAATCTTGCCAAATAATTCTCCATTTTAACCATTGCATATCATGAATAAATCCCGGATCGTTGCTTTTTCATAATCCGTCCTTGCACTTTCTCTTCTTCAGCACTTTGCTCAAATGGCTAAGCAGTATGTTTCGTGCGACTGGGTTCGTTCTGTCGTGACTGAAGAAGATTTAGTCAAACTATCAAGCATTGGCACGTTAGGTCCTCGGGCCGAATTGAAATGGCGCGCTCCGGGTAATGAGTGTCCTCCCGCTCCTAGGTCCGGGGAAGTGATCGTATTTCTGGATCACATCTCCAGGGGTTTCTCTCCCCCCGGTTCAAAATTTTTCCGGGACGTCCTTGCCACCTTCCAGCTGCATCCACAGGACATCGGGCCAAACTCCGTTTCCAATATTTGTGATTTCCAAGTTTTTTCTGAAGCGTATCTGCAAGAAGAGCCTTCGGCTGATCTTTTTCGGGATTTTTTCCATGCAAACCGGCGTACTGAGTTCACCAGCGGGCCTCACCAAGAGCTTGGTGGTATCAGTATTCAGAAAAGGAGGGATGCAGTTTTCCCTCACGCCTCGTTACACACTCACCCCAAGGACTGGAATAAGTCTTGGTTTTATTTTATAGACACATCCCCTGAAGGTGAAAACCCTTTGCCGGGTTATCGTGAAACTCGTATCCCGGCAAATCACCCCTTGCCGCAACGATTAAGTGCTGCTGAACGGATCCAGTTTTCTCCTCAACTCTCCAAGCTGAGAGCTTTCATGGCCAATGGCCTGATCGGCACAGACTTCCTTCGCTGCTGGTTATCATGGAGTATCCTTCCCTTAAGCCGGCGCCCTGATTTGATGTGCAACTATTCCGGTAAATCGGATGATCCTCAGAGGTTTTCTAAGGAGAAGTTGTCTGAATCGGAAGTAATTGAATCGGCCAAGAAGATTGTCAATCCTGCTCTAACAGACTGCACTAGAGTTGGCTTGGCCCCATACTTCAAGAAAAATAAGCTGCCTGAAGTAAGTGTCTTTAACTTGTACTTTATAAACCTTCCTCTTTGAACCGTCTTTTACTTGCCTTTTCTTTTTTTCATTTAGGCTGATGATCCTTTCTAGAGGAGGAAACCTCAGGAAAAACCTGCAAGGCAAGCTCGCCGAAAAACTCCTGCAAATAAGAAAAGGAAAGCAGCCATTGACGCCGGTTCTCCTTCTGAGGATGATGATCCGGACTCCGAGGTACGCCTTACTCCGGTTTACATTTTGCCTTTATATACTTGTTCATATCTCTAATGATGCCCTTTTCACAGGATCCACTCGAAGGTGATAACCCGGCGGAGATTGAGGTAACCCTTATTTCTTCCGATTCAGAACCCCCTCCTCAAAAGAGCCGTCGGACTGTTAGAAAGTATCAATTTTCTCATCCTTATGCTAAGTTGGATCCCAATTTTACTTTGAAGAAACAACAGCACGAAGCTTTGCGCCGGACCACTCGCCATAGCGGCTTGGCAGTGGAGTCCTCTGGAATTTCGTTAACTCCGGTTCGAAAACGCCGTGCTGAGGTGATGCTCTCTCCAACTCTTCTTCACCCCAAGGCCGGTCTTATCAGAAAACCACTTAAACCGACTGATCCTGATTATCAGGAAACTCCACTGTCTTCCTCTGGCGAATCAACCGCTACACAGCTTCCACCCTTGAAGACTGTCCCAGGGTAATCCTCTTTACTTCTTCCGGTTCATGATCCCCCCTTTTATTATAATGTTAACTTATTTTTGCTTGTTTCTCCAGAAAACCGAAACCCAGCAAAAGAGCTAAGGGTAAGAAGCCTGTTGCTGATCCTTCTACTGATGAACCAGTAATTGAGCCGTCAACGGCTATCCCTCCTGAAGGTACTCCTGTCACTCCGGTTCAAGAACCTGTTCTTGATACTCCTGCTACTGATGCTGCCCAAGATCCACCAAGTCCGGCCCGGGTTAGTTCTCCTCAAGTTAACCCGGGGTCTCCTGATCCGGCTCAAGCTGAAGTTACACCTCCCAATGCACCCACTTCCCCTGACGTTGTGGTTACTGGCGCTGCTTATGTTGCGCCAGCCAAACCCACCGTTTTAGCAAAACATACTGCTAAAGCGGAGAAGGTGACCCAGGAAAAGGGGAAGTGGAGTACGGACATATCCAGTCTTTCGAGTATGAGTGCTCAAGATATTTATTCCGGATATTTGAGCCGGCTCCACAGCAGCCGGGACTATGAAGCCAGCTTAGTAAACTTGATGAGAGAGAAATACGAAGTAAGTTTTCCTGTTCTGACTTTGATTTGTTTTGACGCATCTTTATCTTCTAGCAGCCCCAAGTTCCGGTTTATCTTCTTCATTGAAGGTAATCCGGAACTTTGTAGTTTTTAACTGCTGATCCATACATTAGCCCCCAAGTATCAAGTAGATAACTTGGTTATGTAGTTGATACTTGTAAAAATTGTCTCTGATGCATTGCTTCAACTGCCATTAGCCCCCAAGTGTCAAGTATACAACTTGGTTGTATGCTTGAGACTTGTAAAAATTGTCTCTGATGCATTGCTTCAACTGCCATTAGCCCCCAAGTGTCAAGTATACAACTTGGTTGTATGCTTGAGACTTGTAAAAATTGTCTCTGATGCATTGCTTCAACTGCCATTAGCCCCCAAGTGTCAAGTATACAACTTGGTTGTATGCTTGAGACTTGTAAAAATTGTCTCTGATGCATTGCTTCAACTGCCATTAGCCCCCAAGTGTCAAGTATACAACTTGGTTGTGTGCTTGAGACTTGTAATTTCTAATCTTACCTTTGAACTTTTGTCTACAGGCTGAGCTGAACCGGAATGCTGTGGAAAACAGTGAACTTCGAAGCCGGCTTATAGAGACTGAGGCAGCCGCTTCAAAGGCGAAGAAAGAACTTCAAGTGAGTTTAAAAACTGCTGAAGACTTGAAGAAGTTCTTTGATGAGGAACGGACTGCTTTTGAAGTCCAGAAGAAGGATCTTGAAAAACGTATTCAGGATGCCGAAGGAGCACTTAACCCGGTTACTGAAGAATTGACCGGGTTAAAATGCCAGATTGATTTGATGACCTCTGCTATCTTTGGTAAGCATAACCTGAATTCTTGTCTGTTATCTTTGCAAACTGTGATTTGTACCGGTTTAACTTTTCTTGTTGTATGTAGGACGCCGTGTCTCCCATCTTGGGGATGATGTACGGAAGAAACTGAAGGCCTGCTATACTTTGGTGGAGCAACTATACTCTGGAGCGCAAAGGATTATCAGCGCTACCTCCTTTGGTAAACCGGCTCCTTCAACCATCAAGGCTACTTTGAACAGCTTGTCGATTCGGCCAACCCGTCTTGAAGAAGTGAAGAAATCGGCCGCCCGAGGAGGTGCTCTTTTGGCCCTGACAAGGGCTAAAGCTTGGGTTCCAGACATTGATCCGGCAGAAGTGTTAACCGGGTTTCCTGACACCAAGGAAGACGGTTCAGCATTTGATGAGAAGGATCTGTACGCTCTGACAAAGGAAATGCGTCCACTTTCTAGCAAGATTGCGGTGGAAGCTGATTTGTCTCGATACCACCCAGCATATGACCTGCAAAACGAGCGTGTGGAACGACCGGTTTATGATGTTGCAAACTTAACTCCGCCGGTTCGTCCTCACACTTTTGCTCCTGATATTGATCCTGCTGAGTTGATCAACGATGAAGTGTATTTCCGTGCCTTGGCCAAGATTGATTGGCGTGCACCAGATTTCCCGCCGCTTCACGAGGAGGAAGATGTTCCGGAACCAGATGGTGGCCAATCATCCCGGCAGGGAGGAACGGAATCTTAAATGTTATTGCTGTAATCACAATTGCTATTCCATAAACAATGCTTCCAACTATTTGGCTTTCATGCCTTGTAATAGGCTTTAGCTGAAATTTAATGCACTGTGATCCGGCTTTTGGTCTTTATAAAGTACTCTTTCGCTGACTTGTTGATTGATGTGGATTTCTTGCCCTGTCCATAAAAAAGATGAAAAATATGTCCTAGTGGTTTGACCACTGGACGGATTAACTTGTTCTCTTGGTATAATAAACAAGCATACCTTTGATAAATAACTGTGATACCTTAATTGCATGTAGCCAAAATACCTGAAAATGGCAAGATGTTTAAAATTACCTTAATCAGTCTTCATCAATTCTAATAAGTCTTTGAAACTCTTCAGCTCAACTTGTCTATAAACCCTTCTCTTCTCGGTTCAACAATTTGTAACTCGTATCTGATTGTGTGCTGCCAATTGTTAGCTCACTATGAAGTCGAGCCGGGTTACGATGAACGCCGGTTTAACTCTCGCTGGTGTTCATGACCCAGACTTATAACACTAGATAGACGGTCAACTTCTAGAGCTGTCCCCCTTGGTTAGAAAGGTTATGAAACACAAAAATCATCAAGAAACACATAATTATTGTAAATCAAACTATGCAATCGAGGCTTTTTCAAAGAGCTGCCAGGCTCAAAACAAGATTTAGCCATTCATGGGGATGTGGGCGAACCCGACTGTCCTCAGGGGCCGGGTCATCATTTGAACGTGGGCGATACCACTGTTCAGGGAGCCCAAAAATTCATAACATAGCCATTCAAGGGGGTGTGGGCGAACCACTGTCCCCAGGGGCCGGGTCATCATTTGAACGTGGGCGATACCACTGTTCAGGGAGCCCAAAAATTCATAACATAGCCATTCAAGGGGGTGTGGGCGAACCACTGTCCCCAGGGGCCGGGTCATCATTTGAACGTGGGCGATACCACTGTTCAGGGA
>LR738714.1:703136659-703220151 GCA_902687465.1 Secale cereale
AACATAGCCAATCAAGGGGGTGCGGGCGAACCACTGTCCCCAGGGGCCGGGTCATCATTTGAACATGGGCGATACCACTGTTCAGGGAGCCCAAAAATTCGTAACATAGCCATTCAAGGGGGTGCGGGCGAACCACTGTCCCCAGGGGCTGCTGATGTTCCTCCTGACCCTGCAGGTTTTTCCTTTTGTTTGTATATGGGGTGTTTTCTCTTCCTGAACCGGACATAGTCTTTTTGTTCCTGTGAGTTCTACCACTCCTTCACACACCCTGTAAAGATTAGTTTCTAAAAACCAGCTAACATTGAAATATGATTCTTTGATAACAACTGATATGGATATTCGCTGCAAAATTTCTGTATGTGGAAAAAAAAAGAAGGCTGAGCCCCCGGTTTACCGAAGGTGCCGGTTTATTCATTATTCATGATATATACATAGGATACATGGGAGCCTATGGCTCAAGTGTAATATGGCCGTAGATGAGCAATGTTCCATGGCCTTTTCGTCTCCTCTTCTGATGTCCGTGAATCTTTGTGCTCTCGAATGTCCACCAAATAGTACGACCCGTTGTGTAAATTTTTGCTGATCACAAAGGGTCCTTCCCATGGTGGGGATAGTTTGTGCATGTCTGTTTGATCTTGGATAAGCCGGAGTACCAAGTCGCCCTCCTGGAATGTCCTGGTTCTGATCCGGCGGCTGTGATATCTGCGCAGGTCTTGCTGATAAATCGCCGACTGTGCTGCAGCTATGTCACGCTCTTCATCCAATCGATCCAAACTATCTTGTCTTGACTCCTCATTGATGGCTTCTACATAGGCCGCCACCCTCGGGGAATCATGGCGTATGTCACTTGGAAGAACTGCTTCTGCACCGTAAACCATGAAGAAAGGTGTATACCCTGTAGATCGGTTTGGTGTAGTGTTAATGCTCCAAAGGACAGAGGGTAATTCTTCAACCCAACACCCTGGGGTTCTCTGCAAAGGTGTCATAAGCCGGGGCTTGATTCCACGCAAAATCTCCTGATTTGCCCTCTCTGCTTGACCATTGGATTGGGGGTGAGCCACAGAAGATACATCCAAACGAATATGCTCTCGTTGACAGAATTCTTCCATCTCACCCTGAGATAAGTTGGTGCCGTTATCTGTGATGATGCTGTGTGGAAAACCAAACCGGAATATTACTTTTTTGATAAACTTAACCGCCGTTGCCGCATCACACTTGCTTATAGGTTCCGCTTCAACCCACTTTGTAAACTTGTCCACTGCCACTAGCAGATGAGTTTTCTGATCTTGGGATCTCTTGAAAGGACCAACCATGTCAAGCCCCCAAGTTGCAAAAGGCCAAGTTATCGGTATCATCCGGAGTTCTTGTGCCGGAACAAGGGCACGTCTTGAGAATTTCTGACAAGCATCGCACTTGCGGACCAAGTCTGCGGCATCTGCATGTGCAGTTAACCAATAAAAGCCATGTCGGAAAGCCTTAGCTACCAAAGATTTTGATCCGGCATGATGACCACAATCCCCTTCATGAATCTCCCTTAGAATCTCACAGCCTTCCTCAGCTGAAACACACCGTTGAAATACTCCAGAGGTGCTACGATGATGCAGCTCCCCATTGGCAATTGTCATAGACTTGGAACGCCGGATTATCTGCCGTGCTTCACCTTCGTCCTCTGGCAATTCTCCCCGGCTTAAATATACCAAATAAGGTATCGTCCAATCCGGAATAACATGGGTTGCCGCAACCAACTGTGCCTCTGGGTCCGGAACAGCCAGATCGTCCTCTGAAGGTACTTGCACCGAAGGATTGTGCAACTCATCCAAAAAGGTGTTCGGTGGTACCGGTTTACGTTGCGACCCTAGCCGGCTTAAAGCGTCAGCTGCTTCGTTCTTCCGCCGGTCTATGTGTTCCACCTGATACCCTTTGAAGTAACCTGCCACCGCTTCAACCTCTCGTCGATAAGCCGCCATGAGGGGATCCCTTGAATCCCACTTGCCCGAAACTTGCTGTGCCACTAGGTCTGAATCGCCCAAGCACTTAACCCGGCTTAAATTCATCTCCTTTGCCAACCGCAAACCATGAAGTAGTGCTTCATATTCTGCTGCATTATTAGTACAAGGAAATAACAACCGGAGGACATAACAAAATTTATCACCTCTGGGGGAAGTTAAAACCACTCCGGCCCCTGAGCCCTCCAACTGTTTCGAACCGTCGAAGTGAATCGTCCAATAAGTGAGATTCGGCTTCTCCTCCGGGGTCTGCAATTCTGTCCAGTCGTTGATGAAGTCCACCAGTGCCTGAGATTTGATAGCCGTACGTGGTACATATTTCAATTCATGTGGACTGAGCTCAATGGCCCACTTGGCTATTCTGCCTGTTGCTTCTCTATTCTGGATTATATCTCCCAACGGAGCCGAGCTGACCACAGTTATTGGATGCCCTTGGAAATAATGCTTCAACTTCCGGTTCGCCATGAACACCCCATACACCAATTTCTGCCAATGAGGGTATCTTTGCTTGGACTCGATGAGTACTTCACTCACATAGTAAACCGGACGCTGAACCGGATGTTCTTTCCCTGCTTCCTTGCGTTCAACCACAATTGCAACGCTAACTGCCCGTGTGTTTGCAGCAACATATAGTAGCAAAGGCTCCTTGTCGATAGGGGCAGCTAAAACCGGCGGCTTCGCTAGTTGCTGTTTCAGATTCTCAAACGCTGTATTCGCTTCATCACTCCAAATGAACCGGTCCGTTTTCTTCAACATTTGATAAAGCGGGATCGCCTTTTCTCCTAAGCGGCTGATGAACCGGCTCAACGCCGTGATCCGGCCAGCTATGCGCTGGACATCATTAATGCAAGCCGGTTTCGTCAAAGATGTGATGGCCTTGATCTTCTCCGGGTTGGCTTCTATTCCCCGGTTTGAGACCAAGAATCCCAAAAGCTTACCAGCCGGGACACCAAAAGCACATTTTTCCGGATTGAGCATCATTCTGTAAGCCCGAAGATTATCAAAGGTTTCGCTGAGATCTTCTATCATTGTCCTCTCCTCCTTTGATTTAACCACAATGTCATCCACGTAAGCATGTACGTTCCTTCCTATATGCCCTTTCAAGCAATTCTGAACACAACGCTGATAAGTCGCCTGCGCACACTTAAGCCCAAAAGGCATAGACACATAGCAAAAAGCACCAAAAGGGGTTATGAATGCCGTCTTCTCTTGGTCTTCAACTGCCATTTTGATCTGGTGATAGCCTGAGTACGCATCCAGGAAACTCAGCCGCTCGCACCCTGCTGTAGCATCAATAATCCGATCAATGCGAGGTAGAGCAAAAGGATCAGTTGGGCAAGCTTTATTGAGATCTGTGTAGTCCACACACATCCTCCACTTCCCATTCTTCTTTAGAACTAGCACCGGATTAGCCAACCATTCCGGATGAAACACTTCTACTATGAACCCTGCCGCCAAAAGCTTAGCCACTTCTTCTCCTATAGCCTTCCGCCTCTCTTCGTTGAAGCGGCGCAGATACTGCTTTACCGGTTTAAACTTCGGATCAATATTTAACTTGTGCTCAACGAGTTCCCTCGGTATACCTGGCATGTCAGAGGGCTTCCATGCAAAGATATCCCGGTTCTCACGGATGAACTCGATGAGCGCGCCTTCCTATTTAGGATCCAAGTTAGCACTGATGGTGAACTGCTTAGATGAATCTCCGGGCACAAAATCGACCTGCTTAGTCTCTTCCGCTGATTTGAACTTCAAAGCCGGATCATGCTCAGTGGTTGGCTTCTTCAGTGGAGTCATGTCTGCCGGATCAACATTATCCTTATAAAATTTTAACTCTTCCGCGGCACATACCGCTTCTGCATAAGCTGCATCACCTTCTTCACATTCCACTGCTATCTTACGACTGCCGTGCACCGTAATCGTGCCTTTATGACCTGGCATCTTGAGCTGCAGATAAACATAACATGGCCTACCAATAAATTTAGCATAAACCGTCCTCCCAAACAAAGCATGATACTGACTTTTGATTTTGACAACTTCAAAGGTGATCATCTCCGATCTAGAATCATGTTCATCCCCAAAGGTAACTTCTAAGTCAATCTTACCAACTGGATAAGCTGACTTACCTGGGACCACCCCGTGAAACACTGTGTTTGATGTCCTTAACTGTTTATCTGTCAGACCCATACGACGGAAAGTCTCGTAATATAATATATTGATACTGCTACCTCCATCCATGAGGACTTTAGTGAACCGGTATCCTCCCACCTGAGGTGCCACCACTAAGGCTAAATGTCCCGGATTATCTACCCGTAATGGGTGATCCTCCCTGCTCCAAATGATGGGCTGCTCTGACCATCGTAGAAACTGCGGTGTCGCCGGTTCTACCGCATTAACAGTCCGCTTTAAAACCTTCTGGTCTCTCTTGCATAAACTTGTGGTGAAAACATGATATTGACCGCTGCTCAACTCCTTTGGATTACTCTGGTACCCGGATTGCTGTTGTTGCTGCGGACGCTGCTGCTGCTGATTTCCTTGGTTATTGTGACTCCCTTGGCCCTGCTGCTGATTATTCTGATTGTTGTAACCACCTTGATGATACGACTGGTTTCCCTGACTCTGATAACCACCTTGATAATGTGATTGGCTTCCTTGACCATTATAGTTTCCTTGACCACCTGGGCCGCCTGGCCGGGATTGATAACCACCGTTGTTCCCTTGATAACCGCTGTTGCCCCTATATCCTGAACCGGAATTGTTCCCTTGGTAACCCGGGCCATAAAACCCGGGCCCTGAACCGGCATTCGGGGGCCGGTTAAAAGAATTAAAACGGCCGTTCCCCGTTATCGTAGGGTTCAAGCATTCTCTTGCCGTGTGCCGTGCAGGCCCCTTACTCCCGATATGCTTTATACAGGGTTGATCCAAATCCTGGTCCCAACCCGGATTTCCTCCACCGGCTCGGCGAGCGGGACCCTGCTGATTTCCCTGAAAACCGCCTTGAACCTGTGTATTAGCCACAAAATCGGAGCTGCTTTCCGGTTTCCGTTTGCCCAAAAGACCTGAAGTAATCGGATTAGCTGTCGCCGGTTTGCCAGTCTTGCTGGTCTTTCCCGCTTTATCTCCTTCTGGCTCCGGATACTTGGTATTATCTGAGTCTCCGTACTTCACCAAGGCGCTCATCAAAGTCCCCATGTCATTGCACTTCCGTTTGAGCCGTCCGAGTTTTAATTTCAAAGATTCAAACCGGCAATTATTCTCCAATGTTACAATTGCTGTGCTCGGATTAATGCCGTTTGAGGAGTGCAAGATCTCTGCCACTCTGCGTACCCAAGCTGCTGTAGACTCCTGCTCTCCTTGCACGCACGCTGCTAAATCTATCACCGACATAGGTTGCTTGCACGTATCCTTAAAATTTTTAATGAACTGACTGCGCAGCTCCCCCCATGATCCGATGGAATTCGGAGGAAGACCCTTTAGCCAAGTCCGGGCCGTTCCTTCAAGCATCATAGTAAAATATTTGGCACAAGCCGATTCATCCACGTCCAGCATCTCCATGGCCATCTCGTAACTTTCTACCCAAGCTTCGGGTGGTAAATCGGCTGTGTAATTAGGCACTTTGCGAGGCCCCTTGAAATCCTTGGGCAATTTAACACTTCGCAGGGCGGGGACGAGACATTGTATCCCAAAACCGCTCGCCGTCGCTCCTGTCCCTGTAGTGCCTGTGTGAACCGGCGTCGACTGACGGACTTCTTCCCTGGCCTCCGATCTAGGCCGGTTTCGATCCGGGGCTGGCATCTCTGCCCTTGCCGGATTATCTTGCCTGTGCTGATGTCTCCTTCGTTCACTGCTAGACACTTCGGGCTCCTCCCAATGTCTAGAGTAACTCCGATTGGGACGTGGTGTTGAATGTAACCTCTCCCTGCTGTGAGAGTACGCTTGCTGCTGTATTAACGCCGTGTTGAGTAACCTCTGGGCCCTGCGCGCCTCTATCGCTACAGGGGATGTTTCTTCCACAGGCAAAGCGGCCAACCGCGCTGCCGCTGCAGCGATATTATCCACAGGGTTTGAATAGTGCCCCGGGGGGACCGGAACATAAGGCGCCGATTTAATCCGTCGCTCCCGCTCCGCGGCGGGTTGCTGAACCGGTTCCTCTCGAGCCGGTGGGCTTCTCCGGTTTAAGATCGGATTGTTACTGGCCCCAGCCCCCGGTGTTCTGAACAAATTCGCAGATTCGTAACCCGGCGGCAGGCGGGATCGATATTTTCGTCCTCTTACCCCTTCCATGGAAGCCTGTTCCATCCTTAAGTGAAAAGCTTGTTCATCCAACTCTGCTTGCCTTATCGCTAGCATCTCTCCTTCTGCCTTTAAATCCTCCTTTAACTGATCGATCCGTGCCTTCAACTGAAGAAGCACTGCATCATGTTGCGCCTTGTCTGCTGGAGCTACGACCTCTACTGCCTTAGCCGCGAACTCCTCCATCAAGGTGGATAGAACCGCAGTAACGGAGGGATTTGAACCGCTCCCCCCTGCGCCAGCCTCCGCTGTTGTTCCGTTCGTCGGGGGTTGTGAACCGGCCATGAAAACCGCCACCCGGTTTGGCGGGTCGGAGGGGCCCGGAATACTGTTTCCATCAGACTCACCCTCAGACCGGCCGTCCCGCAACTGATACAGAGATTCAGTTTCACCGGACGAAGATTCGTCGTCTGAATAGACGACGGTTGCACCATCAGATTCCGACCCGTCCTCAGCTTGTCCTCCGTGAATCGCTCCAACGAGCACATGCTTCATGGCAGGTTGAATCCGGGTCGACCTCGCACGCTGAGCCGGCTCGACGATATTGGGGAAGGTGTCCGGCTCAGGTCCCGGTCCACCGATTTTGCCGATGAAGACTTGGATGCTGCCGAAGGGGACCCGGTACCCGTATTCAATCGAATCGGCCTCCGGTCCCCAACCTGCGTCGTCGATGTAGATCCGGCCGCGACGACTCTTGGTCATCCGGCCAACTGCGTAGCCCTTCAACCCCTTGAGGCCGCCTTCCAAGAACTCGAAACCATCGTGCGCAGGCCCCAAGGTGGGCGCCAACTGTCGTGGAATTAACACGGCAGATGTCCGGTTTAGCGGACTTGATGATGGAACCATCGCACGGGTTAGCTTGAAAGGGTTCATGGCACACAAAGGACACAAAGGGTTTTATACTAGTTCGGCCCCCTCGAGAAGGTAAAAGCCTACGTCTAGTTGGTTTGGTATTGCTTGGGCGTCGGATTACAGGGAGCGGAATCGCTTGCCTGCGTCTCGACGGATCGATTGTTGCTTGTCCCTGAACCGGTGCCGGGTCGTCCCTTTATATAGAGGTGACGCCTGGTCCGGTTTACAGAGTCCCGAGGCCGGCTCATAATCGTGTCCGCCTCGGTCTCTGCTCTTCCTTTCTTATCTCTCAAGTTACATCTCTTTGGCGGTTTACAAACCGTATTTCTATACATCGGCCTTGAAATCTCATGGGCCGTAATCTCTACTAATAATAAACCAAGTACGATATAACTAAGCCGGTTTACAATATCCGGTTTATTCCTATTAACCATATCCCTGACAGAACTAGAGATTATGCTTAAAGATTTCATCACTACCCAAAAAGCCTTTAATAAGAGTGTAGAAGAAAAACTACATAAACTAGATGATCTCTCTTTTAAGGTAGACCATTTAGCCAATGAGATAGAATTGCTTAAAATTAAAACTTCTCCTCTTGAGGAGAAGAAGGTCACTCCTATTAATGCTACTCAAGTGCAAATTAATGAAAATATTAGGATGATGGCTAAACTTAAAGAAAGATGGGCTAGAGAAAGGGAGGAAGAAGATAGAATTAAGAGCCTTCCTACCCACCACACTGTTGCTATTATCCAAGTTGTTGAGAATATCCAAACTCTTAGCACCCAATGTACTCCTGGTCCCATTGGACCTATTAATGGTGATGCTATGACTATAGAAACTACCAAACAAGTGAACCTAAAGGACACCACTACCACTTTACTTAATGCTAGTGACCTTGATTTTGATAATTGCACTCTTACCGAAGTTATTGATTTCCTTCACAAGATGTCTAGAGATCCCCGCACTAGCACGCTTAACCTTGCCTTCACAGAGCATATCACTAATGCTCTTATCAAAGCTAGGGAGGAGAAACTTAGAGTATAAGCCTCCATACCTAGAAAGCTAGAAGATGGTTGGGATCCTATGATAAAAATTAAGTTGAATGACTTCTCTTGCTATGCATTATGTGATGTTGGAGCTAGTACCTCTGTCATGCCCAAAAGAATATATGATATGCTTAAATTGAAACCTTTTGATTCTTGTTCTTTTGGTGTTTGTCTCGTTGATTCTTCCATAAAGAAACCTTTGGGGAGGATCGACGATGTTCTTATCGTTGTCAATGATAATTTTGTTCCCGTTGATTTCACTATTATGGATATTGAATGTGATCCTTCTTGTCCAATTATTTTGGGACGTCCCTTTTTACGCACCGTTGGTGCTATCATTGACATGAAGGAGGGTAATATAAAATTTCAGTTTCCTCTCAAGAAAGGGATGGAACACTTCCCTCGAAAGAAGATCAAGTTACCTTTTGAGTCCGTTGTACGGGCTAGCTATTCTTTTACTCTTGATAAAACTTGATCTCTATGCATTATGCCTAGCTTAAAGGCATAAAAGAAAGCGCTTTTGGGAGGCAGCCCACATGAATAAAATATTTATTTTTACTTTTGTTGTGTCTTGATGTTGTTTACTACAGTAGCATCATCATTGTATCTTTAATTTTCAATTTTGTGCCAAGTATAGCCTCTGATTGCTAGAAAGTTCAAAAGTTGTGAGGTGCTGTCCAGGAAACAGATTCTGTCCTTGGATAGAAAAATTGGTATAAAATCACCAGATCATCTTTTTGGTCTGAATTGTTTCGACAACGTTCTCTATATAATTGTCTTTCGTGCGTCTGTTCTGAGTTTTTTGATTAGAGTTGCAGAAGTGCCCCGAACAAATCAATTACTACCTGCTGTTCTGTTTTTCACAAATTCTGTCCTGTTTTGCCTTTCCTTCATTTTGCAAACCAAGAGCTTGCTTTTTCTTTGCAAAAACCTTGTGGCAATCTTGAGAAACAGTAGAACTTCAAGAATATCTTTATTTCCAGCAAGGTACAATTATTTTATTATGGGTACTAACCTCGCTAACCAGATTATGATGAGATATGTATGAAGCGAGTTTTCAAGTGTGCGAGGGAAGATGATAAAAAGATTCAGGAGTGTCAAGCGCTCAAGCTTGGGGATGCCCCCGTGCACCCCCAGGAAATATTCAAGGAGACTCAAGCATCTAAGCTTGGGGATGCCCCCGTGCATCCCCTTCTCCATCAACATTATCAGTTCGTCTTTCGTTCCACTATATTTTAATCACTTCATGTGTTATGTGCTATGCTTGGAGCGTCTTGCTTTTAGTTTCCTTTTTAGTTTTTCATAACGAGTCGGAACTCAGCTTTCTTTATGTGGGAGAGAAACACGCTCCACTTCTACCTAGAACATAACATAGAATTTTCATGACTATCTTTGCTGTGTGTGTTCTTTGTCTTTTAAATAGCTACTATCATGCTCTGCTCTTAGCTAGTATTCATGCTTATCTTTTTAAAGAGCTTGTGTTTAGTTGGTTGCTTGAACTCTCTTTAATTACCATGCTCACCTTATTAAGAGAGTTTGCTTCCGTTGAATTGGTTGATATGTCTATGATAAAGATGCTACGTGCATAATGGCGCTTAGTAGTTCAGGTTTTCTTATGGATAATCCCAAATAGCTGGGGGGTTCCCAATGTGTTATTGGAGTGCCTACATGATTTGTTTACCTATGATGTGGTATGGTTTAGTAATATCTTCCTTCGAGAATTTATTTTGATTGACTTGGCGTATGCTCACGCATATTTAAGACTGTAGAGAAAGTCTGTCAAGCCTTGATGATCTTTTGTTTCTGAGTAGCGATATAACTTCCATGCCTGATTCAATGTTGCTTTGTCGCTCTGTATGATTATGACCGTCATTGCTCTCTTAGTTGGTCGCTCCCAGTCCTTTGCTAACCTCCACCTGTACTAAGCGGACTGACTGCTTGTGCATCCACATCGTTTCAAACCAGTTATGCCATATGAGTCCACCATACCTACCTATATGTCGTATTTCACCGCCACTCCAAGTAAATTTACATGTGCTACCTTTAAAACCTTCAGTTTTTGCAATACATAGCTCATGGGAAAGTAGCTTAAAAACTATTGTGGTAAAGAATATGTTGCTTATGTATCTTATTTCTTATAAGTTGCTTGCTGAGCGGTATCCATGTTTCTGGGGACGCCATCAACTGTTACACTTTTGTTGAATATCATGTGAGTTGCTATGCATGTTCGTCTTGTCTGAAGTAAGGGTGATTTGCCATTGGGTTGAATGAGTATGCATATTGTTAGAGAAGAACATTGGGCCGCCAACCAAAGCCATGTATCACGGTGGAAGTTTTAGCTTGGACATTAATCCTCAATCTCTTATGAGAATATGCTTAAGCATTAAAGAGGAGTCCATTATCTATTTTCTATGTTGTCCCGGTATGGATGTCCTCAAGTTGAGATCTATCAAAAACGAGAAATCAAATGCGATCTATCTCCTTGGACCTTTGTACAGGTGACATAGAGGTACCCCTTTGTGACACTTGGTTGAAACATATGTAATGCAATGATAACCCATGGAAATCCGAGCTAATTAGGACAAGGTGCGAGCACTATTGGTATTCGATGCATGAGGCCTACAACTTATAGGATGTCTTATGCATAACACATATGAAGTACTACTACCGTTGACAAAATTGCTTCTATGTTTTCAAAATAAAAAAAGCTCTAGCACATGACCATTCTTTTACTTTTATGTTGAGTCTCCACCTTCTTTTAAAAGCACCAACTACTGAGAGCATGATTCTCATTCTGAGTGTAATGTGCATTGTCCCAAAGTAGCATTGTCTTTTGCATGATTGTGATATCGTTTATTCTAAAATCATTGTATCTAGTCATCACTTAAACCTTGTAGGTGCCACTGCATTTATGTTTTGCTTCACTAAAGGGGGCAAGCTAGATATCACTTTATCATATTTGCACACCATGTTCATTACAAATCTATTTGATGTTTCAGTATCATATTGTAAAACTTTCAGTTCTTTGTGATTTTCTCATGAGGCTACTTAATTACTACAGATTCATTGTCTCAGTAAGCTTTTTTCATATGACTATGAAAAGTCCTATATGGTTAATAGCATGTCACCACAGAAATTATTCTTGTTATCATTTACCTACTCGAGGACGAGCAGGAATTAAGCTTGGGGATGTTGATACGTCCAAAACGTATCTATAATTTCTGCTTGCTCCATGCCTCTTTTGGGTGATATTGCTATGATATTTATACACTTCCATACACTTTTGATCATATTTGGACTAACCTATTAACTCAGTGCACCCCAGTGCCAGTTTCTGTTTTCGGCTGTTTTTGTATTTCAGGTTTTCACATTACGAGAACTGCCAGGAAAAATCCAGAAAAATTATATAAAAAATCAGCGTTCCAGAAACTACCGTGCACCCGAAGGACAACCGGGGGGGCACCAGGGCTCCAGGCGCCCTGGCGGCGCGCCCCCCACCTGGGCCGTGCCGGGGGGCGCCTGGGCCCCCCGAGGCTCCTCCGATGCCCCCCTTTGGCATATATTTAAAGCGTCTCCCGAAACCCTTGAAACAGGAACTCTTTTTCACGATCTCATCTCTTTTCCGCCGCCGCCGCCGCTTCCAAGATCGGGAGCACCAGGAGAACTCTTCCCGGCACCCTGCCGGAGGGGAGGATCACCAGCGGGAGCCTCTCCACCACCATGGACGTCTCCCGGATGAGTTGTGAGTAGTCTCCCTTGGACCATGAGTCCATGACCAGTAGCTATGTGATGTTCTCCTCCCGTTCTTGTGCTTCACTAATTAGTCCTCGTGAGCTGCCCTACATGATCGAGACACATATGTAATCCTTATGCTGTTGCTATGATGAGTTTGCTGGGATCCGATGGATTATGAGATTATGTTCAGATTGTGCTTGAGTAATATATTTGATCTACCTCTTTTATATTTATGTTCATAAGTAATTCTTGCATGTTCTCCGTTGTTATTTATTGCTTTGGCCAAGTAATAGGTAGTGACTCCAAGAGGGAACGTTATGCTCGATTGTGGGTTCATGCCCCTCGACGACTAGTTTGAGTGACAGAAACATGAGTCTAGGGGATGTGCTGTTGCCACAAGGGGGAAAACAACGGTGCTTGTGCCCGCGGGTGCAAGGATTGTTTACTTTACGCAAAGTTCTTTTAAGGCAGTTGTCTGTTGCTTTGAGTTTACACTATGGGTGGGGGCTCGCAACTTAATACCAGCGAGATGTTCTGGATAGATATCTCAAGGTGGATGATTAGTAGTAGATATTGATGGATTTCGGTCTACTTACTTTGGCGTACCGCCCATGCTTTGAACCTCAACCTTTCTTGCAATGTAGTCAGCATTGGTTTGCGTTCGTGGTCCTGTCAATTGCCCAGCTATAATTCGTTTACCTCACATAGCTGTTTTATCGTCTTTTGGGAGAGAGACATCACTAGTGAACATCATGAGACTCCGGTCCATATTACCATCATTGATCACATCCGCTATTTACTTTTCGCTTTTATTTACTATTGCAAACATTATCTATCACTACTATCATTTGCGTTTAATCCTTTGTAAACGACAAGGCCGGAGGGATTGACAACCTCTCTGTACTCGTTGGGAGCAAAGTTATTTGTATCTGTGTGCAGGTCCACGTTGATTGCTAATATCTGGCGCCGTTAGCAGTTGACACCTTCTTGTTGAACCTAGGAGTCTCTGGGGATTCGATCCTTGGTATCTTTTCCAAGGGAAAAACTTCCGCAACACTGCATCTCACACCTTCCACTTGGGGTAACCAACGAGGGGCGAGAAGCCTAGCAGTGGCGCGTCGCGGCAAGTCTCTTGAAATTTCACGTTTGGCCTTCCCGGCAAGCTCCTCTTGCAAGGGTCTTGCGCCAGTGAAGTGGTCTTGAGTGATCTCATGCCTCGAGTGGCCTTCCCGGCAAGCTCCTCTTGCTGGGGCCTTGTTTCTTTAACTTGAATACTTTGTTCTTGAATGGCTCCAAAGGAACCACAGTGGGCCTTGGCGGCCGCACGGCAAGCCCTGCCACGGGACGCTGTGACTGCCCGTGCACAAGTTTGGGATACTAAGGTACCCCTACTTTAGTACACCGACAGGAGCCCCCGGGCCTGGGCCATACACGGTGCCGATCGCTGTTGGGCCAGGCCCAAAACAGTGCACGGGCACGCGCGGTCCGCGGCACGCCGTATCCCACACCGTATCCAGCGCGCCCCTCCCTAACGGCACGCGTCAATCGCGGCGTCGTGGGAGAGATCGTGGCCTGTTTCTTTAATGGGAAAATGCAGAACATCCCCCTCTCCCCCCTTAAAAGCAGGGGAAACAGGGGCAGTTCTTTCCATTCGCCCATTGCTTCTTCATCCTCCAGAAACCCCCACCGCTCCCCTCCTTCCCGAAGGTCGAAAGAGAGCAGCGCTCCGCCCCCTCCCCCTCCGCCGCCGCCAGCATCACCAGCGCCGTCGACTTCCCCCATCGTCCCCGCCATGGCCCCGAAGGGCGAGAAGGCGAAGGCCGCGAAGTCTGCCAAGGCGCTGTGGCTAACAGCAATGCGGAAGAAGATGGCGGTCTTCCCGCCAAAGCTAGACGCGGAGGAGCTGAAGGAAGCCTTCTACCTCTTCTGGTCGAGGGAGACAAAGGCGCATCCGCGCACCAAGGTACTCCCCGCTGTGGCCTGCGAGATGTTCCCGGGTGGCTATGCCTTTTTTGCTCTGTTCTTCTACTGCGGACTCTGCCCGCCCTTCTCGGAGTTCTTCTGCGATATCATGAATACCTACGGGTTTCATCTCCTTGACGTCACCCCAAACGCCGTCTTGACCATGGCCATTTTCGCACATCTGTGCGAAAATTTCGTCGGAGTTTACCCCAATGTAGCTCTCTTCCGCCATTACTTCATACCTCGAGTCGAGTAAGGGTCACCTCTGTCTGGCGGAATCTCTTGGATCTTTAGGCTCCATATGAAAGAGGCTTACTTGATGGGGGAGCTCCGCGGCAAGTGGGATGAGTGGAGGGCCAACTGGGGTTGGATTATGGAGGCTGACCCGCAGCCGTTCACTTCCCGGCGCCAAGTGGCAGCAGTACGCGGCAACGACTGGAGTGACCTGGCCCCTGAGGACGACAAGTTGAAGATAGCCACTACTCGGATCCTTCACCTCCGGCAAGCCAGGCTCACTGTAGGTGCAGTCGGGGCAGACTTCCTCCGCCGCCGCATCGCTCCCTTGCAGGAGAGGAAGAGGGCTGCTTGGGAGTTCGAGAACGCGGCAGACATCATGAGGCTGCGCCCGGGCCTCAATTATAACTTCACTGTCCTGGAGCTCAACGCAATGCTCCAAGCGCTATTTAAGTACCACTCTGCCCATCCGGAGTGGTTTGCGTTGCCGCTGGGTGTAGTTCCATTGTGCAATAGTTCTGCGCTCAGTGCCATCGGCGCGGCGATGCCGTTGTGTCATTCCCACGGGATCGACCCCACTTTGCGGGAACCTTCCGACGAAGCCGTGCAGACGTTCTTCGACAACCTGGTGGAGCTGCCAGTCGATGCCGACGAGAAGAGGGGCCTCACCCGCGACACCACCGACCAGGAGATGGCATATATTGCCACCAGGTTGGAGGAGGCAGCTGCAGCCAGGGCCGCGGGCGAGTTTGGGTATACCGTGGAGGAAGCGGAGGCAGCGGAGGCGACAAGCCTCGCCGAGGAGGAAGAGCTCCGCAAAGCGGGAAAACTTGCCGGGCGACGTGCTGAGACAAGCGAGCCCATCGAACAAGGCGCCGAGTCGAGCGGGCCCGCCGAGCAGGGCGTCGGGTCAAGCGACCCCGCCGAGGACTCGGGCGGTTTGCTGGATCTTGGCTCCTCATCTTCATCCTCGGGCAGCTCACCGCCACCAGCGAGTCCTCCAACTCAAACAAGGAGGCACCTCCGCAAGGCCGCAGACGTGGCGGGGCGGCCGGCGGGCCAGCAGCCGCAGCGCCGCCCAACACGCGCCACCACGACGAGCAAGGCCGCCAAAGGAGTGCCTCGTGCTTCTGCGGCAACAGGAGGGGGATCTTCCCGGACTGGCTCCACTGCTCCTTCCGCCCCTCGCGCTTCAGCGACAACAAGAGCGGGGTCTTCTCAGACCGCCGCCCCTGGTCCCGCCAAGCGGCCAAGGGAGCCCACTCCCCCAGCTCCTCGCGCCGGGACGCGCGAGCCGGACTTTGATTTCTCGGTGCTCAGCTCCGACAACGAGGAGGAAGAAGAGTAAGTCTTCGCGATTCTTGTTTCTCTTTGGTTTTCTATTGATTTTTATCTTGTATCTCTTTCGCATGATTCTCATCCTGTCTTTCTTCCAGGACTGTGGCCCAGAGGGCGGCGAAGAGGGCCAAAGTCCCGGTGATAGTCATCGAGGACGAGCCCGCCGCAGCAGCAGGGGGTGAGCCTGCGACAAGCTTGTCGGACCCGACAGCCGTTCCTCGGAGCAGCCCCCAGCGCAGCCCCCAGCGTAAGTCCTTTGTCCACTTTCCGCTTGTCGGGCGCGCGTGGGCCTTTTATCCTTGTTGATGTTTTGTTTGTTGACTTGTGCAGAAGCAGAGCAGCAGCATCAGGAGCGCCAGGAGACTGCCCCCGACGCACCGCACGCCTCGACCGTATCGCCAAGGGGGAGCTCCCCGGCAAGGGAGGACACTCCGCCAAGGGCGAGCCCCCCACCAAGGGCGAGCACCCCACCAAAGGCGAGTACCCCGCCAAGGGATGGCGCTAGCGGCCCTCCGCCGGCGGGAACTGCCACGACGCCGCCGAGGGAGAGCTCTCCAGCGAGGAACCTCACCGAGGAGCCGGCCCGCGCAGGTAAGCCCTTGGACATTTCTTCTTTGGATCTTCTCTTTTTTGGATATTTGCTTGACAATTTTTCCTTCTTCTTCTTTTCTTCTGTTAGACCCGTCCGCCCCAGAGCCGATGGAGACGGAGGTCGCCATCGAGGAGGACGTGCGCGGCAACACTGGTGACGCCGCCGCTACCGAGGAGGCGGCCGGTGCTGACGAGCCCGCCGCCGAAGAGGCAGCCAAGGCCGCTGGCGCAGCAGCTGAGGAGGGGACCGGCAGTCGCATTGATGGCCCTGAGGCCGCAGGAGCGTCAGGCACTGCGCCAGCTGCCGATCCCTCCGCTGCCACAGCCGAGCCAGGCGCCTATGTGGAGGCCGGCAACGGTGTCTTCATCCAGCTCCCGTGGGCGTCCACGTCAAGGGCGCCTGCGGAGGGAGAGGTCTTCGACGGGGAGGTTCTCGCCTCCACCGGATTGAAGCTCGTCGACACGCCAAGCAGCAGCAACGAGCCCGAGGAGGAGCGGCTGCTGCGCAAACTTCTGGTTTTGTACCGCGCACGGCAGGCCAAGCTGGAGTCCCGAGAGGCTCTAGCCGCCAAGGCGGGCGCCGACTTGGAGAAGCGCGCCGAAGAGCTCCGAGCCAACAACCAAGCAGCTCTCAGATCCTTGGCGGAGGACCGAGAGCAGCTTGCCGAGGCGCATCAGGCCTTCATTCTTGAGAAGGCTGAAGCAGAGGAGCAGCAACGGCTCGCCGCCGAGGAGTTGTCCCTGTGAGAAGGCGAACTGACGCAGCGGAAGGTCGATCTCGACAGCCACGAGGACGAGCTTGGCGGAGCTCTGCAGGAAGCGAAGGATGCTGCTGCGGCTGCCAAGACCGCCAAGAGGGACTTGGAGATGATGGTGGCGCAGCTGGAGGCCAACTTGAAGACGAGCGACGAGAAGGTTGCCGCACTTGTGCTTGAGAGGGAGAAGGACGCCCATAGCCATTCTGAGCTGCAGGTCCGCCTCTCCGACAAGGGCAAAGAGCTCGCCGTCGCCAAGGACTCCATCGCCGATCTGGAGCTGAAGCTGTCCACCCTCACCACAACGCTTGACGGCGCGAGAGAGCGGGAGGCGAACCTAAAGGAGGAGCTCAGGGCCGAGAAGGCGCTGTTGGACAGCGCCGCCATCTCCCAAAACAACTTCAGGCTGACAGTGGAGCACTGGACAGAGGGCCTTGTCGCCGCCGCTGCCGACGTCGACAAGAAGCTGGCGGAGCTGGGGGCGGAGCACCTCGGGTACTCCACCGACGAGAATCTCCCTCACAGCGCCAAGTTGAGTTTGTTCTTCAGGGGGGTGGCGCCGGCCCTCCAGCAGCTCCGGGAAAGGATCCCAAAGCAGCTGGCGGACGAGTCGCGCACGCTCTGCGCGGGGGCCCTCGAGAAGGTGTTGATGAAGATAGTGCACCGCAACCCGGGCCTCAACCTCACCAACGTCCTCAGGATCTTGCCGCCGGACGTTGACCAGGAGGCGCTCAAGGCCCTTTTCGCGCCTATTGTGAATAAGGTGGGCGGCATCAAGAGGGTCGAGGGCGACCGCGCGGATTAGTCTTTTTCACTTTCTTCTTACTTTGTCGCTGCCAACCATGTTACGAACAATAGTCTATTAGTGCTACAACAAGTTGCTTTGTAATATAACTTTATCTTAGGTACTGAATGCAATGTTATTTCCTCTACTTGACTTCCTTGCTTTGTATGCTTTTACCCTACGCTTTTAGGGAACTTGCCGGCGAAGTCACCTTTGCCGCGAGCGCTGAGTGCGGAACTTCAGCAGCCCGCTGGCGGTGCCGTTGCCGACAGGAAACCTTGTTGTAACTAGTCGCAGCACACTTAAACTGTTGAGCGAACTCGAAAACAAAGTAAGGGCGCGACACTTGTCGCAGCACACTTAAGCCGTTGAGCGTGCTCGAAACAAAGTAAGGGCGCGGCTAGCCACGAGTTGGTTCCTCCGCGCATAGGTTTTCCATACAAAGTGCGTTCGTTCAAGGAAAATAACTCAAAAAATTTAAAATTTTGATTGCTCAAACTTTGGCAACTTAGCTTTTGTGTTGTTTGCTTCCCGGCAAGGCATGGTTTTCTTGAACGGCGCCTGGTCCATACCACTATCTTCCTTCCCCCCCGGCAAACTTGTGCGCGAGGAAACCTTCCTCTGCTGGAGAAAGAAGGCAGAAGAGAAAATATAGATATGGAGCTTTCATGCTCGTTATTGCTTACCGGGGGTAGGTGCTGCACGAAGTGTCAGATAGTACATGCAAGGGATTGAAAAGGCATGAAATGACAAGTTGTGTGATGCACATGAGCTTTACTAGTGCACGGGGTCTGCGCCCGGCTTTGTACAAAGGATTACATGCAACAGCGGCAAGACTTGTACAAAAGGTGGTTGCCGGAGCGGATCACGGCAACCGCGCCTTATGGGTAAAACTTGCGAAGATGCTCAATGTTCCAGGAGTTGCTCACCGGTAAGCCATCTTCGGTCTCTAGGCGGACTGCGCCGGGCCTAGTGACTTGTTCACCCGATAAGGGCCTTCCCAGTTCGGCGTCAACTTGTTGGAATTCTTGGCGGACTGAACGCGCCGAAGAACAAGGTCGCCTTCCCCGGGACTTCTGGCTTTAACTTCGCGGCTATGGTAGCGGCGCAAAGCTTGCTGGTATCGAGCAGCTCGTATAGCAGCCTGAAGACGGTTCCCCTCGAGGAGCAGCACATCATCTTGCCGCAGCTGCTCTTGCTCGAGCTCATCGTAAGCGAGCACTCGAGGCGACCCGTATACGAGTTCCGTGGGGAGGACTGCTTCTGCTCCATAGACTAGAGCAAAGGGTGTCTGTCCAGTGGCTCGATTTGGCGTCGTCCTGATCGACCAAAGAGCCGCTGGCAACTCCTCGATCCAGTTTCTTCCGCACTTGTGCAGCTTGTCGAAAGTTCTCGATTTGAGTTCGCGCAGCACTTCAGCGTTTGCCCTCTCCGCTTGACCGTTGCTCCTCGGGTGAGCAAGAGAAGCGAAACAGACTTTGGCGCCAAGGTCTTGGACATATTGCATGAAGGTGTGACTTGTCAATTGCGTGCCATTGTCGGTGATGATCCTAATAGGGATTCCGAAACGGCAAACAATTGATTTGAAGAACTTGACTGCTGATTGTGCGGTCACCTTTCTCACTGGTTCCACTTCTGGCCACTTTGTGAACTTGTCGATGGCAACGTACAAGAACTCAAAGCCCCCGGCTGCGCGGGGGAAGGTGCCGAGGATGTCGAGCCCCCATATCGAAAATGGCCAGGATAAAGGGATCGTCTGGAGAGCTTGAGCTGGTTGATGTATCTGCTTGGAATGGAACTGGCATGCTTCACACTTGGTTACTTGTGCAGTTGCATCTTGGAGGGCTTCTGGCCAAAAGAAACCTTGCCGGAACGCCTTGCCGACAAGTGCTCTTGCGCCAATGTGGTGACCACATATGCCTCCATGTATCTCTGCCAATAGCTTATGTCCATCTTCCCGGGGAATACACTTTAATTTCACACCGTTGAGCCTCCTTCTGTACAGTTCGTCACCGACAAACTGGTACATACTCGACTGCCGGGCTACTTTTTCAGCTTCTTCTTGCTCTTCGGGAAGTTCTCCTGTCAGGAGGAAACGGACTATCTGCTGCGCCCATGCCGGAGCCTGTGGCTCGACGACAAGGACTAAAGGCATCTGTGCTGCTGCGGGAACGTCAGCTTCCACGGCAAGAACTTGCGGCTCTGCCGGAGCTTGACGTTCCTCGGCAAGCTTGCCGGAGCAAAACTTGTCGGGAACGCCTGCTTCAACTGCACAAACCCTTAGGTTTGCAGGAGCAGACTGCTCCTCAGCTATCTTGTCGTTGACCTTGCGGACTTTATTGACGGCGGCTTCGGGAAGCTCTGCCGGCAAGTAGTCACCAGAAACCAACTTCCTCTTCTTACTCTGTCCAGTCGATGGTGTTACGGAAGGTTGACTTAGCTTGAGCACAAAGATCTCTGGTTCCACAGGTAGCTTTAGCGCAGCACACTTTGACAGGCCATCTACGATGTCGTTTTGAGCTCTTGGAACGTGCTCCATCTGTATGGCTTCAAAGTGCTCGTCAAGATTTCTCACTTCGTCGATGTAAGCTTCCATCAACGGACTCTGGTAGCTCTTGTTCACTTGGCGGACAACCAACTACGAGTCACCCCGCACAATTAGCTTCTTGATCCCTAGCTCTGCCGCAATTCTGAGGCCGGCAAGCAAACCTTCATACTCTGCAGTATTGTTCGTTGCTTGCTCCTTGGGAAAGTGCATTTGGACGACGTACTTGAGGTGCTCTCCGGTGGGTGCGACAAGCAGTACGCCGGCACCGGCGCCTTGTAGCGAGAAGGCACCATCAAAGTACATTATCTATTCCTTGCTTGCTTCCTTGACGGGGATGCTCGTCTCTGGAATCTCTTCGTCTGGCGTTGGCGTCCATTCTGCTATGAACTCTGCCAATTCTCTGCTCTGGATTGTTGAAGTGGTCTCAAACTTAAGGCCAAAGCTTGACAGTTCTAGTGCCCACTCGACAATTCTGCCTGTTGCTTCTTGATTTTGGAGTATCCTCTTCAGCGGAAAGCGAGTGACCACTGTTATTTCATGTGCCTGGAAGTAATGGCGCAGCTTTCTCGAGGCCATGAGAATGCCGAAAAGCAACTTTTGCACACCAGAGTACCTTGACCTAGCCCCCTGGAGAAGGGAGCTGACAAAGTAGACTGGGCGCTACACCATCTTCTTCCGCACTTCCTCTTGCATCTGCGCAGTTCCATTCTTGTCGGGGACAGAGCCTGTCGGGGTAGCCCCCTGCTTGTCGCTGGATGTGCTTGTCGGGGCTGTTGGCTCATCATCTGCCTTCCATTCCGCTACTAACGCAGCACTAACCACTTGATTGGTTGCCGCTAGGTACAGCAGCAATTTCTCTTGTGGCTTAGGTGCGACAAGTATTGGAGTGGAGGACAGGTACCTCTTCAAGTCTTGCAGCGCTGCCTCCGCTTCCGGAGTCCATTTCATTGGACCTGCCCTTTTCAAAATTTTGAAAAACGGCACGACGCGTTCTGCGGACTTAGAGATAAACCTGCTAAGAGCAGCCACGCCGCTGGCGAGTCTTCGTACATCCTTGACGCGCTTTGGAGCTTTGATCTGCTCGATGGCTTTAATCTTTTCGGGATTGGCTTCAATCCCCCTCTGAGACACAAAGAACCCGATAAGCTTGCTGGAGGGGACTCCAAACACGCACTTCTCGGGGTTGAGCTTGAGTTGTATCTTGCGCAGATTCGCAAAGGTTTCATCTAGATCTTGTATCAGAGTTGCCCTATCCTTGCTCTTGACCACTATGTCATCCATGTAAGCTTCTACATTCTTGTGTATCTGCGGCTCAAAAGCTGTATGGACAACCCTTGCAAATGTTGAACCCGCATTCTTCAATCCGAAAGGCATGCGTATGAAGCAATAAGTGCCACATGGAGTAATGAATGCGGTCTTCTCCTCATCTTCCTCAGCCATGAAAATCTAGTGGTATACTGAATATGCATCAAGAAACGAAAGCAACTCACATCCGGCCGTGGATTCAACAATCTGGTCAATGCGCGGCAAGGGGAATGGATCTTTGGGACAAGCTTTATTCACATCGGTGAAGTCAATACAAAGCCTCGACTTCCCGTTCGCTTTACGCACGACAACAGGGTTGGCTAACCACGTGTGATGGAGTACACCTCTGACAACGCCTGCCGCTTCCAGCTTCTTGATCTCTTCTGCGATAAACTCTAGGCGCTCAACCGCTTGTTTTCTAACCTTCTGCTTGACGGGCCGCGCGTGAGGACGAACGGCAAGCTTGTGCTCAATCACTTTCCTGGGAACACCGGGGATGTCAGACGGTTGCCATGCAAACACGTCGACATTCGCCCGCAGGAAAGCAACGAGCGCGCTTTCCTATTTGGGGGTCGAGCGTGGCACTGATGGTGAAAGTACCACCAGTGCCGTCCTCCTTGGCGGACACCTTCTTTGTCTCTGGTGGAGCTGCCATTGCCTTCTTGCACTTGCCGGTGGAGCTCGATGGTGTGTCCTCGACGGCAGCGCAGCACTCCGAAGAGGTGCGTTTGCCGGAGTGGGCTCCAGAGCTCTTGCCGGACTTGGTCTTGTTCTTCCCCCCGGGAGCTTCAGCGGCAAGTGTTTTGCTATCTGTTGCGGCTGCTGCATCCCGGTAAATCATGTCGGCACAGATAAGGGCATCTTTCTTGTCGCCGGGGACAGAGATGACGCTTATCGGGCCTGGCATCTTGAGCATGTTGTAAGCATAATGAGAGGCTGCCATGAACTTGGCGAGCGCTGGACGGCCAAGTATTCCATTGTAGGGTAATGGAATATCGGCAACGTCGAAGGTGATCCTCTCAGTCCTGAAGTTCAGCTCTCCGCCAAATGTCACTGGCAGTGTAATCTTCCCCTTCGGCTTGCTCCTTCCCGGGTTGATTCCTTGGAATGTGCCGTTTTCTTCGAGCTCACTGTCGGGGATTTGGAGTTTCCGGACCACAGCAGAGGAGATCAGGTTCAGGCCGGCCCCGCCGTCAACTAACATCTTGGTGACCCTGAGGTTGCGAATGGTTGGTGAAACCAACATCGCCAAACACCCGACCACAGTGGTGCGATCAGGGTGGTCCTCAATGTCGAAGATGATAGGCGTGCTAGACCACTTCAGAAGTTTGCGCGACTCCACAGGTGGTTCTGCTGCATTAACTTCCCGCGCCCATTGCTTGAGTTGGCGGTGGGCAGTATGCAGAGAAGCACCTCCGTCAATGCACAGAACTTCTGTGGCCTTCTGGAACTCCTGCTCGCTGTTATCTCCATCATCCATGTCTTCATCGTCGTCTTCGTCTTCGTCCTTGTCGCGGCCGCGGGGAGGCCTGTCTCCTTGCCGCTGCTTGGCCTTGCCGCGGTGTCCTCCCCGGCCGTTGAACGGCCGCTTCTTGCCGGACTCTCCACCACCTCCCTGGGCTTTCTCCTTGTCACGTCGCTCGTACTCAGCTTTCTGCTGCTCGACAAGGTACTCGACTCTTTTGCAGTTCTGGAGATCGTGGCCCTTGGTGCGGTGGATCTTGCAGTACTGCTTGTCGGAGCCGTCCTGTTTGTCGGCGGCCGCCACAGCGGCAGCCTCCTTGCCGGAGCTGCCGGCCTGGGCTTTCTTGGCGCCAGCCTCCTTGCCGGACTGCTCAACGACCAGCACTTCTTTGTTCTTTTTCTTCCTGTTGTTCCGCCGCCGGTTCTTCTTTGCCGGGGCGGCGTCCTCACTATCTGATCCCCCTGCTCCAGTATCCTCTCCGGGGAGTTTCCTCCCCTCCTCAGCGCGTGCGCACTTGTCGGCCAGGGCATAAAGCTCACTGACGTCTCGGATCTTGCACATCGCCATTTCCACCCTCATCCAGCGGTTACGCACGTTCTGGTGGAACACGCTGATAACCGCGGCAGGGTGGACGTCTGGGATGTTGTGCTGGACGCGGCTGAATCTCTGGATATACTTTCACAGTGACTCTCCTTCCTTCTAGGCAAGTATGTGAAGGTCGCTCTCCTGGCCATGGGGCTTGTGGCCACCTGTGAAAGCGCCGACAAACTGATGGCACAGGTCGACCCAAGAAGAGATGGAGTTCTCCGGCAAGTGCATGAGCCAAGATCTGACGTTTGGCTTGAGCACTAGCGGGAAGTAGTTCGCGAGTATCTTCTCGTCTCGTCCCCCGGCAGCCTGCACTGCGATGGTGTAGATGCTGAGGAATTCCGACGGATGAGTCTTGCCGTCGTATTTCTCGGGTACGTCGGGTTTGAAGTTCTTCATGCTGGGCCACTGGACTTGCCGCAACTCACGGGTGAACGCAGGACAAGCTGCCGCGTACGGCAGGTCGCCTGGTCCCCCTGGCGCTTGCATGTCGACAGCGGGCCCAGTGCGCTGGTCAGATTGACGCCGCGCTTCTCTCTGACGCTCGATGCGAGTTCGAGCTTCCTCTTGCTGTCGGTCGTCAAGGACTTGGTGCTGATCGCGGTGAGCTCGCGGGTCCGATGACGCTGTGGAGTCGTTGTCGATGTTGATCCGACGAGTCGGCGATTTTGGCCTTCGGGGCGGGGAGTGCACGGTGGTTGCACCCCCGGCAGTCTTGTCGCCATCAGCCCGCGCCTGGCTAACTTGCCGCGGCCGCGATGTCGTCGACTGCTGCGGAGTGTCTTAGTTGGCGAAGGCGATGAGGCTCTGGATGGTGGCCCTCCAGTCGTCGGCCTTGTCCGCAGCTGGAGGGAAGTCGAGGAGCAGTTGGGCTCGAGCTAGAGCTTCTGCTGGAGTGGCGGGGAGCGGTGGCGAGCGGTGGGAGGAGCGAGATACGCTCGGACTTCTAACTGCGTTAGAAGGAGCAGCGTCTCGTCCCGGCGACCGCGCCTTGCTCGTGCCAGCTTGACCTTGGCCCAGCAAGCGTATGGTACCTTGCGTACCACGACGCTGCCGTTCCCGCGCCTCCTGAGAGGGGCGCAGTGCGTGCACGGACGCCGAGGTCTTAGAGTGCGCCCGGTCGTCCGTCTCGTCCTTGGACTTGGCGGCGCCGTGAGTTTCCTCGCCGACGTCCGTCCTTCCGCCGGCGTCTGCCCCACCAACCGTTGGCTCCGATGGTGGCGGGATCGACGCAGACGGGCCTGCTGCCTCCGAAGCCTTCTTCGGCGGCGGCATGTCGATGAAGTTGGTGGAGATTCTGCTCGCGTGAACGCCGGATCAGGTTCACACAACCTCGACGCACCCCCTACCTGGCGCGCCAAAGATGTCGGGGAAACTGATCGCCCACAAACACCTATGGGACCGGAGCCCCTTTTCGGTACGACAAGGGGGCGGAGGACGCACGAAGAGCAGATCGAGGCAAACACATGAGCAGTTTACCCAGGTTCGGGCCGCACGGAGGCGTAAAACCCTACTCCTGCCTTGGTTTGTATTGCGTTCTGAGCTCGGGAGCGAGAAGAACTATAGTGTTGATCGCTAGCAGTACCGAGCGTGAGAGTGATCGATCATCGGAACTCCCCTACGTTGCGCATGGGCCTCCTTTTATAGGTCAAAGGGGTCACCGACAGGTGGCAACGCAGTCGAGGGTAAAAATGTAAAATGGGTGGTAGTTGGAACAGTGTTTGTATAGTGCTCTATACCTAACTCTGACGGCTGGGGACAGGGGCATTGAATGGCCGTCGCCATCGCCCTAAATAGTGCAAAAAGCGTCCGTCAGGGTGCCACCGTTCGCCACGACGGTGGCCTCGTCATCGCACCTTGCCACCGTGTACCCCCAGGCTGCACAGCCTTCCGCCACGTGCGCCTGGAAGGGTCCCAGAGCGACACGTGGGTGGATGCGCTGGAGCGCGGGCACCGAGTGGAAGCTTGCTGCGGCAAGTGTCTTGCCGCGGTTGCTATCCTGCCGCGCCCGGGAGCTTGTCGCTCCCCGGGCCTTGCCGGGACGCGTGGCGCGTCGCGACAAGTCTCTTGAAATGTCACGTTTGGCCTTCCCGGCAAGCTCCTCTTGCCGGGGCCTTGTTTCTTTAACTTGAATACTTTGTTCTTGAATGGCTCCAAAGGAACCACAGTGGGCCTTGGCGGCCGCATGGCAAGCCCTGCCACGGGACACTGCGACTGCCCGTGCACAAGTTCGGGATACTAAGGTACCCCTACTTTAGTACACCGACACCCACCCTTGTGGTGGCCTCGTGGCTCTTCTGGTCCATCTCCGGCACTCTGTGGGCTTCTTTTGGTCCATAAAAAATCACCGTAAATTTTGAGCTCAAATGGACTCCGTTTGATATTCCTTTTCAGCGAAACTCAAAAACAAGGAAAAGCAGAAACTGGCACTGGGCTCTAGGTGAATAGGTTAGTCCGAAAATCATATGAAATAGCATATTAATGCATATAAAACATCCAAAACAGATAATATAATAGCATGGAATAATAAAAAAATTATAGATACGTTGGAGACGTATCAATGGCCAATTATTTTGGCATTCCAATAGCTGATGAAGATAAGGAGGAGAAGGGTGGTGAATATAGTATGCCTATTGATACCAATGCTAACAGAGATAGAACTGAAGATGTGGATGGACAACTGATGGAAGATGTTGCAGATGATGTAGATGATGCACATGATGATGAGTTGGTAAATGTGTATGACAAGGAAACAGTCAAACATGATGCCAAGACTAGGTGGACTGATAGAAAGAAGTTTTATGCAAGATGTAGATGTTTTGATGGAAGTGTCAAGCCTTTCAAGTGGTACATATTTGCTAGACACCAATCTGATGGAAGTACCATTGGGGTGAATCAAATCCCACACCAACATACTTGTATTACAAGTTCACAAAGAGTATCAACCATGACATCAAAACTTTGGATTGCAGAAAAGATCACTCCTATTTTAGCCAAGAAACCAAACACTACTGCAAAGAAACTTAAAGTAGACTTGGAAAATAAATACCCCGTTAAGATGAAGTATAACACGGTGTGGAAGGCAAAACAAAGGGCAATGAAAGAATTATATGGTGTCTGGGAAAATACTTTTAAAATGCTTTATAATTTCAAAGCAGAGGTGGAGAAGAGGTCACCTGGTAAGGTTATGGAGATAGATACTGAGGTAATAACAGATGGAAGAGTCATTTTCTCTAAGTTTTTTATGGCTTTAAAGCCTTGCATTGATGTCTTCAAGGCAGGGTGTTGTCCATATTTGAGCAAAGACTCATCATTTTTGACTGGCAAGTGGAATGGTCAATTGGCAGCTTGCAATGATTTGGGTGGACACAACTGGATGTTCCCTGTTGCTATTGGCTTGTTTCAGTCTGAGACAAAGGTCTCGTGGACATGGTTCATGATGTAGTTGAAAAGATGCATAGGGCCAGTGTCACCTTTGGCAGTCCACACAGATGCATCCAAAGGGCTAGAAAACGCAGTGAAGAATGTTTTCCCCCCATTGTGAGCAAAGGGAGTGCTTCGGCCATACGTGGATGAATTTGATCAAAAAATTCAGAGGGGAAGAATTTAGTCGCATGTGGCCAGCAGCAAGATCTTACACTAAACAGACACATTCATATCATCTTGGTAAGATAATGACAGCATGTCGTGAGTTTGGTCCATGGGTGAACACCTACCATTCTCTATTATCGTATAAGTCAGGATTTAACATTGGCATCAAGTGCGATCATATCAACAACAACTTGGCAGAAAGTTTTAACAACAAGGTGAAGCGATTAATTTTTTTGCCTGTACATGGCATGATTGACGAAATCAGGATCATGATCATGCACTTGTAAGAATTGAGAAGAAGGATTGGTGATTGTCTACAAGGGGATAAGCTTCCTGCAGTGGTACAATAGGTGGTCAACAGGAGCAGAAATCTTACACATTTATCTATTGAAAAATCTTTTGTGTGGGATGCTGAAGTTAGTGATACCAAAACTGGTAGAAAGCATGTTGTTAACACTGAAATGGGTGATTGCACTTGTTTGGAGTGGCAACACACTGGGAAACCATGTGATCATGCCATACTTTTCTTGGCCTCCTGATCGAAGATAAACATGGACCCATATTTGCACGAATATTACTCAGTAGCAAGATTCAAGGCTGCATATGCAACTCCAATTCCAGCACTTACAGATCAGTCTCAGTGGCCTGAAGTGGAAATTGAATTTTCCATGGGTCCTCCCCTAACAAAAAGAAAGGCTGGCAGGCCTAAAGAGAGTAGATTCAAGGCATGGTTTGAGAAAGGTGGGAGTAGTAAAAAGGGCAAGGGAAAGAAGGATGGAAAGCCAAAAATGTCCCAAAAATGTAACAAAAATAGGTGCAAGTTGAGCCAGGAACTTGGGCGCCGAGTTGGATGTCCCAAATGTTGTTACACTCCTGAAAGGACAAAGTATGTGGGCATATATTTGCCATTTTTACTATTTTGTTGCAATTTTCAATTACTAACTAGTTGACATGCTCTATCATTTTAGGAGGAAGCGTGCATGTGAGCCCCTTGTTGTTGAAGATTGTTGGCCAAAGAAAAAGGCAAGAGGCAATGGTTGTAGAAAAAAGAGAAGTTTTGGAGAAACAATACACATTCGATTATACTTGAATGGTGTGGTGCCTAATAATACCATCTACTCCTTCTTTATAAAGGTGTGGGTCATCCCAAAAGTAATGTCTTAAATCATAGAAGAAAATTTTCTTTTGTTGCTATGTGAAACTAGGTGGTATGAATTTAGCAACAATATAATTAGCATAGTCTGCATACCAAGGGGTATTGCGAGAAGCATTTATGACAGCTAGTTGTTCATCGGGAAAACTATCATCAATAGGTAATGGGTCATCAAGGAATTTTCTAACCTGGATAAGTTATCAGCTACAGGATTATCAGCTCCCTTTCTATTAGTAATATGTAAGTCAAACTCTTGTAGCAAAAGAACCCACCTAATGAGTCTAGGTTTAGTATCTTTCTTTTCCAAAAGGTATTTAATAGCAGCATTGGTGTGAACAATTACTTTAGAATCAACTATGTAATATCTGAATTTATCACAAGCAAACACAACTGCTAGAAATTCTTTCTCCGTAGTAGCATAATTTCTATGAGCACTATCTAGAATTTTACTAGCATGATGGATAAAATTTAATTTCTTATCAACTCTTTGTCCTAGAACATCACCAACAACATAATCACTAGCATCACACATAATTTAAAAAGGCAAGTTCCAATCAGGTGGTTGAACAATAGGTGCATAGGTCAAGGCTTTCTTAAGTGGTTCAAAGGCTTCCACACAATCATCATCCAAAACAAATGGAATATCTTTTTGCAAGAGATTAGTAAGAGGCTTAGAAATTTTAGACAAGTCATTAATAAACCTCCTATATAAACCAACATGACCAAGGAAACTTCTTGTACCTTTAATATCTTTAGTACATGGCATTTTCTCAATTGCGTCAACTTTAGCTTTTTCTACTTCAATACGTCGTTCAGAAATTTTATGCCCCAAGAGAATACCTTCATTCACCATAAAGTGGCACTTCTCCCAATTCAAGACAAGTTTGTTTGTTCACATCTCTGTAATACTCGGTCAAGGTAGCTTCAGCAACCATCAAAAGAGGTTCCGTAAACAAAAACATCATCCATGAAAACCTCAACAATATTTTCACAAAAGTCATAGAATATAGCGGTTATACATCTTTGAAAGGTAGTAGGTGCATTGCATAAACCAAAAGGCATACATATGTAAGCATACGTTCCAAAAGGACAAGTAAACGTAATTTTCTCTTGATCGGCTTGTGATACAGGTATTTGAGAGAAACAAGAATATCCATCAAGGAAGAAAAAATGTGTGTGCTTAGATAGTCTTTATAAAATTTTATCAATAAAAGGCAAGGGGTAATGATATTTTCTAGTAGCTTTATTAAATTTTCTAAAACCAATTACTATCCTATAACTGGTTTCGATTCTTTGTGGAATAAGCTCATTTTTATTATTAGGGACAACAGTAATGCCTCCTTTCTTAGGGACACAATGAACGGGACTTACCCATCTACTAACAGCTAAGGGATAAATTATACCTGCTTCCAAAAGCATTAGTATTTCAGCTCTTACCACTTCCTTCATCTTAGGATTTAATTGTCGTTGATGATCTACAACTGGTTTCGCATCAGGCTCCATATTAATTTTATGTCGACATAGAGTGGGACTAATGCCCTTAAGATCATCAAGAGTATATCCAATAGCGGCAAGATGCTTCCTTAGAGTTCTAAGTAATCTCTTCTCTTCATGCTCTCTAAGGTTAGCACTAATAATAACAGGATATATGTTGGGGAACGTAGTATTTCAAAAAAAATCCTACGAACACGCAACATCTATCTAGGAGAAGCATAGCAACGACCGGGAGAGTGTGTCCACGTACCCTCATAGACCGAAAGCGGAAGCGTTTAGTAATGTGGTTGATGTAGTCGAACATCTTCACGATCCAACCCGTCAAGCACCGAACGCACGGCACCTCCGCAATCTGCACACGTTCAGCTCGGTGACGTCCCTCGAACTCTTGATCCATTTGAGGCCGAGGGAGAGTTTTGTCCGCACGACGGCGTGGTGATGGTGTTGATGAAGTTACCGACGCAGGGCTTCGCTTAAGTACCACGACAATTTGACCGAGGTGTGTAACAGTGGAGGGGGGCACCGCACCTGGCTAAGAAATCAACTTGTGTGTCTATGGGGTGTCCCCTGGCCACGTATATAAAGGAGTGGAGGAGAGGGTCGGCTGGCCTCCTATGGCGCGCCCCAAGGGGGGATTCCTTCTCCTACTAGGAGTAGGTTTCCCCCTTCCCTAGCCCAACAAGGAGGGGGAAGGAAGGAGGAGGAGGGGAGAAGGAAAGAGGGGGCTGGCCCCCTTGCCCTAAACCAATTCGGTTTGGGCCTAAGGAGGGCACGCCCCACACCTCCCTTGCTGCCCTCTATTTCCACTAAGGCCCATGAAGGCCCATTGACCCCCGGGGGGTTTCAGTAACTCCCCGGTACTCCGGTATTTATCCGGTGACTCCCAGAACCCTTCTGGTGTCCGAATATAACCTTCCAATATATCAATATTTATGTATCGATCATTTCGAGACTCCTTGTCATGTCAATGATCTCATCCGAGACTCCGAACAACCTTCGATACATCAAAACACATAAACTCATAATACCGATCTTCATCGAACGTTAAGCGTGCGGACCATACGGGTTCGAGAACTATGTAGACCGGACCAAGACTCATGTCCGGTCAATAACCAATAGCGGAACCTAGATGTTCATATTGGTTCCTACATATTCTACGAAAATCTTTATCGGTAAAACCGTATAACAAGATATGTTGTTCCCTTTGTCATCGGTATGTTACTTGCCCGAGATTCGATCGTCGGTATCATCAGACCTAGTTCAATCTCTTTACCGACAAGTCTCTTTACCCATTCCATAATACATCATCTCGTGACTAACTCATTAGTCGTTTTCTTGCAAGGCTTATTACGATGTAAATTACCGAGAGGGCCCAGAGATACCTCTCCGACACTCGGAGTGACAAATCCTATTCTCGATCTATGCCAACACCACAAACACCTTCGGAGACACCTGTAGAGCATCTTTATAATCACCCAGTTACGTTGTGATGTTTGATAGCACATAAGGTGTTCCTCCTGTATTCTGGAGTTGCATAATCACATAGTTAGAGGAACATGTATAAGTCATGAAGAAAGCAATAGCAGTAAAACTAAACGATCATAGTGCTAAGCTAACGGATGGTTCTTGTCCATCACATCATTCTCCTAATGATGTGATCTAGTTGATCAAATGACAACACATGTCCATGGTTAGGAAACTTGACCATCTTTGATTAACGAGCTAGTCTAATAGAGGCATACGAGGGACACTCTGTTTTGTCTATGTATTCACACATGTATCAAGTTTCCGGTTAATACACTTCTAGCATGAATAAAAGACATTTATCATGATATAAGGAAATATAAAATAACAATTTTATTATTGCCTCTAGGGCATATTTCCTTCAGTCTCCCACTTGCACTAGAGTCATTAATCTAGTTCACATCGCGAAGTGATATATCACCGATAGTTCACATCGTCATGTGATTAACATCCATAGTTCACATCGCCTATGTGACCAGCATCTGAAGGGTTTACTAGAGTTAGTAATCTAGTTCACATCGCCATGTGATTAACACCCAAAGAGTACTAAGGTGTGATCATGTTTTGCTTTGTGAGAGAAGTTTAGTCAACGAGCCTGTCACATTCAGATCCGTATGTATTTTGCAAATTTCTATGTCTACAATGCTCTGCATGGAACTACTCTAGACAATTGCTCCCACTTTCAATACGCATCCAGATTGATACTTAGAGTCATCAGGATTAGTCTCAAAGCTTGCATCGACGTAACTCTTTACGACGAACTCTTTATCACCTGCATAATCGAGAAACATTTCCTTAGTCCTCCAGTTACTAAGGATAATTTTTTTGACCGTTGTCTAGTGATCCATTCCTGGACCACTATCATACCCTGTCGTGGAATTAGCACGGCAGATGTCCGGTTTAAAGGACTTAGTGATAGAACCACCGCACGGGTTAGCTTGAAGGGGTTAAAAGCACATAAAGGACACAAAGGGTTTATACTAGTTCAGCCCCTTCGATGAAGGTAAAAGCCTACGTCTACTTTGGTTTGGTATTGCTTGGGCGTCGATGAACAAGGAGCTGATTGCTTGCCTGTGTCTCGACGGGTTGTCTCTTGTCCCTGAACCGTCGCCGGGTCGTCCCTTTATATAAAGGTGACGCCCGGTCCGGTTTACAGAGTCTCGAGGCCGGCTCATATTTGTGTCCGCCTCGGTCTCTGCTCTTTCTTCCTTGTCTCTCAAGTTACATGATAAGACGGTTTACAAACCGTAACTCTATACATGGGCCCTAAGCCTTCACGGGCCGTAATCTCTATTGAGCTTTACAATTATACAATTATATCACCATAATCTGGTTTACCCTAGCCGGTTTACACCTGTTAGTAATATCCCTGACATTAGGCCCCAGAATGATTTGAACTTGTTCATGTCAGTCTTCTAAACCTTGCATAACCTTCTTCCTTGTATCTTCTTGGTTTTTGTAAACCGGCTATGACGTCATCCCTGGAAATCATTTGATTCGATCGTGACATCACTCCCGCATTTATTGCGCGTAGCTGTTTGTTACCTTTGTTTAAAGGCCATCCCGAAAATCGAGGCGTCAGGAGAATCTTTATCCCATCTCTTTCTTCCTCAAATCCTGCGCTTGCCGTTTCATCTCTCAACCCTTTATAAATACGCCCGCACCCTTACTTTTCTTCCTTCCGCTCATCTTCCTCCTCTGTTCCGTGAAGCTTCTCCGCTGCGGTCGAGCTCGTCGCCGTCATCGACTAGGCCGCTGCATCGACCTGAACCGCGTCCAGAACCACTCCGCCGCCGCTTCCTTCTGCCTCAGGTACTCCCCTTCTCTCGCCGCAGATCCGTAATCTAGGGTTCTTCCATGTCTCCGCCATTAGACCTCAAAGCTTCGGCTGTTCGTCCTATACGCCATGCTCGTAGTAGTTTCAACCTTAGATTTATCTTCGAAACTTGCTCTTGCTCCATTGCCTCATGCTTTAGACTTGCCATTTTTAGACTCAATCTCTAGATTCATCTGCTGTCACACCCTGATTTTCATGTCACATTGCTTAAGCTTATTCTCATGTTAAAAATGTGGATTTGCAAAAAACTTTTGAGTGTTTTTGACCTTGCTTGATTTGACTCTTGTCTGCTGTTTGCTAGTGCTCAAAAAAAATCAAATAAATCCTCCAACTCTTATACTTCATCTCCTTGACCCAAAACCTTTTCCCAATGATCATGCCATGTGTATAGACCAGTATAGAATTTTCTTATAAAAATATTTTGGCCAAATGGTATTTTCTAAAATTAGTTTTCCAAAAACCCCTGAATTGAGGTTTGCACTGCAAGTACCTTATTTAGGGTGTGAAAAATCTTTCAAAAAGTATGTTTGAATCCTATTAGATATAGGACTCCCAGAAACCACAAAAGTATAATTTTAAAAGTTATTTTTATATTTTATTTAAAAGCTTTTTCTTAAGGACAGAAATGGTCTTTAATAGGGAAAAATTATTTAATCATTTCAAAAATATTTTCCAAAATTCAGGGAGACTCATAGGACATATATTGTCCATATATAAGAGTTTCAACACATGGTCATGTTCAAAATATTGGACAAATCCTTCCTAAACCCTTTCTGGATATTTCAAGCTTTTGAAATATTTACAAAGGAAATATTCTCCAAAAATTCCAGGGAAATTCTATCATGTCACATATGACATATGTGATGATCTTGCAAAGCCTCATGCCTTGAAGATCAAGAAAACATCCTCAAACCCCTTCAAAACCATTCTGTCCATATTTGAAGTTTGAGCAACTCTACATTGCCAAACTTGTCCAAATGCTCTCAAACTTGGTGCACATGCTAGAATGGCCTAATAAGGCATCTAGACCCAATGGCACAAGATTTGGAAAAGAGCAACTTGATCAGATCACCCCAAAACCCCTTCTGTTCAAATTCAAATTTGAACAACTTTACATTGTCAACTTTTTATCTGGAGCCTAAAACTTTGTGGGCATGTTCATATCCCCAAATGATGATGCTACACCAAGTGGTGCATCAAGGGGAGGTGATTTGCTTAACTCCAACATGGTGAAACCGTTTCTGTTCATTTCTACGGTTCACCAAAGTTACATTGGCCACTTTGCCCAAATGAGTTCAAATTTGGTGTAGGGGCCTAATTATATGTGACACTTGATCCTCTTAAGTCCCATGTCAAGTGGAGGTCATTTGCTAGTCCAAACCCTGATCAAACACCTTCTGTTCATTTACCAAAACAAGTGGTTGAACCTCTTTTACTTTTCTCCATGGCCCCAAATTCTTACCACAGCTCCCCCTGATCATCCTCTACCCTCCAGTAACTCTCCTCTACCTTATCTCAATTATTGGAGGGGGTAAAACCCCAAGTTTCACTGCTGGACAGCAGGTTTCACCCTCTTCCTCACCTCCCTCCTCATCCCAGTGGTTCCCCAGGGCATCCAAGACCCCCACGCCGTTGTTTACTATCCCCTAGTACTGCTAGACACTACTGGACACTGGGGGACACGGCCTGGACAGGAAAGACTTGAGCATGCCGGCCAAAGACGCGCTCTGGAGCACGCTACAGTGCACCAAGGAACTGTAGCTCGGCCCTCCCGAGGCTTCCAGGCGGTCTTGGGCAGAGTGGGCGTGTCCATCGAGGTCCCCTCGACGTCCACGAGCTGCCGGGCTGTCGGTCCTATCCTCCCCGGCCCTCCTCCTCTCTCTCCACGAGCTCGCCGTGCGCGCCCTGGACCGTGCTCACGGTGCACCGTGGCTGCAGCTATTTAAGGCCTCCCCCCGAGCACCTCTCGCCTCTGCTGGACCCTCTTCTCTCCCGTGTACCTCCCGGACATCTTCCCTCCTCCCCTAGTGCTCTGTTTCCCTCGCCATGGACGCCATGGTCGCCGTGGGCCTCTGACCGGCGCGGATGAACCAGAGCCTCTCCTCCTCTTCCTAGGCCACCAGGAGGACCGCAGTAGACCTATGGAGCTTCCCCACCCTCTATCTTCCGCTCTGGTGCCCCGAGGTGCCCGCTCCGCCGTCAACCGCCGAGGCCGCCGCCATGGTCCGATGCGGGAGGAGCTCCGGCCCCTCCCCTGCCGCCCAAGGGGGCCTCCGCGACGCGCCACACCCTGGGGGCCCCTCCGGTGGCCGCGCCCTGGCCGGGGATGGCCTGTGCCGCCGGGGACGGGCGCCGGCGTCGAGCGGCCGAACCTCCCCTCCCCTCTGTTGCGGGAGCGGGAGGAGGAGGACGACCCTGCGGGCAGGGCCCACCTGGCGGCGACCCGGCCGACGGGCCCAGCCGTTTTAAGTGAAGACGGCTTCAGGCGTAGCCCGCCTCCCCCGCGCGAAAGCGCCCTCCAGGGAAGACGCCTTCGGCGTCACCACCCCCGCCCGCGCGGCTGGAGCGAATGGGCTGGCCTGCAAGCTATCCTCCGACCTGAGCGCAGTGGAGGGTAAACCCTTATCCTTTTTCTTCTTTTTTTTTCTTTTTCCAGTCAACTTCAAAAATGCCCCAAATATTCATATGAACTCCAAATTGCTTGATTCAAATTTCTGGTAGCTTCTAAAATCATGCCCTATCACATGGTGCTACATGCACATTATTCCAGAAACTTTTCCTATACAAATATTTATCAAATGCCCATTTTCCACTTTCTGTGATTAACTTTAGAAAATCACAGAGAGCTCATTTTGGATCCAAATGCAGAGATTCAAGTTCCTAGATGCTTGTCATGTCCAAACTTAGTTTTGGAACATTTTTAATAATAGTTTCTGTACCCCACCAATTAATGATCCATTTCTTCCTATTTATCAGCTTTGGAAAATCCTAGGAAATTCATTTCAATTCCAAATCCATTGAAACCAACTCCTAAATGCTTCTAAAATCATGACTTGATGATGGGTACCTTTGCTCATCATTCAAGGAATTATTTCTATATACTTTTTCCAAATCCATAAAACCCTTGATTCCATCATATTGAAATGTTCCCAACTACCTATTGATCCAACACCTATGAAACCACCTTGGTCATTTCTAATATGACCAGAGGTATCCTAGAAAAGTCCAACTCCTATTTTTAGAGCACTTTTATTGTTGCTTTGATTGTGTTGCTTATTATGATTGTTTCCATCGTTAGTTGACGTAATAAACGGAGTATTCGGAGATGGACCAGAAGATGTGAAGACTCAGAAGAATAAGGCAAGCAGCCCTTTGACCATGTTCGAGAAACCTTTTTATGCATGTCTCATAGCACCTTTATTATTCAATGCATCGGAATAATGTTGAGGTAGAAACCACTTTGGTAGCTACCCCTGTTACTTTACTGTTGAAACTTGCATCAAACATGACCCTACCTTCCTATGGGGGTTATGTGGGTGGGAGTAGATAGATGTATGCTATAGTAGTTGGCTACGCAAAATGGGTCGGGGTTATGCATTGAGTGAAACAAGTGTGGTCTGACATAATTGCAAATGACCCAGTGGGTGCCACTAATGCCCCTAGGAGTTGATGAAGAGCTAGGGCACTACTTGGTGAAGAAGTAGCGTGCCGAGGCTTGACGAAAGTGTTGTTTACAGAGATGGATTAGATTTATGTGTGTCTACCGTCCCAACCAATCATGCGCAACCACTCTACCCTTATATGGGAGAAGGGCATTATTGATTACTTAGGTCGATACTAGCATGGTGCCCGCATTACTAGTGACGGGAAGACTTGAGGTCTTTCCCGGGACGGGGTCGTGCTTGGATAGGCGGCCATGACTGTTTTCACAGGGCACCGGACACACCGTTGGTCCCTTCGGGTACGCGTGAACATTGAAATTAGGGCAAGTCCCGTGATCTATTGTTTGTACCCGAGGGCCGTGTGCCAATGAGTGGACTCTATGTTAGTGTCATCTAAGGAAAGGTAATGACCGGGTGCTTACCCCGGGTACTTGAGGTACCGCGGGTCGTGGATGACACGGAAGTTCCCCGGATCTTGTGGGTAAAGTGCGCAACCTCTGCAGAGTGTAAAACTATTCGAATAGCCGTGTCCACGGTCATGGACAGTTGGGTGGTGCTACTTAGACTATGTCCATAAGTTTCTGGGAAACAACACGATTCAGAGATATTGATGAAGTCAACATGGTTCAGTGATATTGTTGATGTGATTGTGAGGAAGTCACAATGAGCTTGAGCATGAGTTGATTACAACTCTTTCTCGATATGATGTCTGTGACCTCCTGTTACTTGTTACAGACACATGCATATCCTTGTTATATGTTGATCATACTTGCACATGAAAAACTAGCTTTCCGCAAAACTACCAATTTAGTAGTAGAGCCTTGCATAATTATTCTGTTACCACACTTGGGTTGCTTGCGAGTACATTCAATGTACTCTTTGGCTTGCCACTGGTTATTTTATTGGCCAGGCAGGAGAGAACAGGTTATGATGAGGATTTCTCGGTGACGAGCATGCGAGCTAGGACGCTTCCCAGTCAGAATGCCTGTAGGGTTAAGGCAGATGGCATGGGTCCCAGTTGTCTTTGAAGATTTTCCGCTACGATGATATACTCAAGACTTGACCATTATGGTCCCATTTGTGTAACACGGTATGTAAGGATGTAAGACTCTTGTTATTCAGCTTCTGTGTGTTCAGTGAGCATTGATCTCTGGGATCACTGTACACGTGCATTCGGTGATCACGACTTATGAGTCGGGGTCCCCACAGAGCTGGTATCAGAGCCATCCTGACTGTAGGAAGCCTTAGTCAGCATGGTCGTTAGTTAGGGTAAAACTATTTTCCAAAACTATTAGTAGTTTTCAAAACTATCTATACTCCCCTTCCCTTCTCAGTTTTTCGAAAACTAGGCTATACTTGATCTTTTCCCCTTCAAAACCTTGGTCGCTAAAACCCCCGTGCCCCAGACCACTGGATTTCCTGTAATCCTCGTGGAGTGCACCTTGCCAAACACTCACCCACCACTTTTGCACACAAGATTGGTGACACCACGACAAGATGATACCAACGGAAGTTACATCCTCGATGGATGAGGACATGAAGACCCAGAAGCTGGTGGTACCCTTGACAGTGTCCCAAGAAGATGCAACGTTAGCCTACCATGATCAGGCTATAGGTTATGCAAAGTCATGATATGCATCGCTAATAGAGTAATCATGTCACTACCGTTGTTGTATCGGCAACCACCGGTGGATGAGAACCTCGCCATTTGGTCCGCCTCACTATAGTGAGCAGGAAAACGGTTCTCTTCATCCCCCGCTCTTGGTGTCGATGTTTTCATCAACAAACCCGAAATGGTGGACCTCTATTATGCCATGTTATTGTCATTACATATGGATTTCCTACCTGGTACCCTCGACGCCCCAGAAGGCACAAGGGATTGTCATGATTAAAGAGACAAGAGAAGACCAAGTCAACGCCAGCTACACGGAGGCACCTTCACCCCATCACCTCATCAGGCGAGAAGATGTTGAAGATTCTTCAGGCTCAACCCGGATCATTCATCAAGCAACTACAAGGGGCATAGAAACATCCGAGGAAGCTCAGAAGACTGCACGAGGCACAAGTCACGACACAGAGTCCGAGAACCCCTAGGGTAGGATGAGTCGTGTACCCCCTATGCGCAGTCGAGTCCATATGATGGTTCGAATAGAACCATGATTGTGTGTTGTTTGTTTTTATTCGTTTGTGTTTTGATATAAGTCGCACTTTTTCCCCAGGCAACAAGTGCATGGCTATAACACCTCCCTTGCCATGCTTCTTTTGTTTCGGCCTTTTGGCACCTGTTTGTTGCACCTGCACTATAGAACCCCCTTTAGGCATTTCCCTCCTCTACGCTGCTTCTTCCCTCTGTTTTCTCTCTCCCCAATTGAAGACCCGCAAGACAAGATGCACCAAGGATTCTACCTCGACAGCCAACTGGCACTGAAGACTTCTGCTACAACCTCCACGATCAATTGCAACCCCGTAGTGTTATGTTTAACCCTTCAGACCAGTGACCCCATTCCTAGACCCTTTGAGACTTCACGAGACACTCCAGCACGAATCCTTAACCATGTGCCTAACCCATGGTAAAGCGTGAGAACCTGTTAAGCCTTTGTAACCTTGCACAACACTGGGTTCGTAAAGGAGCTAGTGGACACAATGAGTGAGCACATTTTCATCCTGATATAGCACGAGGTCTGATGATGCCATAGATAGACCAGTTCGAGGATATTGGGCAGATGACTTGGTGGTTTATATCAGTAACTTCGAGGAACTATCTGAGACCTTGATGGATTGTGAGGTTTTCATGTTGGTTGGATCATGACTTTGGGGAAGTATGTGGGAGTGCCCGTTGGGCATGAGATTTGGATTTATGTAGGTGATTCTGGTTGATATAATGCTGGATATGTCTGCATGATTCGGAGTAAGATTGGATTTAGGCCTATGATCCTGATTATGATATCATGCTTCTCGGTGGACAATAACCTAGGAGATTGGATTATTTGTCGGAGTTGATTTAGGGATCTATATAGTCGTGATCTTGGAGTTTACTTGACCCAGATGACGGGAATTTGGTGGACATACTATCGTGATGCATAGACCTTCCGAGTATTTGGGGATTATAGAGACTTGAGATCTTGTGGAGTACCGTAGACATCGGATTTGTAGGATTAATGGATTATGTGGTGATTGATGGTAATTACCGGGCTATCGGAGTTGATCTATAGGAAGGAAACAAAATCTTGGAGTGGCATATGACGTGTTTCCTTAGATTAGAGATGCATTATCCTGAGCCTTGCAAGAATAGGTTGAGTGCTTGGATTATGGAGTTTAATTTAGGCTCAGCAGCATGTATGGTCTACCTTTGGATTTTAGAGGTAGACGTACATATGGATTTAGGGATCTTAGACAAGTATGATTTTGTTAGACCGTCCCTTGAGAATCATGAGGATATGTATGGCAATGGGTGGTGATTGAAGTTGGTCTCTCCGAGAAGATGCTTTTCCGTTCGGAGTACTAGATAGAGCTATTGGCATCTCAGAAACTATGCTTAAGGATAAGATGATATAAGTTCATTCACTCACTAAAATCCTTGAAACCCTTAAGCCCCACCAAGCCACAACCTGGCCAGATCCTGACCACGGGCCTTGACTCAGAGTCAAGAAGGCCTCTGCTATACTCCTCCGAGACCACCACCAATACCCCAGCTTACCTTGCGTACCCCTTAGACCTCATGGAGTAAATGGACAAGATGGGTAACATCATTATTTGATGGCCTACTTGTCTGCCCGAAGACGAAGAAGAGACGGACAGCTGGATGGAAGACTTTTGAAGACCGCCCTGTCAAGAAGGAAGATCTACACCGACCACCGTCATCAAGAAGAAACTTCCGCGTTGAAGACCGGGCGTATCTGCAAACCACCCCTCCCGGAGGAACCGAGCAATTCCGTGTCGAGGAACGCTCACACCAAGATGTATCAAGACATGAAGGCACGATTCTGGTGGCGCGAGATGAAAAGAGAGATTTGCAACCTATGTTGCAAAGTGTGATGTGTGCCAAAGGGTCAAGCTGAATATCAGCGACCTGCTGGATTGCTTCAACCACTCAAAGTTCCTGAGTGGAAGTGGGATAAAGACGGAATGAACTTCGTCACTGGATTACCAAGGTCGGATAAGAGGACATGGCTCTATCTGGGTTATAGTCGATCATCTGACCAAGGTGGTCTATTTCATTCCTGTCAAGACCACTTATGATGGCAACCGGCTGGCAGCTCTCTACATCGACCGAATCGTAAGTCTTCACGGCATTTCCCAAGGATATTGTGTCAGATCGAGGAACCCAGTTCACCTCAAGGTTCTGGAAGAAGTTCCAAGAAACCTTGGGAACCAAGTATCTTTCAGCACGGCTTTCCACCCACAGACCGGAGGTCAGACTGAGCGAGTCAATTAGATTCTCGAAGTCATGACTCCGAGCCTGTGTCTTGGCATATGGAGCCAAGTGGGAGGATTGTCTCCTTTTTGCCGAGTTCCCCTATAACAACAGTTACCAGTCGAGCCTTCTGATGACACCATTTGAGGTGTTGTACGGACGCAGATGTCGCACACCCCTCAACTGGTCAGAGGCTGGAGTAGGGCTAGTCCTTGGACTGGATGTTCTCTGCGCAGCAGAAGAGCAAGTCCAACTAGCCAGAGAACGTTTGGAGGCAGCCAAGTCAAGGCAAAAGAGCTATGCTGACACTCACCGTCGGAACATGAGTTTCCATATCGGGGACCACGTGTACCTGCGGGTAACCCCTCTGAAGGGAACCAAGCGTTTCCACGTCAAGGGGAAGCTCGCACTAAGGTTCATTGGACCCTTTTTGAGATCACTGCAAGTCATGTGGTAGACGGCTCCCCAGCTAGATCTACCACCTGAGATACCCTCCGTGCACCAAATCTTCCACGAGCCCCCACTCTGGGAGTGCTTCTTACCTCCTAGCTAGCCCGATGGCCGCAAGGACATCGATCACCGAGCCTTTGGCAGCTAACCCAACCTAACCTATGCAAGAGACCCCTCAGCAACCTCCATCAAGGACGACATCAAGCAAGAAGCCATACCGTCAAGCACTTCAGGATTCCAAGGAGCACCGCTCGGAAACAGAACCAACAAGAAAAAGTGAAGACTACCCCGTATCCAAGACTCCGCCTTTCTTTCCACGCTTAGTCTGGGAATCTCGGGGACGAGATTCTTGTAAGGGGGGTAGGTCTGTCACACCCTGATTTTCGTGTCACATTGCTTAAGCTTATTCTCATGTTAAAAATGTGGATTTGCAAAAAACTTTTGAGTGTTTTTGACCTTGCTTGATTTGACTCTTGTCTGCTGTTTGCTAGTGCTCTAAAAAATCAAATAAATCCTCCAACTCTTATACTTCATCTCCTTGACCCAAAACCTTTTCCCAATGATCATGCCATGTGTATAGACCAGTATAGAATTTTCTTATAAAAATATTTTGGCCAAATGGTATTTTCTAAAATTAGTTTTCCAAAAACCCCTGAATTGAGGTTTGCACTGCAAGTACCTTATATAGGGTGTGAAAAATCTTTCAAAAAGTATGTTTGAATCCTATTAGATATAGGACTCCCAGAAACCACAAAAGTATAATTTTAAAAGTTATTTTTATATTTTATTTAAAAGCTTTTTCTTAAGGATAGAAATGGTCTTTAATAGGGAAAAATTATTTAATCATTTCAAAAATATTTGCCAAACTTCAGGGAGACTCATAGGACATATATTGTCCATATATAAGAGTTTCAACACATGGTCATGTTCAAAATATTGGACAAATCCTTCCTAAACCCTTTCTGGATATTTCAAGCTTTTGAAATATTTACAAAGGAAATATTCTCCAAAAATTCCAGGGAAATTCTATCATGTCACATATGACATATGTGATGATCTTGCAAAGCCTCATGCCTTGAAGATCAAGAAAACATCCTCAAACCCCTTCAAAACCATTCTGTCCATATTTGAAGTTTGAGCAACTCTACATTGCCAAACTTGTCCAAATGTTCTCAAACTTGGTGCACATGCTAGAATGGCCTAATAAGGCATCTAGACCCAATGGCACAAGATTTGGAAAAGAGCAACTTGATCAGATCACCCCAAAACCCCTTCTGTTCAAATTCAAATTTGAACAACTTTACATTGTCAACTTTTTATCTGGAGCCTCAAACTTTGTGGGCATGTTCATATCCCCAAATGATGATGCTACACCAAGTGGTGCATCAAGGGGAGGTGATTTGCTTAACTCCAACATGGTGAAACCGTTTCTGTTCATTTCTAGGGTTGACCAAAGTTACATTGGCCACTTTGCCCAAATGAGTTCAAATTTGGTGTAGGGGCCTAATTATATGTGACATTTGATCCTGTTAAGTCCCATGTCAAGTGGAGGTCATTTGCTAGTCCAAACCCTGATCAAACACCTTCTGTTCGTTTACCAAAACAAGTGGTTGAACCTCTTTTACTTTTCTCCATGGCCCCAAATTCTTACCACAGCTCCCCCTGATCATCCTCTACCCTCCAGTAACTCTCCTCTACCTTATCTCAATTATTGGAGGGGGTAAAACCCCAAGTTACACCGCTGGACAGCAGGTTTCACCCTCTTCCTCACCTCCCTCCTCATCCCAGTGGTTCCCCAGGGCATCCAAGACCCCCACGCCATTGTTTACTATCCCCTAGTACTGCTAGACACTACTGGACACTGGGGGACACGGCCTGGACAGCAAAGACTTGAGCATGCCGGCCAAAGACGCGCTCTGGAGCACGCAACAGTGCACCAAGGCACTGTAGCTCGGCCCTCCCGAGGCTTCCAGGCGGTCTTGGGCAGAGTGGGCGTGTCCATCGAGGTCCCCTCGACGTCCACGACCTGCCGGGCTGTCGGTCCTATCCTCCCCGGCCCTCCTCCTCTCTCTCCACGAGCTCGCCGTGCGCGCCCTGGACCGTGCTCATGGTGAACCGTGGCTGCAGCTATTTAAGGCCTCCCCCCGAGCACCTCTCGCCTCTGCTGGACCCTCTTCTCTCCCGTGTACCTCCCGGACATCTTCCCTCCTCCCCTAGTGCTCTGTTTCCCTCGCCATGGCCGCCATGGTCGCCGTCGGCCTCTGACCGGCACGGATGAACCAGAGCCTCTCCTCCTCTTCCTAGGCCACCTGGAGGACCGCAGTAGACCTATGGAGCTTCCCCACCCTCTATCTTCCGCTCTGGTGCCCCGAGGTGCCCGCTCCGCCATCAACCGCCGAGGCCGCCGCCATGGTCCGATGCGGGAGGAGCTCCGGCCCCTCCCCTGCCGCCCAAGGGGGCCTCCGCGACGCGCCACACCCTGGGGGCCCCTCCGGTGGCCGCGCCCCGGCCGAGGATGGCCTGTGCCGCCGGGGATGGGCGCCGGCGTCGAGCGGCCGAACCTCCCCTCCCCTCTGTTGCGGGAGCGGGAGGAGGAGGACGACCCTGCGGGCAGGGCCCACCTGGCGGCGACCCGGCCGACGGGCCCAGCCATTTTAAGTGAAGACGGCTTCAGGCGTAGCCCGCCTCCCCCGCGCGAAAGCGCCCTCCAGGGAAGACGCCTTCGGCGTCACCACCCCCGCCCGCGCGGCTGGAGCGAATGGGCCGGCCCGCAAGCTATCCTCCGCCTTGAGCGCAGTGGAGGGTAAACCCTTATCCTTTTTCTTCTTTTTCTTTTTCTTTTTCCAGTCAACATCAAAAATGCCCCAAATATTCATATGAACTCCAAATTGCTTGATTCAAATTTCTGGTAGCTTCTAAAATCATGCCCTATCACATGGTGCTACATGCACATTATTCCAGAAACTTTTCCTATACAAATATTTATCAAATGCCCATTTTCCACTTTCTGTGATTAACTTTAGAAAATCACAGAGAGCTCATTTTGGATCCAAATGCAGATATTCAAGTTCCTAGATGCTTGTCATGTCCAAACTTAGTTTTGGAACATTTTTAATAATAGTTTCTGTACCCCACCAATTAATGAGCCATTTCTTCCTATTTATCAGCTTTGGAAAATCCTAGGAAATTCATTTCAATTCCAAATCCATTGAAACCAACTCCTAAATGCTTCTAATATCATGACTTGATGATGGGTACGTTTGCTCATCATTCAAGGAATTATTTCTGTATACTTTTTCCTAATCCATAAAACCCTTGATTCCATCATATTGAAATGTTCCCAACTACCTATTGATCCAACACCTATGAAACCACCTTGGTCATTTCTAATATGACCAGAGGTATCCTAGAAAAGTCCAACTCCTATTTTTAGAGCACTTTTATTGTTGCTTTGATTGTGTTGCTTATTATGATTATTTCCATCGTTAGTTGACGTAATAAACGGAGTATTCGGAGATGGACCAGAAGATGTGAAGACTCAGAAGAATAAGGCAAGCAGCCCTTTGACCATGTTCGAGAAACCTTTTTATGCTTGTCTCATAGCACCTTTATTATTCAATGCATCGGAATCATGTTGAGGTAGAAACCACTTTGGTAGCTACCCCGGTTACTTTACTGTTGAAACTTGCATCAAACATGACCCTACCTTCCTATGGGGGTTATGTGGGTGGGAGTAGATAGATGTATGCTATAGTAGTTGGCTACGCAAAATGGGTCGGGGTTATGCATTGAGTGAAACAAGTGTGGTGTGACATACTTGCAAATGACCCAGTGGGTGCCACTAATGCCCCTGGGAGTTGATGAAGAGCTAGGGCACTACTTGGTGAAGAAGTAGCGTGCCGAGGCTTGACGAAAGTGTTGTTTACAGAGATGGATTAGATTTATGTGTGTCTACCGTCCCAACCAATCATGCGCAACCACTCTACCCTTATATGGGAGAAGGGCATTATTGATTACTTAGGTCGATACTAGCATGGTGCCCGCATTACTAGTGACGGGAAGACTTGAGGTCTTTCCCGGGACGGGGTCGTTCTTGGATAGGCGGCCATGACTGTTTTCATAGGGCACCAGACACACCGTTGGTCCCTTCGGGTACGCGTGAACATTGAAATTAGGGCAAGTCCCGTGATCTATTGTTTGTACCCGAGGGCCGTGTGCCAACGAGTGGACTCTATGTTAGTGTCATCTAAGGAAAGGTAATGAACGGGTGCTTACCCCGGGTACTTGAGGTACCGCGGGTCGTGGATGACACGGAAGTTCTCCGGATCTTGTGGGTAAAGTGTGCAACCTCTGCAGAGTGTAAAACTATTCGAATAGCCGTGTCCACGATCATGGACAGTTGGGTGGTGCTACTTAGACTATGTCCATAAGTTTCTGGGAAACAACACGATTCAGAGATATTGATGAAGTCAACATGGTTCAGTGATATTGTTGATGTGATTGTGAGGAAGTCACAATGAGCTTGAGCATGAGTTGATTACAACTCTTTCTCGATATGATGTCTGTGACCTCCTGTTACTTGTTACAGACACATGCATATCCTTGTTATATGTTGATCATACTTGCACATGAAAAACTAGCTTTCCGCAAAACTACCAATTTAGTAGTAGAGCCTTGCATAATTATTCTGTTACCACACTTGGGTTGCTTGCGAGTACATTCAATGTACTCATTGGCTTGCCACTGGTTATTTTATTGGCCAGGCAGGAGAGAACTGGTTATGATGAGGATTTCTCGGTGACGAGCATGCGAGCTAGGACGCTTCCCCGTCAGAATGCCTGTAGGGTTAAGGCAGATGGCATGGGTCCCAGTTGTCTTTGAAGATTTTCCGCTGCGATGATATACTCAAGACATGACCATTATGGTCCTATTTGTGTAACACGGTATGTAAGGATGTAAGACTCTTGTTATTCAGCTTCTGTGTGTTCAGTGAGCATTGATCTCTAGGATCACTGTACACGTGCATTCGGTGATCACGACTTATGAGTCGGGGTCCCCACATCTACCCTGTATAATACCTCCGCAGTTCTTCTGTGATAGACCTGCGTAATTTTCTTCTTTTCTTACCGCTCAGATCTGTTTTACCTTAACCTCTTATAGAAACCCATTTCTTCATTTTGATAGATCTGTAAGACTTTCGCCGGTTTAGTCAATAATATATTGCTTCCGTAACGCATCAACCATGAACCCGACGGTTTAGCTTCTTTCTTTTTTGTTGTCATAAACCGGTAGCAGCTTGTTTCCCGCTTGCTTCCGGATTGTCAATGCCATTAGTTCCTTGTCTAAACCGTCGTTGTGATTTTGTATATGTGATCCGGTTTATGCCTCTATACTTGAATAATCCGGATTTTGTACTTCACCTTTTCAGCACTTTCCTTCTGCTAATATGTCTGCCAAGCAGTTCATTTCTTGCGATTGGGTTCCTTCCGTCATTACGGAAGAAGACTTAGCTAATGCTGCTGTAATTGGCACTCTGGGCCCTCAAGCAGTTCTAAAATGGCGGGCCCCAGGAAATGAATGCCCCCCTACTCCCAAAGAAGGAGAAGTTATTGTTTTCTTTGATCATATAGCCCGCGGCTTTAGTCCTCCCGGTTCAAAGTTCTTCCGGGACGTGCTTGCCGCTTTTTAGCTTCATCCTCAGGACATAGGCCCAAATTCCATATCAAATATCTGCGATTTCCAAGTTTTCTCCGAGGTGTATCTTCAAGAGGAGCCATCCGTCGACTTGTTCCGGGATTTTTTTCCATCTGAACTGGCGAACTGAGTTTACTGGCAGACCTCATCAAGAACTGGGTGGGGTTAGCATTCAAAAGAGAAGAGACGCGGTCTTTCCTCACGCTGCTCTCCATACACACCCCAAGGAGTGGAACAAATCTTGGTTCTATTGCCACGATACTTCACCTGAAGGAGAGAACCCACTACCGGGTTATCGCGAACATCGTCTTCCTGAAGATCATCCACTGCCGCAGCGTCTTAGCTCTTCAGAACGGCCCCGGTTCGCCTCTCAACTCGCCAAACTCAAAGCCTTTATGGCCAACGGATTGACTGGAGTTGATTTTATGCGTTGCTAGCTTGCCTGGAGTATCCTCCCTCTGAGCCGGCACTCCGGTTTAATGTATCAGTATACCGGAAAGCCGGATGATCCTCAACGGTTTTCCGACGTAACTCTTCCTGAAAAGGAAGTTATTGAATCTGCCAAGAAAATGCTCAACATCTCCTTGGAGGAATGTAGCAAAACCGGATTGGCTCCATATTATAAGAAGAACAAACTACCAGCGGTAAGCCTTAATCTGTTCTGTTTGTTTCTAATCCATTCATTTAAATTATCTTCCATTTATCTCTCATCTTCTACACAGGCCGACGATCCTTTCTGGAAAAGGAAACCTCAGGATAAGTCAGGCAAACAGCCGCGCCGGAAAACCTTCGTTGTTAAGAAGAGAAAAGCGGCTGCTGGCTCCGGTTCACATGTTGAAGAAGATGATCCGGATTCTGAGGTATGAGTTAATCCTGATATGCTTTGTTCTCTTTTATCCCGATTTATGTTAACAGTGTCTTTTCACAGGACTTGGCTGAAGCTGATAAAGCGGCCGAAACTGAGGTAATCACTCTTTCTTCAGATTCTGAACCGTCGGTGCCCAAGATTCGTAAAGCATCTCGGAAGTATCCCTTTTCTCATCCTTACGCTCAACTAGACCCCAATTTTCTTTTGAAGAAGCAGCAACATGAAGCCCGCAGGACTACACGCCATAGTGGCCATGTAGTCGAGTCTTCCGGAATATCTCTCACTCCGGCCCGGAGGCGCCACTCTGAGGTTTTACTTTCTCCAACTCTTCTTCATCCCAAGGCCGGACTTATACGCAAACCACTTAAACCGTCTGATCCTAATTATCAGGAGACACCTTTATCATCTTCCGGCGAATCAACCGCCACACAGGTCCCAACTCTGAAGACTGTCCCTGGGTAAGTCCTTTATCCCATCCGGTTTACCTTTGTATTTGCTTTTGTGACTCTGATTTCTTTTTAATTCCTTTCAGCAAGCCTAAACCTAGCAAAAAGGCAAAGGCCAGCAAAACGGCTGCTGAGACTAGCACTGATGATCCGGCGGCTGATCCGGATACCGTCATCCCTCCGGAAATTGAGCCTACAGTTCAGCTTGACGATCCTGCTCCCATGGATCATGATTACGCTACTGCTCCTGAAAATCCCAACGCTAAAGATGTTCATGAACCGGCAAGTCCTGTCCGGGCCAACCCTCCTCGGACTAGCCCGGCTCCCGCTAGTCCGGTTCATACTGCTGCTCCACAACCGGCCACTGCCTCTTCTCCGGATATTCAAATAACCGGTACAGGTTTTACCGCTCCTGCTGAGCCTATTATTTTAGCCAAGCATACTGCTAAAGCGGAGAAACTTTAGCAAGAAAAAGGCAAATGGAGCACCGATTTATCCAATTATGCTGATCTGAGTGCCCAGGAGCTTTATTCCGGATATTTGAACCGGCTGCATACCAGTCGGGACTATGAAGCGGGCTTAGTCAATCTGATGAAAGATAAATACGAGGTATCTTACTTGTCTTTTGCTTTTGCCTTCTTTATATTTCTGTCTATATCATGGTAGCCCCCAAGTTCCGGTTTAGCTTTGTTGAAAGGTGAACCGGTACTTTCAAATGTGAGCAAATGATCTTCCATTAGCCCCCAAGTGCCAGGGGCATAACTTGGTTTATGTGCCTGAGACTTGCCTGAATCTTTCTTTCAATGCTTCAACTGCCCATTAGCCCCCAAGTGTCAAGTAGACAACTTGCTTGTGTGCTTGAGACTTGTCTTTAATTGTCACTCTTTGATACTTCAATTGCTCATTAGCCCCAAGTGTCAAGTGGATAACTTGGTTATGTGCTTGAGACTTGTCTGAACTTTGTCATTTATTCCACTTGATTTCCTTTGCAGGCTGACTTGACCCGGAGAGCTGAAGAAATAACTGAACTCCGGAATAGACTTGCTGAAACTAAATCTGCTGCTGCCAAAGCCAAAAAAGATCTAGCGCTGAGCTTAACCACTGCTGAACAATTGAAGAAATATTTTGAATCGGAACGGACAACCTGGGAAGTGCAAAAAATGGTCTTGAAAAGAGAGCGAAGGATGTCGAGGAAGCTCTTAATCCGGTGACAGAAGAGCTGTCCGGTTTAAAGCGGCAAATAGAGCTTATGACTTCTGCCATCTTTGGTAAATACTTAACTTGCACGTGTTTCTACTTCTGCAATCTTTAGTCCGTTCCGGCTTAATTGTGATAACCCTATGCAGGGCGACGCGTCACCCATCTTGGGGATGACCTCCGGAAGAAACTCAAGGCCTCTTATACTCTGGTTGAGCAGCTGTATTCCGGCGCTCAAAGGATTATAAGTGCGATGTCTTTTAATAAACCGGCCCCCACCACTATCCAAGGCACTCTGGAGAAGCTTTCCATCTTGCCTGTACGCTTGGAAGAGGTGAAGAAGTTTGCTGCCCGGGCCGGTTCTCTTGTGGCGCTAACCAAAGACAAGGCATGGGTTCCAGATTTTGATCCGGAAGAAGCCATGAACGGGTATCCCGGCTCCAAGGAAGATGGATCGGCCTTCTCTGAAAAAGATCTTCATGCTTTGACTAAGGAGATGCGTCCACTTGCCAGCAAGCTTGCTGATGAATCGGATATGTCCAGGTATCATCCGGCATACGACTTAAAGAATGAGCGGGTGGATCGGCCGGTTTATGATACCGAAAATCTAATCCCACCAGTACGCCCCCATACTTTCGCCCTAGATGTTGATCCGTCAGATCTCATTACTGAAGAGATGTACTTCCGTGCCTTATCCAAGATCGATTGGCGCGCCCCTGATTTTCAGCCGCTTCAAGAGGATGAAGAGATTCCGGAACAAGTTGATCCTCAGCCTTCGCAGCAGGAAGAAGCATAAGCCACTCAGTTTATCTTTCAGCTGTTGTATTATTGCCGAGAAATACTTTAATCCGTTCAGGCTTGCTATGCCTTGTAATAAGATAGCTTGAAATATTGTCCGTTTTGATCCGGATGTCAGATGCTTGATTGAGCCTTTTACAAATCTTAATTGCTTGTCTGTTATGGCTGATATTTATATTATCTGTATCTGCATAGATAACACTTGAAAGATGTCCTAGCGGTTTACCGCCGGACCGATTAAAGCGCTCGTATAAATATATCAAACAAGTGTCTGTTTTATACCAAAAATAACTTCATACATGTGATTAAGTATGCTTGATATCTTTAATCCGGCGAACATTGTTGTTTCCGAGGAAGCTCTTGGCTCCGTTGGGGCGTACCCAATTATTCTGGGTTTATAAGAACTACTAGTTTAAATAATGCTGGAGCTCTGTGTCCAGAATTTTGAAAATATGTGGTCAACTTTGAAGTTGTCCCACCCCGGATCAAAAAACCATAGAAACACATGAGAACACAAACACAAAAACCACAGGTTTGCAAATAAGACCATGTATTCGAGGCTTTTTGCGAGCTGCCAGGCTCCAAATCGAGGCTTCTGATTCGAATACGATCAGTAAACCGGACCAAATGGGTTAAGCTAGGATTCCAATACGACCGTGTAGCCCCCAGTGGTCTTGAAACTTTAGCCAATCAATGGATTCGAATACGATCCAAGGAGCTTATGATTCGAATACGATCATATAAACCAAACCACAAGTGGCTAAGCTAGGATTCGAATACGATCCGTAGCCCCCTTGTGACCATGAAACTTTAGCCAATCAATGGATTTGAATACGATCCAAAGAGCTTATGATTCGAATACGATCATATAAACCGGACCACAAGGGGCTAAGCTAGGATTCGAATACGATCTGTAGCCCCCTTGTGAGTGTGGCTATGTTCTCTTTGGTTCGAATACGACCTATGTTTGAACAGGAAGCCCTTTAGTAAGTTTGGCTATGTTCTCTTTGGTTCGAATACGACCTATGTTTGAACAGGAAGCCCTTCAGTAAATGTAGAAGTAGGGTACCTATATGGGAGTTGCAATGTGCGGCAAACCTTCTTTGGTCCCTTAATAAATAGTTGTCCTGTATATCACATAGATAGATCAAGGTATCTTGTCTTCTTAATGAAAATGATATATATATCAAGAGGAATAAACTTTAGATGGATATCAGCTGAATGAATTTCCGTAAGATGCTTATATTTGAAAAAAGGCTAATCCCCCGGTTTATTGAGGGCGCCGGTTTATTTATTAATCATAATATATACATAGGATACAGCAGAGCTCATGGCTCAAGTATAGTAGGGCCGTAGAAGAGCGATATTCCATGGCCTCTTTGTCTCTTCTTCTGATGTCGTTGAGTCTTTGTGCTCTCGAACGTCCACCAGGTAATATGAACCGTTGTGTAGATTCTTGCTGACCACAAAGGGCCCTTCCTAAGGCGGGGATAGTTTGCGCATGTCTGTTTGGTCTTGGATGAGCCGGAGTACCATATCTCCCTCCTGGAACGTCCTGGTTTTGATCCGGCGGCTGTGATATCTGCGCAAGTCCTGTTGATAAATCGCGGACCCTGTTGCTGCTATGTCACGCTCTTCATCTAGCCGGTCCAAACTGTCCTGTCTTGCCTGCTCATTGGCCGCTTCAACATAAGCCATCACCCGTGGTGAATCATGATGGATATCACTTGGAAGGACCGCTTCAGCACCATATACCATGAAGAAAGGTGTATAACCTGTGGACCGGTTCGGCGTAGTATTGATGCTCCAGAGGACAGAAGGTAACTCCTCAACCCAGCACCCTGGTGTTCTTTGCAAGGGAGTCATAAGCCGGGGCTTGATACCTCGCAAAATCTCCTGATTAGCCCTTTCAGCTTGACCATTGGATTGAGGGTGAGCTACAGAAGACACATCTAGGCGAATATGCTCCCGTTGACAAAACTCTTCCATCTCTCCTTTAGATAAATTGGTGCCGTTGTCTGTGATGATGCTGTGTGGAAAGCCAAACCGAAAAATTACCTTTTTGATGAATTTAACCGCCGTCGCCGCATCACACTTGCTCACAGGCTCTACCTCAATCCCTTTGTAAACTTATCAACAGCAACCAGCACATGAGTTTTTTGATCTTGGGATCGTTTAAAAGGTTCGACCATATCAAGCCCCCAAGTCGCAAACGGCCAAGTAATTGGTATCATCCGCAGTTCCTGCGCCGGAACAAGAGCACGCCGTGAAAATTTCTGACAAGCATCGCACCTCCGGACTAAATCCTCCGCATCAGCATGGGCTGTCAGCCAATAGAACCCATGTCGAAAAGCTTTAGCCACCAATGATTTTGAACCGGCATGATGGCCACAATCCCATTCATGGATCTCTCAAAGGATGTCACAGCCTTCCTCAGATGAAACACATCGCTGAAATGCTCCAGAAACACTGCGATGGTGAAGTTTCCCGTTTACAATTGTCATGGATTTTGACCGCCGGATTATCTGTCTTGCTTCGATCTCGTCGTCCGGCAACTCCCCACGGCTTAGATATGCCAAGTATGGGAGTGTCCAATCCAGAATAACATGAAGTGCTACAACTAGCTGCACTTCCGGATCAGGAACGGCCAGATCTTCCTCCGATGGTACCTGAACTGATGGACTGTGCAGCTCATCCAGAAAAGTATTCGGTGGCATCGGTTTACGTTGAGAACCCAGCCGGCTCAGAGCATCGGCCGCTTCATTCCTTCGTCGGTCTATGTGATCCACCTGATACCCTTTGAAATATCCTGCGGCTGCTTCAACTTCTCGTCTGTAAGCTGCCATGAGAGGGTCCTTTGAATCCCACTTGCCGGATACTTGCTGTGCCACTAAATCTGAATCACCAAAATACTTGACCCGGCTCAAGTTCATCTCCTTAGCCATCCGCAGGCCGTGAAGCAATGCCTCATATTCTGCTGCATTGTTAGTACAAGGAAACATTAGACGGAGCATGTAACACAGCTTGTCACCTCGCGGGGAAGTTAACACAGCTCCAGCCCGCGAGCCTTCTAACTGCCTTGAACCGTCGAAGTGAATCGTCTAGTATGTATGATCCGGCTTCTCCTCTGTTGCTTGCAATTCTGTCCAATCATTGATGAAATCCACCAATGCTTGGGATTTAATAGCGGTGCGTGGCACATATTTTAATCCGTGTGGGCTAAGCTCAATCGCCCACTTCGCCACTCTACCAGTAGCTTCCCTGTTCTGGATCATATCCCCCAATGGAGCTGAACTGACAACAGTTATTGGGTGGCCTTGGAAATAATGCTTCAATTTCCGGTTTGCCATGAACACGCCGTATACCAGCTTCTGCCAATGCGAGTACCTTTGTTTGGATTCAATGAGAACTTCACTGACATAATAAACTGGACGTTGAACCGGATACTCCTTTCCTGCTTCCTAGCGCTCAACCACGATCGCCACGCTGACTGCCCGTGCATTGGCGGCGACGTATAATAGCAATGGCTCCTTATCAACAGGGGCAACAAGGACCAGCGGCTCTGCCAGTTGCCGCTTCAAATCTTCAAACGCAGCGTTTGCCTCATCACTCCATATAAACCGGTCTGTCTTTTTCAGCATCTGATAAAGCGGAATTGCCTTCTCTCCCAGACGGCTGATGAACCGGCTCAATGCTGTGATCCGGCCGGCGATACGCTGAACATCCTTGATACAAGCCGGTTTAGTCAGGGACGTGATTGCCTTGATCTTTTCCGGAGGCTTCTATTCCTCTGTTGGACACCAAGAATCCCAGGGGCTTGCCCGCCGGAACACCAAAAGCACACTTCTCCGGATTAAGCATCATCTTATAGGCCCGATGGTTATCAAAAGTTTCCTTGAGGTCCTCTATCAGTGTCTCCTCCTTCCTTGATTTCACCACGATATCATCCACATAGGCATGAAAGTTTCTCCCTATCTGCCCCTTAAGACAATTCTGTACACAATGTTGGTATGTGGCTTGGGCGCTCTTGAGCCCAAAAGGCATAGATACATAGCAAAAAGCACCAAAAGGAGTTATGAAGGCTGTCTTCTCCTGAACATTAATTGCCATCTTGATCTGATGATATCCTGAATACGCATCCAAAAAGCTTAGCCGCTCACATCCTGCCGTAGCATCAATGATCTGATCAATACGGGGGAGAGCAAAAGGATCGGTTGTACAAGCTTTGTTTAGGTCTGTGTAATCCACACACATTCTCCACTTTCCATTTTTCTTGAGCGCCAGCACCGGATTAGCCAACCACTCCGGGTGGAACACTTCAACTATGAACCCTGTGGCCAACAGCCTGGCCACTTCTTCCCCTATAGCCTTGCGCCTTTCTTCGTTGAAGCGGTGTAGATATTGCTTGACCGGTTTAAACTTCGGATCAATGTTAAGACTGTGCTCAGCGAGCTCCCTCGGTATACCTGGCATGTCAGAAGGTTTCCATGCAAAAATATCCCGATTCTCACGGATGAACTCGATGAGCGCGCTTTCCTATTTAGGATCAAGGTTAGCGTTGATAATGAACTGCTTGGATGAATCACCTAGCACAAAGTCAACTTGCTTGGTTTCCTCTGCAGATTTGAACTTCAATGCCGGATCATGCTCTGTAGTTGGCTTCTTCAACGGGGACATATCTGCCGGATCAACATTGTCTTTGTAAAACTTCAACTCCTCCGTAGCACATACTGCCTCCGCATAAGCAGCGTCTCCTTCTTCGCACTCTAATGTAATTTTTCGACTTCCATGAACCGTGATGGTTCCTTTGTGACCCTGCATCTTGAGCTGCAGATAAACATAGCACGGCCTAGCCATAAACTTGGCGTAAACCGGCCGTCCAAACAGGGCATGATAGGGGCTCCGGATCTTTACCACCTCAAAGGTTATCGTCTCTGACCTAGAATCAAATTCATCTCCAAAGGTAATTTCTAGGTCAATTTTCCCAACCGGGTAAGCTGATTTACATGGCACGACTCCATGAAACACCGTGTTTGACCGCCTTAGCTTCTTATCCGTCAGTCCCATGCGACGAAAGGTCTCATAATACAATATATGGATGTTGCTGCCGCCGTCCATGAGAACCTTGGTGAATTTGTAGCCACCCACCTGCGGTGCCACTACTAAGGCTAATTGGCCCGGATTATCAACTCGCGGCGGATGATCCTCTCTGCTCCATACAATAGGTTGCTCCGACCAGCGCAGGAATCGTGGTGTTGCCGGTTCAACCACGTGGACCGCCCGCTTTAAGACTGTTTGATCCCGTTTGCACAAACTCGTAGTAAACGCATGATACTCTCCACTGCTCAGCTCCTTCGGATTACTCTGATATCCGGATTGCTGCTGCTGTTGACGTTGCTGATTGCTTTGATTGCTCTGATTACCCTGGCCCTGTTGTTGGTTGTTTTGGCTATTGTAACCGCCCTGACCATACTGATGGTTGCCTTGGTTATTGTAACCGCCCTGACCATACTGATGATTGCCTTGATTATTATAGCCATTTTTGTTGCCATGATATCCTGATCCGGAACCGTTACCCTGATGACCCGGACCATGAAACCCGGGGCTTGATCCGCCGCCTGGTGGCCTGTTGTTAGACCTGGCCCGGTTCATGGCCTCCATCATGGGCTGGCATTCTGCCCATGTATGTTTAGCTGGATGCTCCCTTGTTCCATGTTTCGGGCAAGGCTCGTTCAATTGTTGCTCCCAATTAATGAACCCCCCGCTGTTTTGTGGAGGTGGTTTACCCTTGTTGCGTTGAAAACTCCCTTGAACTTGGGTATTGGCCACGAAATCAGAGCCACCCTCTGCCTTTCGCTTGCCTAAGAAGCTTGTTCCGACCGGATTAGCCTGCGCCGGTTTATCGGGTTTATTTGCCTTTCCAGATTTATCTCCATCCACTTCTGGGTACTTAGTATTGTCGGAGTCCCCATACTTTACCAAAGCACTCATGAGAGTTCCCATGTCATTATAATCTCGTTTGAGCCGTCCCAGCTTAAACTTTAGAGACTCAAACCGGCAATTGTTTTCCAGTGTTACTATCGCCGTATTGGGGCTGATACCGTTCGAAGAGTGCAGGATTTCTGACACTCGTCGGACCCATGCACTCGTAGGCTCTTGCTCTCCTTGTATACATGCCGCTAGGTCCACCACTGACATCGGCTGTTTGCACGTGTCCTTGAAATTTTTGATAAACTGGCGGCGTAACTCACCCCATGATCCGATGGAGTTAGGTGGTAAGCCCTTCAACCAGGTCCGGGCTGTACCCTCAAGCATCATGGTGAAGTACTTAGCGCAAGCCGCTTCATCCACGTCCAGCATCTCCATAGCCATCTCGTAACTCTCAATCCAAGCCTCTGGAGCCAAATCTGTTGTGTAATTAGGCACTTTACATGGACCCTTGAAATCCTTGGGTAACTTCATGCTTCGTAAAGCGGGAATAAGACACTGCACTCCAAAAGAACTCGCCGCGACTCCCGTTTCTGTTGTGGTTGTGTGAACCGGCGTCGTTTGGCGGATCTCCTCGCGGGCCGTAGGTCTTGCCCGGTTCGCCACCTCCTGGGCTTCTGCCTCTGCGCCTTCCGGATTGTCCTGTCTGTGACGGTGTCGCCTCCGTTCACTACTGGACACCTCCGGTTCATCCCAATGCCTAGTATAACTCCGGCTGTGGCGGGGTGTTGAATGAAGCCTCTCCCTGCTGTAGGAGTACGCATGTTGCTGTGTCAATGCCGTGTTGAGCAAATCCTTGACCCTGCATGCTTCCATCGCCATGGGGGATGTCCCCTCAATGGGTAAAGCAGCTAGGCGTGAAGCGGCGGCGACAATGTTGTCCAGGGGGGTTGAGTAATGGCCCTGAGGAGTGGGGATGTGAGGCATAATCCATCGATCTTGCTCCGAAGTGGGCTATTGAACCGGTTCACCCCTCACTGGGGCTGCCCTCCGGTTTACCTCCGGATCATTCCTGGCTCCCGCTCCCGGCGTCCCGAAAAGATTCATCGCCTCATAGACCGGCGGTAGACGAGACTGGTACCTTCGATTCCTTACTCCTTGCGCAGAGGACTGTTCCATCCTCAGCTGGAAAGCCTGAGAATCCAGCTCTGCTTGCCTTGTCGCTATCATAGCTTTCTCTGCATTCAGATCCTCTCTTGCTTGCTCGATCCGGCCCCTCAGCTGAAGGAGTTCTGCATCGTGTTGCGCCTTGTCTGCTGGAGCCACCACTGCTACTGCCCGGGCTGTCAACTCCTCTACTAAGGCGGATAGAGCGTCAGAGGGCGAGGGGGCATGGCCGCTCCCCTCTGTACCAGCTTCTGCTGCCCCGTTCACCGTGGCCTGCGGCGTAGGTTGTGATCCGGCCATAAAGACAGCCACCCGGTTTGGCAGATCAAAGGGGTCCGGAATACTGTCTCCATTGGACATACCCTCGGATCGGCCATCCCACAACAGATACAAGGATTCAGTCTCTCCGGATGAGGATTCATCACCGGAATAGACAACTGTCTCGCCACCAGAATCCGATCCGTCCTCGACTTGGACTCCGTGTATTGCTCCAACGAAAACGCGCTTCATGGCAGGTTGAATCCGGGCCGATCTCGCACGCTGAGCCGGCTCGACGGTGTCGGAGAAGATGTCCGGCTCAGGTCCCGGTTCGCCAATCTTGCCGATGAAGACGTGGATGCCGCCGAAGGGAACCCGGTACCCGTATTCGATTGAATCGGCCTCCGGGCCCCAGCCAGCGTCGTCGATGTAGATCCGGCCGCGGCGACTCTTGGTCATCCGGCCGACCGCGTAGCCCTTGAGTCCTTCAAAGCTGCCCTTCAAGAACTCGAAACCATCGTGCGGAGGCCCCACAGTGGGCGCCAACTGTCGAGGAATTAGCACGGCAGATGTCCGGTTTAACGGACTTAGTGATAGAACCATCGCACGGGTTAGCTTGAAGGGGTTAAAAGCACATAAAGGACAAAGAGGGTTTATACTAGTTCGGCCCCTTCGATGAAGGTAAAAGCCTACGTCTAGTTTGGTTTGGTATTGCTTGGACATCGATGAACAGGGAGCTGATTGCTTGCCTGTATCTCGACCGGTTGTCTCTTGTCCCTGAACCGTCGTCGGGTCGTCCCTTTATATAGAGGTGATTCCCGGTCCGGTTTACAGAGTCCCGAGGCCGGCTCATATTTGTGTCCGCCTCGGTCTCTGCTCTTTCTTCCTTGTCTCTCAAGTTACATGATAAGACGGTTTACAAACCGTAACTCTATATATGGGCCCTAAGCCTTCACGGGCCGTAATCTCTATTGAGCTTTACAATTATACAATTATATCACCATAATCCGGTTTACCCTAGCCGGTTTACACCTGTTAGTAATATCCCTGACATACCCCCTTGCCAAAATCATGGCAAGGTACACAATAGGTCTGGTACATAGCATGGCAACCTTTGTAGAACCTATGGCTGAGGCATAGGGAATGACTTTCATTCTCTATCTATCTTCTGCCATGGTCGGCTTTTGAGTCTTACTCAACTTCATACCTTACTACCCAGGCAAGAACTCCTTCTTTGACTGATCCCTTTTGAACTCCATCAAAATATTATCAATGTATGTACTAATCGAAAGTCTTATCAAGTGTCATGATCTATCTCTATAGATCTTGGTGCCAAATATGTAAGCAGCTTCACCGAGGTATTTTATTGAAAAACTCCTTTTAAACAATCCTTTATGCTTTCTAGAAAATTCTACATCATTTTCGATCAACAATATGTCATTCACATATACTTATCAGAAATGTTGTAGTGCTCCCACTCACTTTCTTCTAAATACAGGTTTCTCCAAAAGTCTGTATAAAACCATATGCTTTGATCACCTCATCAAAGCGTATATTCCACCTCTGAGATGCTTGCACCAGTCCATAGATGGATCGCTGGAGTTTGCACACTTTGTTAGCACCTTTAGGATCGACAAAACCTTCTGGTTGCATCATATACAACTTTTCTTTGAGATATCCATTAAGGAATGCAGTTTTGACATCCATTTGCCAGATTTCATAATCATAAAATGCGGCAATTGCTAACATGATTCGGATAGACTTAAGCATCGCTACGGGTGAGAAAGTCTCATCGTAGTAAATTCCTTGAACTTGTCGAAAACCTTTCACAACAAGTCGAGCTTTGTAGACAGTAACGTTACCGTCGGTGTCAGTCTTCCTCTTAAAGATCCATTTATTTTCAATGGCTTGCCGATCATCAGGCAAGTCAACCAAAGTCCACACTTTGTTCTCATACATGGGTCCCATCTCACATTTCATGGCTTCAAGCCATTTTGCGGAATCTGGGCTCATCATCGCTTCCTCATAGTTCCTAGGTTCATCATGGTCTAGCAACGTGAGTTCCAGAACTAGGTTACCATACCACTCTGGTGCGGAACGTACTCTGGTTGACCTACGAGGTTCAGTAGTAACTTGATCTGAAGTTTCATGATCATCATCATTAGCTTCCTCACTGATTGGTGTCGAAATCACTGGAACTAGTTTCTGTGATGTACTACTTTCCAATTCTGGAGAAGGTACCGTTACCTCATCAAGTTCTACTTTCCTCCCACTCACTTCTTTCGAGAGAAACTCCTTCTCTAGAAAGGATCCATTCTTAGCAACGAATATCTTGCCTTCGGATCTGTGATAGAATGTGTACCCAACGGTCTCCTTTGGGTATCCTATGAAGATACATTTTTCCGACTTGGGTTTGAGCTTTACTAGGTTGAAGATTTTTCATATCAGCATTGCAGCCCCAAACTTTAAGAAACGACAACTTGGGTTTCTTGCCAAACCATAGTTCATAGGGTGTCGTCTCAACGGATTTAGATTGTGCCCTATTTAACGTGAATGCAACTATCTCTAAAGCATAACCTAAAAAATGATAGTGGTAAATCCGTAAGAGACATGATAGATTGCACCATATCTAATAAAGTGCGGTTACGACGTTTGGACACACCATTACGCTGTGGTGTTCCAGGTGGCGTGAGTTGTGAAACTATTCCACATTGTTTCAAATGAAGACCAAACCCGTAACTCAAATATTTGCCTCCGCGATCAGATCGTAGAAACCTTATTTTCTTGTAACGATGATTCTCTACTTCACTCTGAAATTCTTTGAACTTTTCAAATGTTCCAGACTTGTGTTTCATCAAGTAGATATACCCATATCTTCTCAAATCATCTGTGAAGGTTAGAAAATAACGATACCCGCCGCGAGCCTCAACACTCATTTGTCCGCATACATCAGTATGTATGATTTCCAATAAGTCAGTTGCTCGCTCCATTGTTCCGGAGAACGGAGTTTTAGTCATCTTGCCCATGAGCCATGGTTCGCAAGCACCAAGTGATTCATAATCAAATGATTCCAAAAGTCCATCAGCATGGAGTTTCTTCATGCGCTTTACACCAATATGACCTAAACGGCAGTGCCACAAATAAGTTGGACTATCATTATTAACCTTGCATCTTTTGGTTTCAATATTATGAATATGTGTATCACTACGATCGAGATCCAACAAAAATAGACCATTCATCAAGGGTGCATGACCATAAAAGATATTACTCATATAAATAGAACAACCATTATTCTCTGATTTAAATGAATAACCGTCTCGCAACAAACAAGATCCATATATAATGTTCATGCTCAACGCTGGCACCAAATAACAATTATTTTGGTCTAAAACTTATCCCGAAGGTAGATGTAGAGGTAGCGTGCCGACGGCGATCACATCGACTTTGGAACCATTTCCTACACGCATCGTCACCTCGTCCTTAGCTAATATTTCTTTAATCCGTAGCCCCTGTTTCGAGTTAAAAATATTAGCAACTGAACCAGTATCAAATACCCAGGTGCTAGTACGAGCATTAGTAATGTACACATCAATAACATATATATCAAATATACCTTTGTTCACTTTGCCATCCTTCTTATCCGCCAAATACTTGGGGCAGTTCCGCTTTGAGTGTCTAGTCCCTTTGCAGTAGAAGCACTCAGTTTCAGGCTTGGCTCCATACTTGGGTTTCTTCGCGGGATTAGCAACTGGCTTGCTATTCTTCTTAAATTTCCCCTTCTTTCCCTTGCCCTTTTTCTTGAAACTAGTGGTCTTGTTAACCATCAACACTTGATGCTCCGTTTTGATTTGTACCTCCACATGTTTGAGCATAGAGAAGAGCTCGTGAATAGTCTTTTGCATCTCTTGTAAGTTATAGGTCATCACGAAGCCTTTATAGCTTGGTGGCAGTAATTGAAGTGCTCTATCAATAACACTATATTCATCAACTTTGCAACCAAGCTGAGTCATGTGATTGTAATACCTAGACATTCCGAGTAAGTGTTCACTGGTAGAACTATTCTCCTCCTTCTTGCAGTGATATAACTTATTGGAGACTCCATATCTCTCAATTCGGGCATTTGCTTGAAATATTAACTTCAAATCTTGGAACATCTCATATGCTCCATGACGCTCAAAATGTCTTTGAAGTCCCGATTCTAAGCCGTAAAGCATGGCACACTGAACTATCAAGTATTCATCAGAATGAGCTTGCCAGACGTTCATAACATCCGGAGTAGCTCCTGCAACGGGCCTGTCACCTAGCGGTGCTTCTAGAACATAATTCTTCTGTGCAGCAATGAGGATAATCCTCAAGTTACAGACCCAGTCTGTGTAGTTGCTACCATCATCTTTCAATTTAGCTTTCTCTAGGAACACATTAAAATTCAAGGGAACGGTAGCTCGGGCCATTGATCTACAACAACATAGATATGCAAAAACTATCAGGACTAAGTTCATGATAAATTAAAGTTCAACTAATCATATTACTAAAGAACTCTCACTTAGATAGACATCCCTCTAGTCATCTAAATGATCACGTGATCCAAATCAAATAAACCATGTCCGATCATCATGTGAGATGGAGTAGTTTTTTATGGTGAACATCTTATGTTGATAATATCTACTATATGTTTAACGCCCGACCTTTTGGTCTCTAGTATTCAGACGCCATGTCTGTACATGCTAGGCTCGTCAAGTTTAACCCCAGTATTCTGCATGTGCAAAACTGTCTTACACACGTTGTATTTGAACATAGAGCTTATCACACCCGATCATCACGTGGTGTCTCGGCACGACAAACTTTCGCAACGGTGCATACTCAGGGAGAACACTTGTACCTTGAAATTTTGTAAGTGATCATCTTATAATGCTACCGCCGTACTAAGCAAAATAAGAAGCATAAAAAGATAAACATCACATGCAATCAAAATATGTGACATGATATGGCCATCATCATCTTGTGCTTTTGATCTCCATCTCCAAAGCATCATCATGATATCCATCCTCACCATCTTGACACCATGATCTTCATCATAGCGTCGTGGTCGTTGAGGGAATCCAATATTTAGTAGTCCTCAGGCATCCGGGTCGTTGAAGCTGGGCCGTACTGATGGGCCACGTAAAGAAGCAGCAGAAGACCCTCCTCCGTATTCGATCAGGACTCTTATGTACATAGAAGGGCAAGTGTAGAGTCCGGATGTATCAATTACTTCCTCCCCAAGTCACCCTTGTAACCCTAGGTTCTCCCTTGCGTGTATATAAGCCGAGGGGTTTAGTCTGTAGAGATCATCATCACAATACCCCTATAGGCTAGACTTAGGGTTTAGCCATTACGATCTCGAGGTAGATCAACTCTTGTACTCATATTCATCCATATTAATCTAGAAGGAAGTAGGGTATTACCTCAATCGAGAGGGCCTGAACCTGGGTAAACATCATGTCCCCAGTCTCCTATTACCATCGATCCTCTAAACTCATAGCTTGGCCCCCCCCCCCTACCCGAGATCTGTCGGTTTTGACACCGACAATCGTGCTTTCATTGAGAGCTCCGCTATGCGCTCGCAATGAGCGATCGGTGGCTCGTCTCGTTATCAACGACGGGATCACCCTCGGAAACAAGTTGGCTATCGGCCAGGTTCTCTAGCTCGGCGGATTCGTTGTATGCGCCCGCATGGCCTCTGGGCCGGCCGCACCCCCTGCGGCCATCGAGCACCACCTTTATGCCGATTCAGGCCACTCCGATGACGCGACCTCGGCAGAACTCTCACCCATAAATGAGTTGCTAGATCGCATCGCAACCCTAGGGCTTTCATCGCCGGGAGATCAGATCGGACTTAAATCCGGCCACGATGAGATCGATCCTCCCTTGATCACTCATCTGGTGGCAGCAGTTGAGGACGGAGCCATAGAGACTTCTCCTCTTGAGACGGAGACCGTCACAGTTCGGATCTCCGAACCCATCGAGCCGAACACTCTCCTGTCGGGAGGCACTATATGTTCTTTGAGCTCCGGGCTGACACCGGGCCCACGAAACGATTAGATCCTATCGGAACCGGATTGTCACCATCGGAGGTTGTCAAAACCCTGAATACCACTTTGGGTCGAGATTCAAAATTACCAACACCCACCCACCCCGGGGAAAACTCTCCAAGTAAATCCAGACTCCCGGACATAGATGACCTCGCGAACATACAACAGCAGCCCGAGGAAACAGTCAACCACTTCTGGGCCAGATTCCTACTTGTTAAAAACATGATCAGGGACTGCTGCGACGACAAAGCTTTCTCCCTATTTTACCGCAATTGCATCGACGAGGGAGTCTTGAACGCCCTCAACCGACGTCATGTTCTGAGTTTCACAGAATTATTGCAGTTAGTACAGAAGTATTGCGCAATGGAAAATACTTGGAAAGCCCAGAATACACCTCTTGAACAGTCCATATACGGACACTACACTACCAAGGCTAAAAGGACATACCTCGTAGGTCATCCGATAACTTGCCTATCAGCAACAAGAACAAACCTTTTTTAAGGTACAGGTCCGTTATGGACGAACTACTCGATACACCTTGCCAAATACATGCAACCCCGGACAATGTCCCTAACCATTGCCTTAGAGCATGTTGGGTAATCCGGCAGGTAGCAAAGAGCGGTACGGCAATTCTTGCCACTACCGTATCAAGGGAGAGGGACGTCGACGTTTTCACCGTCTTCGAGACGTTCTCTTCAAATAACCGCCGCAAGAGAGCAAATCACGAACTTGCCGAGGTTTACCAAATTAGCTCTGCAAGCCCATTGAGCGACACGGCAATCAGTTTTTCTTCCGAAGACGCACCTCGAGTCCGGCCGATCCGAGCATCAGCAGCTCTTGTACTAGACCCAATAGTAGACGGCTTCCGCCTCACTAAAGTACTTCTGGACGGAGGAAGCAGACTAAACCTCATATATGAGGAAATGCTTGCAAAAATGCAGGTCGAGAAATCCCTGTAACACCCCAAGATTTTTAACCATGTTTTATTGATTTAAATTTTGCCAGGAAATTAAAATTTTCTTTTCTGGGTTTTCCTTTGATCTCAGTACCATTCTTTTCCTTTGAATTGTGGGATTTTTCCCTCAAGGGGAACCTTTCAAGAATATTGTTGGACTTGTATTCCCTCTCAAGATCATTTCTTTTATCAGTGGAATTATTTCTGTAAATATTTCCCTAAAACTTATTTGCTTTTAAATTGATTTCTCATGAGTTTTAAAGTCTCTTTTGCACTACAACCCTTTTATAAATTCATTTAAAAATTCTACCAAAATTTGGAGATGTTGGTAGAAGTATATAACTCATTCTTATGCAAAAACCCAGTGGTGTTCTTTGGAAAAATTGAGCAAAACATCCTCATTTGTGTTCTGGCCCAGTTTAGTGGTTTGTACTACAACTCCATTTTTGCTTGCCCTTTTGCCTCTAAATTTTCTCCTGCTTATAGTCTACCCTACCAAACTCTTAAGTCCAGGAGATTGGATCCATTGGAATACTTTTGGTGCATGCAATGATAGTTTTTCTTTTCTGTCCAGAATTGTATTTTGACAATAGTTGCATTACTAAGTTTCTTGTTTATCCAATCCAACTTCACCATCATGTTTCTCTTCTAAAGAGACCCCAACCTGGAGTTTTTGGTCACCAGAAGGAATGCCTAGATGCCCATGGCATTCTGTCGAACACCTTTAGTGCATGATCAATTTTGGCATGGCTTTGAGTTTACATTATGTACTTGCTTGCTTTACCTAACCAACATGTCCACTAGTTTCCTAGCCACCTCTAACCTTGTTCTGTTGTTTTGCATCATCACCCTAGCCCTCTAGGCCACCTTAGCAATCTGTCGAGCATGTAGCATGCGTGCTCTGGGCGCGCCCAGAGCGCACGTTTAGCACGCACGCGCGCCCGAGCCGCCGCGTCGCATCTCTGGCCACCCGCTCATCTGCAGAGCCACGCCCGCCCTCGACCACACGTAGGAACCCTCCAAGCCAGTCCTGGAGCCCTACAGCGCCGCCGCAGCGAGCCCCCTGGCGGCTAGCCTTCGGCTACAGCCTGCCCGTACCGTGGCCGGCGCCGCCCCGACCACCGCAGCCCGCCAGCTGCCCTGGGGAGCAGCTCGAGCTCATCCGCGAGCTCGTCGGGTAGTGCCGACCACCGCCACGTCGCCCTGCCGCAACAGAGAGGCGGTTCGCCGGCGTTCTTATCCGCAGCCACGGGAACCGACCTCCCCCGCCTATTTAAGGAACCTCGAGCTCGTCTGAGACTCCAAGCAGCCTCCAGTCCACCATGACTAGCTCCCCTCGCAGTGGTTCGACCGGAAGAAGCAACCTTCTCCACCTCCGGCAACCACGGCCGCCGCCATGCGCCAGCAACATTCGCCGTGACCAGGCCCTCCCCCACCCATCCAGTGCCTCCATTGGTTTCCCCTCGACTCCACGGAGCTCCCCAACCACTCAACCAAGCTCCAGCACCACCGTAGCCATCTTCCCCTTTTCCTCCCGAAACGCCGTCCGCCACAGCGCTCGCCGCCGGCGACTCCCTCCACTCCCGCGGACCTAGCAACAACCGGAAGGACCGCCAGGACCTGCTGGATCCATCCCCGCACTCGAACGCCCTCGGGGCGCCACCGTTCGCCGGCGTTGATCGCCGGAGCTCCGCCTCCTTTCGGCCAGAGGAGGGAGAAGACTGGTTGGACCAGTCAAACCTGACGGGTGGACCCGCGGGCCCACCGTCAGTGGCTCTGGTCGCCCCGCCGAGGCGCTTAAGTGAAAGCGTAAAGCTCGAAGTACGTCTCTCCCTCTCTAAAGCGTATTCCGAACCGATGCGTTTTCCTTTTTCTGGTTTTTAATAAAACAGAACTTTGACTAAACTTTGACTGGGCATATCTTTTTAAATAAAACTCCAAATGAGTTGATTCTTTTTCCTACCACTCTCAAATTTCACCTAGTTTATTTTAGGATTTATTTCAAAAATAATTAGGACAACTTGTTGTACTGTTTTTAAAGTTATGTTGATTTGAATATTTTCAAAAATAGGAATTTGGAGGGAAGATCAAAACTTCCAAAAGTTTTGGAGTGCCCTCACCTCTCTGCACCTTGAAGGCAAGCATTCTGAATCCCGGCATAATATTTTTGTGTGTTGTTTGACACGTTTACAACCCCACCTTGACACGGAGTACTAGTTATTTTATGTGATGGTATGATCATGCTCATAAGTGCATGATGAAGATTTCTTGCTGTTGGAAATTGATATACTGGTGATAGTATTCACCCTCGTCTACCTCTCATGCCTACTGGAAGGAATCCGGGAAAGTCTCTGTCTTGGGTGGACACGAGCTTGCTACTGATATTTCGTTGAGACGAGTATAGTCAGTAAGGCATGTTGAGGTATGATAAGTGGTGATTCTGTCTGTTGGTGTGAGATATATTTACTATGCTAATCACGCAGGTGATACCTTAACCTCCTGAGTCGACCATAGATCGAGTCTTGTTCCGGTAACCCCCATACTGTCTCGTACTACCACTTGTCCCTGCCGCAGGTAGGGTACAGTCCAGTAAGTTGTCAACCCCTTTCTTGGCACACACCGTACAGAGAGGCCATGGTGGAAGATACCGGCTGCATCCGGTAGGCATGCCACCTGGTCCGGGGGCATGGGTGTTTTCGGTTGGAGCCGAGGGGGTAGCTCCCCTAGTTCGCGCGCATTATAAATTCTGTGATCCCATGCTACTCGAGGTTGTAGCCTCCCCACTTAGAGTTTTACTTAACAGGTGTCGTGGGTGATTCCAGACACCGGTAAGTTAAGCTGGTGTGTGCGGGTCAGGTGTGTTTTCAACTAAAAGACCGTAAATGGAATTAGTCCCGATGGACTAAAGGAAACCATTACTCGTGGGTAAAGAGTACACCCTCTGCAGAGTTTATATCTATTCGAATAGCCGTGTCCGCGGTTAAGGATTTCAGTCTGGGATGGGTCAAGTGTCGGTCTTAGTGTCGGTCTTCGGAGGAAAACTGCTAAGCCAAAACATGGATCATAACCTGTGACTTGTGAGGATTATGATTATTATTATTATGGACTAACCACTTGTATTGTTTGAATTATTGCGTATCCCTGGGATGGTTCTACCTCCTGGATATTTCATATAAGCCCTTTTATGTGGTGTCGCTCAGACGCCCGACTGTGGCATGCTTGTGTTTTATTTTTCATATAAGCCCTTTATGTGGTGTCGCTCAGACGCCCGACTGTGGCATGCTTGTGTTTTATTTTTCATATAAGCCCTTTATGTGGTGTCGCTCAGACGCCCGACTGTGGCACGTTTGTGTTTATTCTCTTTATAAGCCCTTTATGAGACGTCGCTCAGACGTCCGACTGAGGCATGTTTTCTTTTATTATCCTTTCGAGGCGTCGCTTCAGACACCCGATCGGTGAATTTTATTTTTGTTCTTGATTACTTATCCATGGTTTATAAGAATAACATGCTTGCATCATGAATTTTTATTTCGCGACTAACGAAGTGATCATAAAATATTTCAGAGCATGAATGTCTTTTGTTATATTGTACCTGTGTTCATAATGTTTGCGAGTACATTCAAAGTACTCATTGGCTTGTCCCTGGTTATTGTCTTGACCAGATTTCTTGCTTGGAGAAGAGTGCTACGATGGCAGCCCCGGAACCTAGGCAACAGTGATAGCAGCCTCGCGAAGATAGGAATTATCCAGGTCAGCTGTTCCTGTGGGAAACGGAGTCCCATAGACGCTGATGTATCGCAAACCGCTTCCGCCATCAACCACCAGAACCCTTTTGTCGTACTCATGGACCAGAATGGTCTTGTACTACATATTTGGTATTTTTGCTTGGAATTTCTGTATCAAGTTTGTGTCTCATCAGCTAACAGTAATCCTGGGGCTGGTGAGCACAAGGGCCGTTTACTGGGAAATTAATATCCTGGAAAACCGGTCCTGACAACCTTGGTATCAGAGCCAGGCTGACCATTGGCTAATCCTATCTTAGCCAGGTCAATAAACCTAGGTTAACCAACCCACCAAACCTTATTCTAGACCCAGCCATATCCCTCATGCAGAATAGCCACACAGTGACCCCGACAGCTTTTGGCAGTCGGTGCCCAACCTATCGGCCTATCCATAGACCGTGCACCTGTGCCGACATCTGAGTTGTCCCATCCACAAGCGTACGATGGAAGACCCGGCTGACTTATAAAGGAAGCCTTGCCCCAAAAACTCAGCTCATCACAGCCACAGTCCCAATTCGATATCCAATCACCAAGATGCCAGGCCCCTGCGTTCACAACGAGACCACCGCAGTTGAGCTCGAAGGCTTCGTAACCATCCTCGCCAATCTCACCCGCCGTGCCTTCGGCACCATCGAGCCGCCGGAATATGTCGTGTACCAAGAACACACGAGTAATTCCATCCATCACTTTTGGGCCACGGCGCACATCTACGGGAGAGGCATCATCTCGGAGCGTCCCTACCAGTTCACCGGAAGGACGACCTCCGACGAGCCCCAAGCCATCCAACTTGCAGCCCGAGAAGCTATAGTTCATCTTCGGCACCTGTCGCCGAGGGTCAACTGCCGCTCCTTCTACTACTACCCTAGTCGTGAAGGCTATGGTAGACCGACCCAGGTCGCCAACGGAGACCATGAGTCGGACCCTGCCCTGGTGCATCTGGTGCGCTTCCTGAAAGCGCAAGAGGCACTATTTGATCAGGTCACTCTTGACCTGATTGAGACCCGCATGGCGCTCACTCGCCGGACCCCGGCAAGGAGCGAGGTCACACACGCCACCGACACCCCGATAGTGTTGCCTGGAAGGCCGGTTGAGCCCCCAAGCTCTGACCATGTCATCCACCCGGGCAATGCCACCGCCTCACCCGGAGACCTCCGTCGTCTCTTGGAGGCCTACTCCAATGGGACGGTGACCTCGACACCCCGCGAAGGCCACCACCGCTACTCCAGCCCTGTAGCTCCCCATCCTACCCCGGCCGGCTCCGACACGGAAGCACCCGGAGAGGACTCGACATCCGCAGGACCCGCCCGGCTAGATCTCAACCAGGTGGACTGAGTCCACCAGGATTGTTGTCAAGCCCTAGTGGCCAGTTTTTCCTTTAGTTCCGCAGTAATCGTTGTGTGACGTAGTGAGCTTGTAACCACTTGTGTGTCAACATCACATAGTATGTGTGATCTGGCATTTATTGTTTGACAATGGTTGCAGAGTTAAATTTTAGACGTGACCCCTAACCGACATGCGCAGTATCATGTCACTTTTCTTTTGGGGATTGAGGCCTGAGACTTTGACTCAGACAGCCCCGCGCCGGAGTCGGTGTCTCAGTCGTACCGGCACCACTTCATGTTTCATGACCCAGGCTCTCTATAAGAGGCCACCCTCATTTTTCCACACCAGCAACCATCAGCATCGAGCGCTATCTTCCTCATTCACCCATCCATGTCTCACCCCGGAGCTTACCTGAGGACCCCCGACGCAAACCCTGGTAGCTTTGTTAAGGTACTATGGGATTTTTCCCGCAATACTCTTGGCTCTACCCATCCACCCCTGTATGAGCTGTACAAATCGAGAATCACTCCTGATCTCTCGAAATACTGGGCAGCTGTACATATTCCACCAGCAGATTTAAACCAAGGCCCTCCCTATGTTATCTTCATCGGGAGATCCATGCCAACACCAGGCATGGCCATTGAGTCTGCGGCGTATGAAGCAGTCACCCGTCTTCGATTTGCGGTACCTTGTGCCAGCACAAGAGAATACTGCTATTTCCCTAGCCGCACTGCTTTTGGAGCAGAAGCTACGTTCCGCTGTGGACGTACGGAGAGCGATCCAGCCCTGGTCTACCTCATTCAATATGTGATGGCCCAGGAGCGTTTCACCCAGCAAATACTGGGGTACCTCCACAGCCTGGCTGTTATAAATCCCCGGATCACCATTGGCGGACCCCCTCTGCCAACTCAGGAAGGACACGTTCTTCGATTGCTTCCTCAACTTCCTCCGCTCCCTCCGGAAGAAGAAGAGTGTGTTCCAACACCAGGAAGCCTTCCGCTTTCCCCGATAGAAGAGGAATGTGCCCCAGTGCCGGAAACATTTCCTCAGGACCCTGTCCGTTTTCCGTTTTTATCGTAGACATCACTGCTATGCACTTATTTATGTTTTACAACTTATGCGTTGTATTCTAAGTTTGTGGGATGATTTTAATGTTTGTTTTTGATCAATATGAGTGGTTTTTACTGCTGTTCATTTTGATTGACTGTTTCCACTCTCAGTAAATCTTGAAATTAGATTTTCCGTTGAGCCGTTGCAACACATAAATTCTTTGACATGCATTTTAATTCACACGGCACCACGACAGCAGGCTCACTTCCACAACCACTCCATAGCTTGCACTGATTGCATAACCACGTACACATTTTGCACCTAACGGATCACCTCACTATCACACCACAGTCTCTGAAGGAGAAATTAGTGGGTGATTATTCGAACGCAGGTTGCCTCCAACACACTGACAGCAGTCAGACCTAACAACCACAGTTAATCCTCGTGATCATCACCGCCGCGAAGAGCTAACACTCGAGCAGCAGCATCACCACGATCATTGAGGATCATCGCGCACAAGAGCACGGAGAACCCCAGCAACGCCGCCAACCCTCCGCACATCAGGATCACGTACCAGTCCGGCATCACCTCCGCCATTAGAGCCTCGTCGCGAGCTCCTGCAGACAGAAATGGAGGAGAAGAAAGGAGTAGAGAGACGAGGCCAGGTGTGAGGAAGAAGAGTGGAGCGCCGCAGTCATTTTATAGCTCGAGATCGGTGTACGGTGGGCGAAGTCCACCAGCGCCGCTCGTCGCTCGATCGCCGGTGTTCGGAGGCGAATCCGCGAGCAGTGCCGACAGCGCACTGGCCCGCGAGGTGAGTGCACGCTGCACCGGCAGCTAGCACGCCGCGCACTACCGCAGTACGGCCTAGATGCCCTACGCGCTAGGCGTCGCCGGTGGAGAAAGCGCAGTCGCACGCGAGAGAGAGAGGAAGAAGAGAGCCAGAGGTAGGAGGAGAGACTGACAGTGGACCCCGGGTCCACCTGTCAGCCAGAGAGAGCTCTATGCACACGGGTACGACCGGCGTAATTTGTGAATTTAGACTGTTGTTCTAAATTTACTGTAGCCGATAGTGGTAATTTCTCGGTTTCCCCAACCATGGCTTTTCCCTCATAACACCAGTACACCAATTATCTCCCTCGCAGTAACCGCAGTGTTTTATGAACGTTCGTTTCTTTTGAATTAATGCTTTATGGTAATAGGATGGATATTTTGAGATCGTCCTTAGCAAATCTCGAGGACGAGATTTTTTTTTAAGGGGGGTGGTGTTGTAACACCCCAAGATTTTTAACCATGTTTTATTGATTTAAATTTTGCCAGGAAATTAAAATTTTCTTTTCTGGGTTTTCCTTTGATCTCAGTACCATTCTTTTCCTTTGAATTGTGGGATTTTTCCCTCAAGGGGAACCTTTCAAGAATATTGTTGGACTTGTATTCCCTCTCAAGATCATTTCTTTTATCAGTGGAATTATTTCTGTAAATATTTCCCTAAAACTTATTTGCTTTTAAATTGATTTCTCATGAGTTTTAAAGTCTCTTTTGCACTACAACCCTTTTATAAATTCATTTAAAAATTCTACCAAAATTTGGAGATGTTGGTAGAAGTATATAACTCATTCTTATGCAAAAACCCAGTGGTGTTCTTTGGAAAAATTGAGCAAAACATCCTCATTTGTGTTCTGGCCCAGTTTAGTGGTTTGTACTACAACTCCATTTTTGCTTGCCCTTTTGCCTCTAAATTTTCTCCTGCTTATAGTCTACCCTACCAAACTCTTAAGTCCAGGAGATTGGATCCATTGGAATACTTTTGGTGCATGCAATGATAGTTTTTCTTTTCTGTCCAGAATTGTATTTTGACAATAGTTGCATTACTAAGTTTCTTGTTTATCCAATCCAACTTCACCATCATGTTTCTCTTCTAAAGAGACCCCAACCTGGAGTTTTTGGTCACCAGAAGGAATGCCTAGATGCCCATGGCATTCTGTCGAACACCTTTAGTGCATGATCAATTTTGGCATGGCTTTGAGTTTACATTATGTACTTGCTTGCTTTACCTAACCAACATGTCCACTAGTTTCCTAGCCACCTCTAACCTTGTTCTGTTGTTTTGCATCATCACCCTAGCCCTCTAGGCCACCTTAGCAATCTGTCGAGCATGTAGCATGCGTGCTCTGGGCGCGCCCAGAGCGCACGTTTAGCACGCACGCGCGCCCGAGCCGCCGCGTCGCATCTCTGGCCACCCGCTCATCTGCAGAGCCACGCCCGCCCTCGACCACACGTAGGAACCCTCCAAGCCAGTCCTGGAGCCCTACAGCGCCGCCGCAGCGAGCCCCCTGGCGGCTAGCCTTCGGCTACAGCCTGCCCGTACCGTGGCCGGCGCCGCCCCGACCACCGCAGCCCGCCAGCTGCCCTGGGGAGCAGCTCGAGCTCATCCGCGAGCTCGTCGGGTAGTGCCGACCACCGCCACGTCGCCCTGCCGCAACAGAGAGGCGGTTCGCCGGCGTTCTTATCCGCAGCCGCGGAACCGACCTCCCCCGCCTATTTAAGGAACCTCGAGCTCGTCTGAGACTCCAAGCAGCCTCCAGTCCACCATGACTAGCTCCCCTCGCAGTGGTTCGACCGGAAGAAGCAACCTTCTCCACCTCCGGCAACCACGGCCGCCGCCATGCGCCAGCAACATTCGCCGTGACCAGGCCCTCCCCCACCCATCCAGTGCCTCCATTGGTTTCCCCTCGACTCCACGGAGCTCCCCAACCACTCAACCAAGCTCCAGCACCACCGTAGCCATCTTCCCCTTTTCCTCCCGAAACGCCGTCCGCCACAGCGCTCGCCGCCGGCGACTCCCTCCACTCCCGCGGACCTAGCAACAACCGGAAGGACCGCCAGGACCTGCTGGATCCATCCCCGCACTCGAACGCCCTCGGGGCGCCACCGTTCGCCGGCGTTGATCGCCGGAGCTCCGCCTCCTTTCGGCCAGAGGAGGGAGAAGACTGGTTGGACCAGTCAAACCTGACGGGTGGACCCGCGGGCCCACCGTCAGTGGCTCTGGTCGCCCCGCCGAGGCGCTTAAGTGAAAGCGTAAAGCTCGAAGTACGTCTCTCCCTCTCTAAAGCGTATTCCGAACCGATGCGTTTTCCTTTTTCTGGTTTTTAATAAAACAGAACTTTGACTAAACTTTGACTGGGCATATCTTTTTAAATAAAACTCCAAATGAGTTGATTCTTTTTCCTACCACTCTCAAATTTCACCTAGTTTATTTTAGGATTTATTTCAAAAATAATTAGGACAACTTGTTGTACTGTTTTTAAAGTTATGTTGATTTGAATATTTTCAAAAATAGGAATTTGGAGGGAAGATCAAAACTTCCAAAAGTTTTGGAGTGCCCTCACCTCTCTGCACCTTGAAGGCAAGCATTCTGAATCCCGGCATAATATTTTTGTGTGTTGTTTGACACGTTTACAACCCCACCTTGACACGGAGTACTAGTTATTTTATGTGATGGTATGATCATGCTCATAAGTGCATGATGAAGATTTCTTGCTGTTGGAAATTGATATACTGGTGATAGTATTCACCCTCGTCTACCTCTCATGCCTACTGGAAGGAATCCGGGAAAGTCTCTGTCTTGGGTGGACACGAGCTTGCTACTGATATTTCGTTGAGACGAGTATAGTCAGTAAGGCATGTTGAGGTATGATAAGTGGTGATTCTGTCTGTTGGTGTGAGATATATTTACTATGCTAATCACGCAGGTGATACCTTAACCTCCTGAGTCGACCATAGATCGAGTCTTGTTCCGGTAACCCCCATACTGTCTCGTACTACCACTTGTCCCTGCCGCAGGTAGGGTACAGTCCAGTAAGTTGTCAACCCCTTTCTTGGCACACACCGTACAGAGAGGCCATGGTGGAAGATACCGGCTGCATCCGGTAGGCATGCCACCTGGTCCGGGGGCATGGGTGTTTTCGGTTGGAGCCGAGGGGGTAGCTCCCCTAGTTCGCGCGCATTATAAATTCTGTGATCCCATGCTACTCGAGGTTGTAGCCTCCCCACTTAGAGTTTTACTTAACAGGTGTCGTGGGTGATTCCAGACACCGGTAAGTTAAGCTGGTGTGTGCGGGTCAGGTGTGTTTTCAACTAAAAGACCGTAAATGGAATTAGTCCCGATGGACTAAAGGAAACCATTACTCGTGGGTAAAGAGTACACCCTCTGCAGAGTTTATATCTATTCGAATAGCCGTGTCCGCGGTTAAGGATTTCAGTCTGGGATGGGTCAAGTGTCGGTCTTAGTGTCGGTCTTCGGAGGAAAACTGCTAAGCCAAAACATGGATCATAACCTGTGACTTGTGAGGATTATGATTATTATTATTATGGACTAACCACTTGTATTGTTTGAATTATTGCGTATCCCTGGGATGGTTCTACCTCCTGGATATTTCATATAAGCCCTTTTATGTGGTGTCGCTCAGACGCCCGACTGTGGCATGCTTGTGTTTTATTTTTCATATAAGCCCTTTATGTGGTGTCGCTCAGACGCCCGACTGTGGCATGCTTGTGTTTTATTTTTCATATAAGCCCTTTATGTGGTGTCGCTCAGACGCCCGACTGTGGCACGTTTGTGTTTATTCTCTTTATAAGCCCTTTATGAGACGTCGCTCAGACGTCCGACTGAGGCATGTTTTCTTTTATTATCCTTTCGAGGCGTCGCTTCAGACACCCGATCGGTGAATTTTATTTTTGTTCTTGATTACTTATCCATGGTTTATAAGAATAACATGCTTGCATCATGAATTTTTATTTCGCGACTAACGAAGTGATCATAAAATATTTCAGAGCATGAATGTCTTTTGTTATATTGTACCTGTGTTCATAATGTTTGCGAGTACATTCAAAGTACTCATTGGCTTGTCCCTGGTTATTGTCTTGACCAGATTTCTTGCTTGGAGAAGAGTGCTACGATGGCAGCCCCGGAACCTAGGCAACAGTGATAGCAGCCTCGCGAAGATAGGAATTATCCAGGTCAGCTGTTCCTGTGGGAAACGGAGTCCCATAGACGCTGATGTATCGCAAACCGCTTCCGCCATCAACCACCAGAACCCTTTTGTCGTACTCATGGACCAGAATGGTCTTGTACTACATATTTGGTATTTTTGCTTGGAATTTCTGTATCAAGTTTGTGTCTCATCAGCTAACAGTAATCCTGGGGCTGGTGAGCACAAGGGCCGTTTACTGGGAAATTAATATCCTGGAAAACCGGTCCTGACAATCCCGCATTGAGCACACCAACACAACCTTTAGGGGAATAATACCAAGCTGCGAAGCCTGGTGTTCGGGAAGCATTAAGCTCGATGTAGTGTTCGGCACACCCGACAACTATAGATCGGAGGAACTACTCTTCCACATTGTTCCCTTTCATAGCAGATACCACGCCCTTCTAGGACGGAATGCTTTCTCACGCTTTCAAGCTATACCCCATTACGGGTAAATGAAGCTTAAAATGCCAGGGCCCAATGGAGTGATCACATTAACAAGTGATCCGGATAGAGCACTCCGTGCCGAAAACAAGATGCCATCCTTAGCCTTAGAGGCACTATCCGAAGCCCTCGCGGCCGAAAAATTAACTACTCTATGATCAAAGGTAGACAAGGACGACGTGATCCTCGCCAATAGATCGAAGTCCACCTCCTTCAAGCCAGTAGATGAAATCATGAAATTTCAAGTGCACCCAACGGACCCTAATAAGACAACATCCATCGGGGCACAGCTGGATCTGGCGGTGGACAACGCGCTACGCCCCTTCCTTCAGGAAATTGGGATATATTCACCTGGCACCCTTCAGATATGCCAGGAATCCCACGTAGGCTGGCCGAACACAGCCTCAATATTATCAAAGGGTTCAAACCAGTTAAGCAGTCACTGCGATGGTTTTCCGAACCCAAAAGACAAGCAATGGGAGAAGAGCTAGCCAAGCTATTAGAAGCCAAATTCATCAGAGAAATTAAACACCCGGATTGGCTAGCCAACCTAGTCATGGTACCGAAGAAGGATAAATCCCGGCGCCTCTACGTCGACTTCACAGACTTGAATAAGGCATGTCCAAAGGATCCCTTTCCTTTGCCCCGCATTGATCAAATTATCGATGCAACGGCCAGACACGACTCGTTGTGCTTCCTTGATGCTTATTCTGGATACCATCAGATAAAGATGAAAGAATCCGATCAGGCCGCAACGGCATTTATCACCCCATACGGCCCTTTTTGTTTCAACACTATGCCCTTTGGACTTAAAAATGTTGGCGGCACATATCAATGCATGATTCAAACATGCTTAGAAAAGCAAATTGGCGAAACCGTGGAGGAGTATGTTGACGACGTAGTCGTAAAGACCAAAGACGTCGAGACTCCGGTGGAGGATCTCCGCCTTACGTTTGCCAACCTCCGAGAATATGACATAAGGCTCAATCCGGAAAAATGTGTCTTTGGCGTTCCCGCCGGAAAGTTATTAGGGTTCATCGTATCCCCCAGAGGGATCGAAGCTAACCCAGCCAAAATACGGGCCTTGTCAGAACTCAAAATACCAACCGATCTCAAGCAAGTGCAAAAACTAGCAGGTTGCGTAGCGGCCTTAAGCCGCTTCATCTCCAGATTAGGAGAAAAAGCATTGCCACTCTACAGATTGCTACGATGCACTGACAACTTCGAATGGACAAATGCGGCCACAGCTGGATAGGAAGAAATAAAAGCCCTACTAGCGAGCAACCCAATCCTAGCCGCCCCCGGTGTTGGCGAACCAATGCTACTGTATATATCAGCCACTCACCAGGTAATGAGTGTCGTGCTCGCTGTTGAGCGAGCCGCAGAGGGACATAAATTCCCTGTTCAAAAACCCGTATACTATGTATCCGAGGTTCTAACACCGTGCAAATCACGGTACCCCCACTATTAGAAAATTTCCTATGCGGTCTTCATGTCATCTCGAAACTCCTACACTACTTTCAAGAGTGTTCGATCACGGTGGCCTCCGAGGTACCACTCAATGATATTATCTAAAATACAGACACCACGGGACGCATAGCCAAATGGGCCATCCAGCTCTTACCGCTCGAAATATCATATAAACCACGCCGGACTATTAAATCCCAGGTGTTGGCCGACTTTGTCGCAGAATGGACCGAAGCCGAACTCCCTAAAGAGTACAGCTCATACTCCCACTGGACAATGTACTTCGACTGTTCTAAAATGCTAACTGGACTGGGGGCCGGCGTAATATTGATATCTCCTACTGGGGTTAAAGTCCGGTACGTTCTACAAATTATGTACACGGACTCGAACAATGCGGCTGAATATGAGGCCCTATTACATGGTCTCCGCCAAGCTGTATCCATGGGCATACAACGCCTCAAGGTACGCGGAGACTCAAACCTCGCAATATCCCAAATTAACGGAGATTTTGATGCGAAAGATTCAAAAATGGCAGCTTGTCGCAATGCTATATTGAAAATATCGGCTCTATTTGAGGGGTTAGAATTCCATCACGTAGCCCGGGATAATGACCAGGCCGCTGACGTACTCGCTCGTATGGGCGCTAAACGTGACCCCGTCCCAGTTAACACATTTGTGGAAAGGCTATTTAAGCCATCAGTAACATGGCAGGACACGAGCAGCGACACGAATTCAGATCCGAATACACCCCTAGCCGAACTCAATCAAGACGTCATCGGAGACCCAAACATGGAGATAACTCCTTCGACTCACGAAATCATGGCTGTCATAGCCCCCTGGACAGAGCCCTTCCTAGCCTACCTTAAAAGGCAGGAACTCCCCGATGATCAAAATGAGGCCCGCCGCATAGTCCGGCGTTCTAAAGCCTACAAAGTTCACGAAGGCGAACTATATAAGAAAAGCACAAATGGTATTCTACAAAGGTGCATATCCGAAGAGGAGGGAAGGCAAATTCTCCCTGACATACACGCTGGAATGGGCGGCCACCATGCCGCAGCACGGGCGCTCATAGGCAAAGGTTTCGCGCTGGCTTTAAATAGACCACTGGCCGAGTAGATGCCCAAACCTTAGTCCAACACTGCATTGGCTGCCAGCTCTTTGCAAATCAAAGTCACATGCCTCCCACCCCTCTGAAAACAATCCCAATTACTTGGCCTTTTGCGGTCTGGTGGCTTGATATGGTCGGACCCCATAAAGGGAAAGTCATAAAAGGAAATATTTATTATTGATGGTAGATAAATTCACCAAATGGATAGAAGCCAAGCCAGTAAAAACAACTGAAGCAGGGCCTGTGATAGATTTTATATCCGGTGTAGTACACCGTTATGGTGTCCCACATAGTATTATCACAAATAACGGCTCCAATTTCACAGCTGACGAGGTAAAAAATTGGTGCGCAAAGTTAGGTATTAAACTTGACTATGCTTCTGTATACCATCCTCAAACAAATGGTCAAGTCGAAAGAGCCAATGGTCTGATAATGAGCGGCATTAAACCCCGACTAGTGCGATCCCTACGGGGGTCTGATAAACACCGGGTCGAAGAGCTTGACTCCGTACTCTGGGGGCTGCGGATCACGCCCAATCGTATGACCGGATATACACCTTTTTTATTGGTGTACGGTGCAGAGGCTGTTCTGCCCTGGGACACTATTCATGACTCACCCCGAGTGCGCATGTACGAAGAGAGAGAAGTCGATCTAGATCAGCAGGACAACCTAGATGGACTTGAAGAGGAGCGCGACACAGCGCAAGCGCGTTCCGCATTCTATCAACAACAGGCCAGGCGATAGCAGAGCAGAGAAGTGTGGGCCAAAACATACAACGTCGGCGAACTTCTTTTATACCTCCCGGAGAAGAAAAAGTACAAGCTCAAACCAAAGTGGGAGGGCCCATTCGTTATAGACGAAGTACTCTCCGGTGGTGCCTATCGCCTTCGCAATGCACAGGATAACCGCCTTGAGCCGAACCCGTGGAACGCTGCCAGGCTCCGATGATTTTATGGATATTACGGTAGCATCTTTTTTCCCTCCTTACAAGTTAGATCTTGTGTTTTACCTTTTCATCTTTTCTCTTTTCCTTTTTATATTTCTCTTTCATTGGCAAGTATTCGGCTCGCCCGAACTGTCATAGGATAAGTACATCTTCAAATGTATCTACCCCAAATATACCTGGGGACTTCTTTAATGAAGCCCATTATAAATAAAGCTTATTGCTCAAAATGACGTCTGTTTTTACAGTTCTTCCTTTCCATGATATGCACCGATATGACTTAAGTTCTGGCCAAGCTGGGTTGCTTGGCTCCTATGCTTACCCCTACGTTCCCGATTGTTCGGCTAGGGTGTAAAGGGAGCACCTCTGCGATTGTTACAACCGGGTAATCCGGACATGTACCTCGGACTGGGTGAAGCCGAAAGCTAGCGCTCTTAAGGGAATAATTGGTCGGCGGATATACGACATATTGCATTATAAAGCGTATTTCAAACTATCACAGGAGATGGCATCCTACTATCCTTCTAACAGGATCGAAAGCCTAGGCATGCACCTTTACGCATGCCGACCCAGGGGAAGGAACCCCTAACGGAACTATTCTCTCTCGAAGATGCTTCTTACGTTAAATAGTAATATAACATAACTCCCCTAACACAGTTTGTTTGTTCAAGCAATTATGACCGGATTGACTGGTTTCTGAACATATGACATGTTTTAACACATGTATAGTATTCGGAAGCACTCGAGCCTTTGGGTTTATGGCGGTTATTAAAGAAGATGGTCGGCCATGACAAACCTTATATAAATTCGACTGGAGATAAGTTTAATAGTAAAAGTACATTAATACATAGAATCAAACGACTACTCATTTTCTATTCCCTCTATCAGGTTGTCTAGCTTACAATCCTGTTGGGAAAGCTTGGCAGCTATCTCTACTTGGTCATAGCCCAAATGCGGAGGCATTTCTTGTCCATCGGACCCTAGAGGTCCCACGCGGGCCATGTGATTTGGATCAAGACGAGTGTAGCATGTCTTCACCATGGCCCAGGCTTCTCGAGCACCCATGCGGCACGCTGATGCTTTCTATAGTTCGAAGCGGCGTCGAGCCCCTTTGAACAGGTCCGCCAAGTCCTCCATAGCTTCTCGAAGCAAGTTGCCAGGCCATTGAGCTCTGGCCATACTCTTCATGGCCTTCCAAGCCCGTTCATGGACCCTGGAAAGCTCTTGCAGCACGTCACCCTCAAAACCGGCCACTCCGCCTTTAGGCTGCCCCGTCAACAAACCTGCAGGGAAAGTTTTATGAGAAACTTTCAAAATAAGAGACTATAAGGAGAGCTAGGTATAAGAGACATACTAAACATGGCGCTTTTTAGCCTCTGGTTCTCTTCCAAGGCGGTTGAGAGTTTGGCCTTTACGCCCTTTAGCTCCTGCTCGACCCTAATATTTCTATCATGTGCTTGGTTCCTTTTATTCCATAGCTTGCGTCAATGCATGCTCGCCAGCGGTTGTTTCCCCTTCGGCCACTTTTTTGTCCGCTAAGGCAGCTCTTAGCTCCCTCTCCAGTTGGTCGGTTGATCTTGTTGATGTATTACAAATTAGTACACACATAAGAGTAATCAACCGAACATTCATAGCTTCCGGACACAATTATTCTTACCACCAGCATCCTTTCCGGATTCCTTCGAATTTTTCAATTTGGCGAGCTAAGTCCGGCACTCTTCAAGTTCCTTGGATAAAGAGTTATTTTTTTCTCAAAGCACTTATAAAACACAACGATCCTCAAATGAGTTGTACCAACTCCTTTAAGTCTCGGGGGCTACTAGCATGGGAGCACTTAAAATAAATACTTACCCGCATATCTTTTGAGAGCCGACGAGTGGCTCCGGCGAGTTCGTCTTGAGCGGCTCGGAAATAGGCATCTGCAGAGTTGAGGGCGTTAAACGCCTATTCAGAAAAAGCGGTGTCACGCATGGCTGCTTTCCACCGCCGGTGAATTGATGGCTTCTTGCCCCTCGTTGGTTACCCCAAGTGGAAGGTTTGAGATGCAGTGTAGCGGAAGTTTTCCCTTGGCAAAGATACCAAGGATCGATTTCCCCTGAGAGTCCCAGTTTCAACAAGAAGGTGTCAACTGCTAACGGCGCCAGATATTAGCAATCAACGTGGACCTACACACAGATACAAATAACTTTGCTCCCAACGAGTACAGAGAGGTTGTCAATCCCTCTGGCCTTGTCATTTACAAAGGATCAAACGCAAGTGATAATAGTGATAGGTATTGCTGCAATAGTAAGTAAAAAGCAGAAAGTAAATAGCGGATGTGATCAGTGATGGTAATATGGACCGGAGTCCCATGATGTTCACTAGTGATGTCTCTCTCCCAAAAGACGATAAAACAGCTATGAGAGGTAAACGAATTACAGCTGGGCAATTGACAGGACCATGTGCGCAAACCAATGCTGACTAAGTTGCAAGAAAGGTAGAGGTTCAAAGCATGGGCGGTATGCCAAGGCAAGTAGACCGAAATCCATCTGCATCTACTACTAATCATCCACCTTGAGATATCTATCCAGAACATCTCGCTGGTATTAAGTTGCGAGTCCCACCCATAGTGTAAACTCAAAGCAACAGACAACTGCATTAAAAGAACTTTGCGTAAAGTAAACAATCCTTGCACCCGCGGGCACAAGCACCGTTGTTTTCCCGCTTGTGGCAACAGCACATCCCCTAGAATCATGTTTCTGTCACTCAAGCTAGTCATCGAGGGGCATGAACCCACAATCAAGCATAACGTTCCCTGTTGGAGTCACTACCTACTACTTGGCCAAAGCAATAAATAACAACGGAGAACATGCAAGAATTACTTACGAACATAAATATAAAAGAGGTGAATCAAATATATTACTCAAACACAATCTGAACATAATCTCACAATCCATCGGATCCCAGCAAACTCATCATAGCAACAGCATAAGGATTACACATGTGCCTCGATCATGTAGGGCAGCTCACGAGGACTAATTAGTGAAGCACAAGAACGGGAGGAGAACATCACATAGCTACTGGTCATGGACCCATGGTCCAAGGGAGACTACTCACAACTCAACCGGGAGGCGTCCATGGTGGTGGAGAAGCTCCCGGTGGTGATCCTCCCCTCCGGCAGGGTGCCGGGAAGAGTTCTCCTGGTGCTCCCGATCTTGGAAGCGCGGCGGCGGCGGAATAGAGATGAGATCGCGAAAAAGGGTTCCCGTCTTGAGGGTTTCGGGACACGATATAAATATATGCCAAAGGGGGGCATCAGACGAGGCCTGGGGGGCCCAGGCGCCCCCCCCCCCCCCCCCC
>LR738714.1:703220244-703251270 GCA_902687465.1 Secale cereale
CCCCCGGCGCGGCCAGGAGGGGGGCCGCGCCACCAGGGCGCCTGGAGCCCTGGTGGCCCCCTCCGGCTGTACTTCGGGTGCCGGGAAGCTTCTGGAATGCTGATTTTTTATATAATTTTTCCGGGATTTTTCTGGCAGTTCTCGTAATGGGAAAACCTGAAATACAAAAACAGCCGAAAACAGAAACTGGCACTGGGGTGCATTGAGTTAATAGGTTAGTCCAAATATGATCAAAAGTGTATGGAAGTGTATAAATAACATAGCAATATCACCCAAAAGAGGCATGGAGCAAGCAGAAATTATAGATACGTTTTGGATGTATCAACATCCCCAAGCTTAATTCCTGCTCGTCCTCGAGTAGGTAAATGATAACAAGAATAATTTCTGTGGTGTCATGCTATTAACCATATAGGACTTTTTCATAGTCATATGACAAAAGCTTACTGAGACAATGAATCTATAGTAATTAAGTTGCCTCATGAGAAAATCACAAAGAACTGAAAGTTTTACAATATGATACTGAAATAGCAAATAGAATTGTAATGAGCATGATGTGCAAATATGATAAAGTAATATCTCGCTTGCCCCCTTTAGTGAAGCAAAACATAAATGCAGGGGCACCTCCAAGGTTTAAGTGATGACTAGATACAATCATTTCAAAATAAACGATATCACAATCATGCAAAAGACAATGCTACTTTGGGACAATGCACATTACACTCAGAATGACAATCATGCTCTCAGTAGTTGGTGCTTTAAAAAGAAGGTGGAGACTCTCGAACCGTGGCTTTTGTTGGCAAGGTTGAAAACCCGTAGTCGGAAACAAAGACAAAACATGTACCAGAGCTCTTGGTTTTAAAAACAGAGGTAATAATTATTATTTTTAGATTATGCATGTTTCGTCAACGAATGCTAGTAGACAACTCAATCACTTCTTGAGATGGACAAGTTTCGAGGAACGGCTCCCGAATGAGGACGATCACATCCTCTTAATCTCCTTTGTTTATCACTGCCAAAGTTTTCTGATTTCTCATGAACAAAGCGTGAAGGAGGGTTTGTTTATTATATTAATTTTTGAGCCGGGCGCACTCAATGCCAGTTCCTTCTCGTATTATGGGTTTGCACATTATACATGCAATCCCGGGGTGAAGCTTGTCCAACTTAAAAAGATCATGAATTAACTACTACTTCCTCATGAACTTAAAACAGAGGCACGAAATAGGAATGTTTTTCTTTGAATAATTTCGAGATGGTACATGCAAGTCTCCGTTAGGAATGGCAGGTAAATACCATGTAGGAAGGTATGGTGGACTCATATGGCATAACTGGTTTAAAGGAATTTGGATGCACAAGCAGTCAGTCCGCTTAGTACAGGCGAAGGTTAGCAAAAGACTGGGAGCGACCAACTAAGAGAGCAATGACGGTCATAATCATGCAGAGCGACAAAGCAACATTGAATCGGGCATGGAAGTTATATTGCTACTCAGAAACAAAAGATCATCAAGGCTTGACAGACTTTCTTTACAGTCTTAAATATGCGTGAGCATACGCCAAGTCAATCAAAATAAATTATTGAAGGAAGATATTACTAAACCATACCACATCATAGGCAAACAAATCATGTTGGTACTCCAATAACACATTGGGAACCCCCCAGCTATTTGAGACTAACCATAAGAAAACATGAACTACTAAGCACCATTATGCACGTAGCATCTTTATCATAGACATATCAACCAATACAACGGAAGCAAACTCTCTTAATAAGATAAGCATGATAACTAAAGAGAGTTCAAGCAACCAACTAAACAAAAGCTCTTTAAAAATATAAGCATGAAAACTAAGAGCTAAGCATGATAGTAGCTATTGAAAGACAAAGAACACACACAGCAAAGATAGACATGAAAATTCTATGTTATGTTCTAGGTAGAAGTGGAGCGTGTTTCTCTCCCACATAAAGAATGCTGAGTTCTGACTCGTTATGACAAGCTAAAGAAAACTAAAAGCAAGACGCTCCAAGCATAGCACATAACACATGAAGTGATAAAAATATAGTGGAACGAAAGACGATCCGATAATGTTGATGGAGAGGGGGATGCACGGGGGCATCCCCAAGCTTAGACGCTTGAGTCTCCTTGAATATTTCTTGGGGGTGCATGGGGGCATCCCCAAGCTTGAGCGTTTGACACTCATCTTTTTATCATCTTCCCTCGCACACTTGAAAACTCCCTTCATACATAACTCATCATAATCTGATTAGCGAGGTTAGTACCCTTAATAAAATAATTGTTTCTTTCTAGAAATAAAGATATTCTTGAAGGTCTACTGTTTCTCAAGATTGCCAAAACGTTTTTGCAAAGAAAAAGCAAGCTCCAGGTTTGCAAAATGAAGGAAAGGCAAAACAGGACAGAATCTATGAAAAACAGAACAGCAGGTAGTAAATGAATTTTTCGGGGCACTTCTGCAACTCTAATCAAAAAACTCAGAACAGATGCACGAAAGACAATTATATAGAGCACACTGTCAAAAAAATTCAGACCAAAAAGACGATCTGGTGATTTTATACGAATTTTTCTATCCAAGGACAGAATCTGTTTCCTGGACAGCACGTCACAACTTTTGAACTTTCTAGCAATCAGAGGCTACACTTGGCACAAAGTTGAAAAGTAAAGATACAATGATGATGCTATTGTAGTAACAACATCAAGACACAACAAAAGCAAAATAAAAATTTATTTATTGGGCTGCCTCCCAAAAGCGCTTTCTTTTATGCCTTTAAGCTAGGCATAATGCAAAAAGATCAAGTCTTATCAAGAGTAAAAGAATACCTAGCCCGTATGACAGACTCAAAAGGTAACTTAATCTTCTTTAGAGGGAAGTGTTCCATCCCTTTCTTGAGAGGAAAATGGAATTTTATATTCCCCTCTTTCATGTCAATATAGCACCAACGGTGCGTAGAAAAGGACGTCCCAAAATAATTGGACACGAAGGTTCACATTCAATATCCATAATAGTAAAATAAACTGGAACATAATTGTCATTGACAATGATAAGAACATCATCGATCCTCCCCAAAGGTTTCTTTATGGAAGAATCAACGAGACGAACACCAAAAGAACAAGAATCATAAGGTTTCAAGTTAAGCATATCATATATTCTTTTGGGCATAACAGAGGTACTAGCACCAACATCACATAAAGCATAGCAAGAGAAGTTATTCAACTTAATTTTAATCATAGGATCCCAACCATCTTCTAGCTTTCTAGGTATGGAGGCTTCTACTCTAAGTTTCTCCTCCCTAGCTTTGATAAGAGCATTAGTGATATGTTATGTGAAGGCAAGGTTAAGCGTGCTAGTGCGGGGATCTCTAGACATCTTGTGAAGGAAATCAATAACTTCGGTAAGAGTGCAATTATCAAAATCAAGGTCACTACTATCAAGTAAGGTGGTAGTGGTGTCCTTTAGGTTCACTTGTTTGGTAGTTTCTATAGTCATAGCATCAACATTAATAGGTCCAGTGGGACCAGGAGTGCATTGGGTGCTAAGAGTTTGGATATCCTCAACAACTTGGATAGTAGCAACAGTGTGGTGGGTTCGAAGGCTCTTAATTCTATCTTCTTACTCCCTTTCTCTAGCCCATCTCTCTTTAAGTTTAGCCATCATCCTAATGTTTTCATTAATTTGCACTTGAATAGCATTCATAGGAGTGACCTTCCTCTCCTCAAGTGGAGAAGTTCTAATTTTAAGAAATTCTACTTCATTGGCTAAATTGACTACCTTCGAAGAGAGATCACCTAGTTTGTTTAGTTTTTCTTCTATACTATTATTAAAAGCTTTTTGGGTAGTGATGAAATCTTTAAGCATAATCTCTAGTTCAGTAGTGGAGTTCTTGGTGCTAGGATAAGCATTGTTGTTCCCATAAGAATTAGAGGGGAACGGTCTAGGATTGCTACCAAAATTACTCCTATAAGCATTGTTGTTAAAATTGTTTCTAGAGATAAAATTCACATCTACTTGTTCTTGAGCAATCACAGAATTTAAAGGAACATCACGAGGATCAACGGAAGATTGCTTCGAAAGTAGAGACATGATCAAGTCAACTTTTTCATTTAGGGAGGAAATCTCCTCGACAGAGTTTACCTTCCTACCTGTTGGAGCGCGTTCGGTGTGCCATTGGGAATAATTGGTCATCATCTCATCGAGAAGCTTCGTGGCAGCACCAAGTGTAGTTGACATAAAGGTTCCTCCCGCGGCCGAATCTAACAAGTTCCGCGAGGTAAAGTTCAAGCCTACATAAAAAGTTTGGATAACCATCCAAGTAGTCAAACCATGAGTAGGGCAGTTCTTGATAAGAGACTTCATACGTTCCCAAGCTTGGGCAACATGTTCATTATCCAATTGTTTAAAATTCATTATGTTACTTCTCAGTTGGATAATTTTAGCAGGTGGATAGTATTTTCCAATAAAAGCATCTTTGCACTTGTCCCATGAATCTATGCTATTTCTAGGCAAAGACTGAAACCAAATTTTAGCTCATCCTCTCAAGGAGAAAGAAAAAAGCTTAAGCTTAACAATATTACCATCTATTTCTTGGTACTTTTGCATATCACAAAGTTCAACAAAGTTGTTTAAGTGTAAAGCAGCATCATCTCCAGTACCGGAGAATTGATCTTTCATGACTAAGTTCAGTAAAGCAGGTTTAATTTCATACGAAGGTGCTGAAGTGGCAGGTGTAGTGATAGGTGTGCAGATAAAGTCATCGTTGTTATGACTAGTGAATTCACACAACTTGGTGTTCTCGGTGGAACCCATAGTAGCAAGCAAGCAATATAACTATTTTTTGTGATTTTTGATAAAAGATACTAAAGCAAAAACTGAAAGGTAAACTAACAAGACTAAAAAGCAATGGTAAAAGATAGCGTGCAACTCCCCTATCCTGAAGAGTGGAGTCCCCGGCAACGGTGCCAGAAAACTTTGCTTGATGGCTTCTCGCCCCTCGTTGGTTACCCCAAGTGGAAGGTTTGAGATGCAGTGTAGCAGAAGTTTTCCCTTGGCAAAGATACCAAGGATCGATTTCCCCTGAGACTCCCAGTTTCAACAAGAAGGTGTCAACTGCTAACGGCGCCAGATATTAGCAATCAACGTGGACCTGCACACAGATACAAATAACTTTGCTCCCAACGAGTACAGGGAGGTTTTCAATCCCTCCGACCTTGTCGTTTACAAAGGATCAAACTCAAGTGATAATAGTGATAGGTATTGCTGCAATAGTAAGTAAAAAGTGGAAAGTAAATAGCGGATATGATCAGTGATGGTAATATGGACCGGAGTCCCATGATGTTCACTAGTGATGTCTCTCTCCCAAAAGACGATAAAACAGCTATGTGAGGTAAATGAATTACAGTTGGGCAATTGACAGGACCATGTGCGCAAACCAATGCTGACTAAGTTGCAAGAAAGGTAGAGGTTCAAAGCATGGGCGGTACGCCATGGCAAGTAGACCGAAATCCATCTGCATCTACTACTAATCATCCACCATGAGATATCTATCCAGAACATCTCGCTGGTATTAAGTTGCGAGTCCCACCCATAGTGTAAACTCAAAGCAACAGACCACTGCATTAAAAGAACTTTGCGTAAAGTAAACAATCCTTGCACCCGCGGGCACAAGCACCGTTGTTTTCCCCCTTGTGGCAACAGCACATCCCCTAGACTCATGTTTCTGTCACTCAAGCTAGTCATCGAGGGGCATGAACCCACAATCAAGCATAACGTTCTCTCTTGGAGACACTACCTACTACTTGGCCAAAGCAATAAATAACATCGGAGAACATGAAAGAATTACTTACGAACATAAATATAAAAGAGGTGAATCAAATATATTACTCAAACACAATCTGAACATAATCTCACAATCCATCGGATCCCAGCAAACTCATCATAGCAACAGCATAAGGATTACATATGTGCCTCGATCATGTAGGGCAGCTCACGAGGACTAATTAGTGAAGCACAAGAACGGGAGGAGAACATCACATAGCTACTGGTCATGGACCCATGGTCCAAGGGAGACTACTCACAACTCATCCGGGAGGCGTCCATGCTGGTGGAGAAGCTCCCGGTGGTGATCCTCCCCTCCGGCAGGGTGCCGGGAAGAGTTCTCCTGGTGCTCCCGATCTTGGAAGCGCGGCGGCGGCGGAACAAAGATCAGATCGCGAAAAAGGGTTCCCGTCTCGAGGGTTTCGGGACACGATATAAATATATGCCAAAGGGGGGCATCAGACGAGGCCTGGGGGGCCCAGGCGCCCCCCGGCGCGGCCAGGAGGGGGGCCGCGCCACCAGGGCGCCTGGAGCCCTGGTGGCCCCCCTCCGGCTGTACTTCGGGTGCTGGGAAGCTTCTGGAACGCTGATTTTTTCTATAATTTTTCCGGGATTTTTCTGGCAGTTCTCGTAATGGGAAAACCTGAAATACAGAAACAGCCGAAAACAGAAACTGGCACTGGGGTGCACTGAGTTAATAGGTTAGTCCAAATATGATCAAAAGTGTATGGAAGTGTATAAATAACATAGCAATATCACCCAAAAGAGGCATGGAGCAAGCAGAAATTATAGATACGTTTTGGACGTATCATGAATCATCGCAACCTCCACTTCGGAATTGGTAGCTGACACTTCATCCGAATCCTCCTGTAGAGGACAATCTCGCACCGAATTAGCATTTAGCCCTGACGGGCCTGATGCCGGATTGACTAGAGCTTGGCCAGCATTGCCTCCAAAGAGAGTCCGGTGTATATTCCTCCTAAAAGGAAGAAACAAAGCGGAAAGTTATAATGCCGATTTCGCCGCCCAGCACATGTTAAAACAAACATACCTCTTTGAAGGTCCGCTGAAATTCGTGGTCCATTTTCGCTTCAAGGCCTCGCCCGACGCAGGCGCCACCCTCTGGGTTGGCGGTCTACGCGTAGTTCGGCGTGAGGAGCGTCGTCCCTGTTTAAGTATGATAGAATAGAGTGGGTAAGGCACATTAGGAATCTTATCTTTCGAAGAGACATGTCCTAAAATACTTACACGGGAGGAAGGAATGAGGCCTACGTAATCGGCTACTATATCCACCAGGGGACCCTCATGGCAGGCTTGGTAGAAGACTCCGTCTTCTAGTTCTATACCTACATCTGGATCTTCATCGTATCTGGGGCCCGCATTTCGAAAATGGTCCTCTGGCTGTGGGGCAGGACTGTTAATCCCCTCAGTCACCTTCCTGCACTCCTATCAAGAGAAACCGAATTCATTTCGAATAATATATCATAACGAAGGAAAAAATGGGCGGTCATGAGAGAAACTCACCCAGTCAGAAGGATTGTACATTGAAAACCCTCCCGGCACGTCAGACGAATGAAGTCTTGTTTCTCTCCTTTATAGAGACCTTCCAGGACAGCGGCTAGAGTGGCAGGGTCATCTAGACCTAGGCGTAAGCAGCGCGAAGCATCATCTTGGCCATTATAGTGCCACATTGAGAATCTTCTGGCTTGAAGCGGCTGCACGTGTCGCTTTATTGAAATAGCCATCACTTCGATTATGGATAACCCTGAATTGGCGAGCTATCTGATTTTTCCAGCCAGTCTACTAACCTCCGCTCTCTCTTCTTCCGAGGGATTGCGGGGACACCAGTTGTAGAGCTTCTTTGGTGGAGCATTGGAATACTTGGGGAGTCCACGCCGAACTGGATCTGGCAGAGCAACGTCCTCTATGTAGAACCACTCTGAAGGCCACTCGTTGGATGCTTTCTTCGGAGTACCGGCCAGATAGAGGCTATGCGCCATTGTCGGGGGAAACTGTCCACCACGAACACCTATGGGACCGGAGCCCCTTGTCTGTGCGGTACGAGGGCGGAGGGAGCACGAAGAGCAGATCGAGGCAGACGCGCGGGCAGTTTTTACCCAGGTTCGGGCCGCGATGAACGCGTAAAACCCTACTCCTGCTTGGTTGTGTATTAAGTTTGGGCGCTCGGAGCTTGAAGAAGCAGCTACACGAGCGTGAGAGTAATCTAGGTTTCGAACCCCCTCCACGTTGTGCATGGGCCTCCTTTTATAGTGCAAGGGGTCACCGACAGGTGTCAACGTAGGAGAAAGGGGTAAAAATGTAAAAGAGGTGGTAGTTGTAACAGTGCGGGAACAGTGGAGCTACAGTACAGAACAGTGGTCTATACCTACTCTCACAGTGGGGGACAAGGGCATTTAATGCCCGTCGCCGTCGACCCCAAAAGCTCCCGCCGTTGCGTCTCCGTCTGCCACGGCGATGGATCCTCTGCCGTGGAGTGCCACCGTGTCCCCCAGGCTGCACAGCCATCCGCCACGCGTCCCTGGAGTGGCCCCAGGGCGACGCGTGGGCCGATGAGCTGGAGCGCGGGCACACAGCGCACCTCCCCCGGCAAGCACCTTGCCGGGGATCTCGACCTTGCCGGGCCCGGAAGCTTGCCGCTCCCCGAGCCCTTGCCGGGTCTTCTAAGATGAAATCTTCTATTCGTCCTGACAAGCTCCTCTTGCCAAGGCCTCGTGCTAGTTAAGCAATCTCGAGCCTGGGACGGCCTTCCCGGCAAGCTCCTCTTGCCGGGGTCTTGGTCTTCTGTCTTGTATACTTTGTTTTTGAATGGCTAGATAAGGGTCAGGAAGGTCTCCGACAAACGCGTGGTGAACCCTGCCGCGGGGAGCTGCCGCTGCCCGTGCACAAGTTGGGGTACTAGGGTACCCCTACCTTAGTACACCGACAGGAGCCCCCGGGCCTGGGCCACACACGGTGCCGAGCGCTGTTGGGCCAGGCCCAAAACAGTGCACGGGCACCCGCGGCCCGCGGCGCGCCGAATCCACTTCCATATCCGCCGCACCCCACGGCAACGGCACGCGTCGATTGCGGCGCCGTGGGATGGGACGTGCCCACGATTTCTTTAATGGGAAGGGCGAAACGCCCCCCACTCTCCCATAAAAGCAGAGAGAGCGGCGCGGTTCCCCTCCCTGCGCACTCATTGCCATCGTCTTCTTCCTCAGATTCCTCTGCTCTTTGCCTCTACTCCTCCGCCATCACCAAGCTCTTCGTCCCCTTCCTTCCACCGCGTCCGCCATGGCCCCAAAGACCGACAAGGCGAAGTCGGAGAAGTCCAAACGGGAGAAGTCAGATCAGGCGGCGAAGCTCGTCGCGTTCCGGAAGGAGCACATCGTCTTTGCGCCGAAGCTCGGCGTGCGGGAGCTTTGGAACAAATATTATTTGTTCTGGGCCAAGGAGACCCCAGCGCACCCCCGCACGCGCGTCTACCCGGCCGTCGCCAAGGATCACTACCCCGGCGGGTATTACTTTTTCGCAGCCTTCTTCCACTGCGGTCTGTGCCCTCCCTTCTCAAACTTTTTCTGCGATATCATGAATACTTATGGCCTCCACCTCCTCGATTTCACTCCCAACGCCATCCTCACCATGTCCGTTTTCGCACACATGTGCGAAAACTTCGTAGGAATCCAGCCCAACGTAGCTCTCTTTAGGCACTTTTTCATCCCCAGAGTAGAGGCCGACGCCCCCCTCTCCGGAGGAATCTCTTGGGTGTTTAGGCTGAATAAGAAATTATCCTACTTGCCGGGGGAGCTCCGCGGCAAGTGGGAAGAGTGGCGCGCGGAGTGGTGCTGGGTCGTCGAGGAGCGGCCGCAACACTTCACCGCGCCGCGCACATCGCCCATCGTGCGCGGCAGGGATTGGAGTAATTTTGATTCCGACGACGCCAAGCTGGATATCGCTCTCGTCAGAATCCTTCGTCTTCGGATGGCGCCGCTGTCTGTCGCTGAAGTGGGCGCGGACTTTCTTCGTCGCCGGATCGCCCCCCTCCAAGACCGGAAAAGGCCGGCGTGGCAATACGGCGGCCCGGCAGACATCATGAGGCTGCGCCCCGGCCTCAATTTTAACTTCACAACGCTCGAGCTGCGGGGTATGGTCAGGGAACTTTTCAAGTTCGACCCGGCACACCCCGAGTACTTCCGCGCTCCCCGGGGAGTGGTGCCGCTCTGCGCCAGCAGCGCCCGGGATCGCCTTGTCGCTATGATGCCCGCGTGCGACTCTCATGGATTGGAGCGCACGTGGATTGCGCCCAAGCCTATCGACGTCCTCGAGTTCTACGACCGCCTTGTGGAGGTGTTGGAGAAGAAGGACGATCTCAAGCTGCACACGCGGGCCACCACCGACCAAGAGATTGCTTACATGGCTTCTCGCGCTGAAGAAGTCGCCGCAGCCGCGGCGGCGGGAAACTTTGGATACACACCCGCGGAGGCGGAAGCCGCGGATGCCTCCAGCCAGGCGGATAAGGAGGAGATTCGCAGGCTGCTAGAGCTCCCTCCCGACGCGCTCGCCGGGGTCCCCTCGCTGAGGCACTCCGGGATCAGTGGGATCGCGACGGAGGCCGCGGCAATGGAGGGCACAGCCGGAGGAAGCAGGGGCGCCGCGAGGGGCGGAGGCGCCAAGGGGAAGAGGGCCGCATCGTCGGATGCTGGGCCCAGCGAGCCGGCCGAGGCAGAGGAGGAGGAGGAGGAGGAGGCCGAAGACTCTGGCGGATCGACAGAGTTGTACGCCGACGACCTCTCCTCGTCGGAGAGCTCCCCGCCCCCGGCAAGCCCGAAGCAGTCCCCATTGAAGCGTCTCCGCAAGGCGGCGACGGGGGAGCAGGCGCGAGCGCCCCGGCAACAGCCAGCTCGCCGGGCAGCTCCCCGGCCGAGCCAAGCCGTGCCAAGGGCGACCGGCGTGCCGGCCACGGCAGAGGCCCCGCGCGCGCGGACCACGACAGAGGCGTCCCGCAGGCCGGCACCGAGCCGGCAAGGATCTTCTTGGAGCGGAGCAGCTGCTCCGCCCACTTCTCGGGCGCCGGCCACCACAGGGGCTGGGCCTACGCAGCCCCCAGCCCCGGTGGCTCCGAAACGCGCGAGGGAATCTTCATCCTCCGCTCCTCGCGCCGACGCGCCCACCGTGGAGTTTGACTTCTCCGCGCTAAGCGAGGACGACGAGGAGGACCAAGAGTAAGGACCCGAGACCTTACTCCTTCTTGATTTTTATATCTCGATTGTTGCTGACGCTTGACTTTGCTTGTTGCTTGTGATTGCAGGACCTTGGAGCAGCGCGCGAAGAGGGTTAAGGTGCCCACAGTTGAGGTCGTGGGAGACCCATCCGTCGCGGAAGCAGGGATCGCGCCGGAGCCGAGCTTGCCGGACCCGAGCGCCGCTCCGGGGAGCAGCCCCCAGCGCAGCCCCCAGCGTAAGTTAGAGGTTTACTGTTTTTGCTCGTCGGGGCGCGCTTAGGGCTTTGATCTCTGAATGTCTTAGTTCTTCTATCTTCTCTTGTGCAGAGGTGGAGCCGCAGCAGGAAGAGCGCCCGGAGACCGTCACCGAGGAGCCGCAGGCCCCGCCGTCCCCGGCAAGGGAGAACTCCCCGGCAAGGGAGAGCGCTCCGCCAAGGGCGGGTACTCCGCCAAGGCAGAGTACCCCGCCAAGGGCGAGCAGCCCGGCGAGGACGGCCACTCCGCCAAGGCCGAGCCCCCCGGCAAGGGAGCCCGCCGCAGAGGGCGTCCGCCAAGGTATGTTCTGTACTTGGTTTTCTTGACTTTGCTTCTTTTTGGATCTTTGCTTGATTTTGAACTTCTTTTTCTTCTTCTTCTAGATCTTCCTCCTCCTCCTCCCGTGCCGATGGAGACCGAGGTCATCGATATTGAGGATGAGGAGGGCGCGCAGGGCGGCGGCGATGACGTTCCCGTCGTCGTGGAGATGGCCGAGGCCACCGCGGAGACGGCCGAAACCACCGAGCCGGCCGTGCAGGAGACCGCTCCGGCTGCAGATGCAGCGGCCGGGGAGGGGGACGGCGACCGCACCGCCAACCCGGAGGTGGCGGGAGCATCAGATGCTGCACCGGCCGCCGGTCCCTCCGTCGGCGAGGAGCCAGCCGGTTACTATCTTCGTGCCCCCAATGGCATCTTTATCCAAGTGCCTTGGGGGTCTTCATCAAGAGCTCCCGCGGAGGGCGAGGCGTTTGACGGGGAAGTCCTCGCCTCCGCGGGTCTGACAGTCGTCGAGGCGCCCGGCGAAGGAGATGGGCCCGAGGAGGAGAAGCTTCTCCACCGACTCCTGGCCCTTTACCGGGCCAGGCAGGCGAAGCTCGCCTCCCGGGAAGCGCTTGCCGCCAAGGCCGCCGCCGAAATGGAGAAGCGTGCGGCGGAGCTCAGCGCTGCCCACAAGGCGGGCCTCCGCGAGGTGGCGGAGGCGCGCGAGCGCCTTGCCGGCGAATATGAAGAATGGGTGCTGGAGAAGGCCGAGGCTGAAGAACAGCAACGGCTCGCCGGGGTGGAGATGTCCCGGCGAGAGGGAGAGCTCGCGCAGCGGAAGGTGGATCTCGACTCCCACGAGGAGGACCTTGCCGCTCGCGAGGCTGCTCTTGGCGGGGAGCTGAAGGAGGCGAAAGCCGCTGCTGCTGCCGCGGAAGACGCCAAGAAGGAGCTCGCCGCCAAGGTCATCCAGTTGGAGAAGGCGATGAAGGTGAGCGCCGAGAAGGTTGCCGCGCTCATTACTGAGCGCGAGAAGGACGCCCACACCAACGCGGAGCTCCAAGTAAGTTTATCCAAGAAGGGCGACGAGTTGAAGGCCGCCAAGGATTCCATCGAAGACTTGGAGCTGAAGGTCTCAACTCTGAGGGATTCAATTGACGCCGCCAAGCTTCGAGAAGATAAGCTGAAGGAGGAGCTCCGCAAGGAGCGGGCCTTGGTGGACAGCACCAACAAGGCATCCGAGCTCTTCCGCAAGAACATTGAGCTGTGGACCGAAGAGCTGGTTTCTTCGGCATCCATCATTGACCAGGAGCTGCTTGCCTTGAAGGTCGAACACCTTATCTACTCGCCGGATCCAGACCTCCCGCACAGCGCCAAGCTCAGCCTCTTCTTCAGAGGCGTCGCTCCGGCCCTTGCAGGTCTCCGGAACCGCATCCCCGCGCAGCTGGCCGAGGAGTCGCGCCGTCTCTGCGCAGGAACTCTGGAGCGGGTCTTGACGAAGATTGTGTTCCGCAACCCGGGGATCAACCTCACGAACGTTCTTCGCAGCTTGCCGGCGGATGCAGACACGGAGGCCCTGAAGGAGCAGGTCGGCCATATCATCGCCAAGGTGGCAAAGCTCGGCAGGAAGGAGGGCGACCGTGTAGACTAGGGCCCCGTCTATCTTTATCTTTTCGTTGCTTTCATATGCTGCTTGCTCATGTTGTTTGCTTTCCGGTAAGGCTCTTCTTACTTGAACGGCACTTAGTTCCTCCTCCATCCCCCCCGGCAAACTTGTGCGCGAGGAACGTTCCTTCTGCTTAAGAGAAAAAGGAAAAGGAGAGGGAAACAAGCATGTCGCTTTTCGGCGTAATAGTGCTTACCGAGTATCTTAGTGTTGCATCAAATGCCAAATAAAACATGCGAATAGCAAAGAGAAGCATGCGAAAGGCAATCGATGCGAAAACACGAAGTCTTTACCGATGCACGGGGTCTGCGCCCGGCTTTGTACAAAGGGTTACATGCAACAGCGGCAAGGCTTGTACAAAAGGCGGTTGCCGGAGCGGATCACGGCAACCGCGCCTTAGGGGTGAAACTTGCGAAGATGCTCTATGTTCCAGGAGTTGCTCACCGGTAAGCCTTCTTCGGTCTCGAGGCGGACAGCGCCGGGCCTCGTAACTTGTCTCACCCGATAAGGGCCTTCCCACTTCGGCGTCAACTTGTTGGAATTCTTGGCGGACTGAACACGCCGAAGAACAAGGTCGCCTTCCTCGAGACTCCTGGCCTTGACTTTGCGGCTATGGTAGCGGCGCAAAGCTTGCTGGTATCGAGCAGCTCGTACAGCAGCCTGGAGACGTCCCTCCTCAAGGAGCAATGCGTCATCTTGCCGCAGTTGCTCTTGCTCGAGCTCATCATAAGCGAGCACTCGAGGAGATCCGTATACGAGTTCCGTGGGGAGCACTGCTTCTGCTCCATAGACTAGAGCAAAAGGTGTCTGCCCGGTGGCTCGACTCGGTGTCGTTCTGATTGACCAAAGAGCCGCCGGGAGCTCCTCTATCCAATTCCTTCCGCACTTGCGCAGCCTGTCAAAGGTCCTTGTCTTGAGTCCGCGCAGCACTTCAGCATTTGCCCTCTCCGCTTGACCGTTGCTCCTCGGGTGAGCAACAGAAGCGAAACAGACCTTGGCGCCAAGGTCTTGGACGTACTGCATGAAGGTGCGACTAGTGAATTGTGTACCGTTGTCGGTGATGATCCTGTTAGGGATCCCGAAACGGCAAACAATCGACCTGAAGAACCTGACTGCTGACTGTGCTGTCACCTTTCTCACTGGCTCCACTTCTGGCCACTTTGTGAACTTGTCGATTGCAACGTACAAGTACTCAAAGCCCCCGACAGCGCGAGGGAAAGGGCCGAGGATATCGAGCCCCCAGACCGAGAAGGGCCAAGACAAAGGGATTGTTTGGAGAGCCTGAGCTGGCTGATGTATTTGCTTTGCATGGAACTGGCACGCTTCACACTTGGTTACTAGTGCAGTTGCATCTTGGAGGGCTTCTTGCCAAAAGAACCCTTGCCGGAAAGCTTTCCCGGCAAGCGCCCTTGCGCCAATGTGGTGGCCGCATATGCCTCCGTGTATTTCCGCCAACAGCTTCTGTCCATCTTCCCTGGAGATGCACTTCAACCTGACACCATTGAGTCTTCTTCTGTACAGCTCGTTATCCACAAACTGATACATACTTGACTGCCTGGTTATCTTCTCTATCTCTTGAGGGTCGTCGGGAAGTTCTCCAGTTTGCAAAAAACGGACGATCTGCTGTGCCCATGCCGGAGCCCGGGGCTCGACGGCAAGGACTAAAGGCTCGAGGGCCGCTGCGGGAACCCCAGCTTCTACGGCAAAGACCTCTGGTCCTGTCGGAGCTGACGGTCCCCCGGCAAGCTCGCCGGGGCGAGGCTTGTCGGGAACACTTGCTTCAACTGCACAAGCCCGAGGGCTTGCAGGAGCAAACTGTTCCTCAGCGTTGTCGTTGATCTTGGGGACCTTGGCGGCGGTTTCTGGAAGATCCGCCGGCAAGTAGTCGCCGGAGACCAACTTTCTCTTCTTGGACTGCCCAATTGATGGTGTAACTGATGGTTGAGTCAGCTTGAGCAAAAAGGTCCCTGGTTCCACAGGTAGCTTCATCGCAGCACACTTTGAAAGGCCATCTGCAATTTCATTTTGAGCTCTCGGGACATGCTCCATCTGCAGACCTTCAAAGTGCCCTTCAAGCTTCCTCACTTCATCTACATAAGCTTCCATCAAAGGGCTCTGGTAGCTCTTGTTGACTTGTCGGACCACCAACTGAGAATCGCCCCGCACAATCAACTTCCTAATCCCAAGTTCGGCCGCAATCCTGAGGCCGGCAAGCAAGCCTTCATATTCTGCGGTGTTGTTTGTCGCCTGCTCCCTGGGAAAGTGCATCTGGATAACATATTTGAGGTGCTCTCCGGTGGGCGCGATGAGTACCACGCCGGCACCGGCGCCTTGCAGCGAGAAGGCACCGTCAAAATACATTACCCATTCACTTGTCGCTTCTTGCACGGGTACACTCGTTTCTTGAACTTCTTCTTCTGGCGTTGGGGTCCACTCAGCGATGAACTCTGCCAAAGCTCGGCTCTGAATGGTTGAAGTACTTTCAAATTTGAGTCCGAAGCTTGACAGTTCCAGTGCCCACTCGACGATCCTGCCTGTTGCCTCTGGATTGTGCAATATCCTCTTCAATGGAAAGCGAGTGACTACTGTTATCTCATGGGCTTGGAAGTAGTGGCGCAGCTTTCTCGAGGCCATGAGAAGGCCGAAAAGCAACTTTTGCACACCAGAGTACCTTGATCTAGCCCCCTGGAGAAGGGAACTTACAAAATACACTGGGCGCTGCACCATCTTCTTCCGCACCTCTTCCTTTTCCTGCGCAGATTCATCTTTGTCGGGGCCAGAGCTTGTCGGGACAGCCCCCTGCTTGTCGCTAGATTCGCTTGCCGGCGATGCTGACTCCTCGTCGGACTCCCTCTCCGCTACTAACGCAGCACTAACCACCTGGTTGGTTGCCGCTAAGTATAGCAGCAACTTTTCCTGTGGTTTAGGTGCGACAAGTATAGGAGTGGAGGACAGGTACCGTTTCAAATCCTGCAACGCCGCCTCCGCTTCCGGAGTCCACTTCATGGGACCTGCCTTCTTCAAGATTTTGAAGAAAGGTAGGGCGCGTTCTGCGGATTTTGAAATGAACCTACTGAGGGCAGCAACGCAACCTGCAAGCCTTCTGACATCCTTGACGCGCTTCGGGGCTTCTATCTGCTCGATGGCTTTGATCTTGTCGGGGTTGGCTTCAATCCCTCTCTGCGAAACAAAGAACCCGAGAAGCTTGCCGGAGGGGACTCCAAAGACGCACTTCTCGGGGTTCAACTTGAGCTGTATCCTGCGCAGGTTCTGAAATGTTTCTTCCAAGTCCTGAATCAGTGTTTCTTTGCTCTTGCTCTTCACCACGATATCATCCATGTAGGCTTCTACATTCCTGTGGATCTGTGGCTCAAAAGCAGTGTACACTACCCTTGCAAAAGTTGAGCCTGCATTCTTCAGTCCAAATGGCATGCGGATAAAGCAATATGTGCCACATGGAGTGATAAATGCAGTCTTCTCTTCATCTTCCTTAGCCATGAAAATCTGGTGATAGCCTGAGTATGCATCAAGAAAACAGAGTAGCTCACATCCGGCAGTGGAGTCAACGATCTGGTCAATGCGCGGCAAAGGGAAGGGATCCTTGGGACATGCTTTATTGACATCAGTGAAGTCTATACACAGTCTCCACTTCCCGTTGGCTTTGCGCACGACGACTGGGTTTGCCAACCACGTCGGATGGATCACACCTCTAACTAGGCCTGCTGCCTCTAGTTTCTTGATCTCCTCGTTGATGAACTCTTGGCGCTCCACGGCTTGCTTCCTCACTTTTTGCTTGATGGGCCGCGCATGAGGGCAGACAGCAAGCTTGTGCTCAATCACCTTCCTGGGAACACCGGGGATGTCAGATGGTTGCCAAGCAAACACATCGACATTCGCCCGCATGAAGGCGACGAGCGCGCTTTCCTATTTGCTGTCGAGGGTGGCGCTGATGGTGAAGGTACCACCAGTGCCATCCTCCTTTGCGGACACCTTCTTGGTTGCCGGAGGAGCAGCCATTCCTTTCTTGCTCTTGCCGGTGGAGCTCGATGGAACGTCCTCGACGGCGGCGCAGCACTCCGAAGAGGTGCGGTTGCCGGAGTGTGTCCCAGAGCACTTGCCGGACTTGGTCTTCGTCTTCTTCCCCCCGGGAGCTTCAGCGGCAAGAGTATCCTTCTCGGCCGCAGCTGCCGCATCCCGGTAAATCTTGTCGGCGCAAATAAGCGCATCTTTCTTGTCGCTGTGGACAGTGATGACGCTTATCGGCCCCGGCATCTTCAGCACGTTGTAGGCATAGTGGGAAGCTGCCATGAACTTGGCGAGGGCGGGACGGCCGAGTATCCCATTGTAGGGCAATGGAATATCAGCAACGTCAAAGGTGATGCGTTCAGTTCTGAAGTTGAGCTCCCCGCCAAAGGTCACCGGCAGAGTAATCTTTCCCTTGGGCTTGCTCCTTCCCGGGTTGATTCCTTGGAATGAACCGGTCTCTTCGAGCTCGCCGTCTTGAATCTGGAGTTTCTTGATCACAGCAGAGGAGATCAAGTTCAGCCCGGCCCCGCCGTCAACCAACATTTTGGTGACCTTGAGGTTGCGGATGGTGGGTGAGACCAGCATCGGCAAGCACCCGACCGCAGTGGTGCGGTCAGGGTGATCCTCAAGGTCAAAAATGATGGGCGTGCTGGACCATTTGAGGAGCCTGCGCGACTCCACGGGCGGCTCGGCTGCATTCACCTCACGCACCCACTGTTTCAGCTGGCGGTGGGAGGTGTGCAGGGAGGCGCCACCGTCGACGCACAGGACTTCCGTGGCCTTCTGGAACTCCTGCTCGCTGTTCTCGTCCTCATCCATGTCTTCATCGTCGTCTTCGTCGTTGTCGCGGCCCCGGGGAGGTCGATCTCCTTGCCGCTGCTTGGCCTTGCCGCGGCGTCCTCCCCGGCCATTGAATGGCCGCTTCTTGCTGGGCTCTTCCCCGCCACCTTGGGCCTTCTCCTTGTCGCGCCTCTCGTACTCAGCCTTTTGCTGCTCGACGAGGTACTCGACGCGCTTACAGTTGGAGAGGTCGTGACCCTTGGTGCGGTGAATCTTACAGTATTGCTTGTCGGAGCTACCCGGCTTGTCGGTCGCCGCCGCAGGGGCAGGCTCCTTGCCGGAGCCGCCAGCCTGCGCTTGTTTGGCGGGGGCCTCCTTGCCGGACTTCTCGACGGCAAGCACTTCCTTCTTGCCCTTCTTCCTGTTGTTCCGCCGCCGGCTCTTCTTTGCCGGGGCGGCGTCGTCGCTGTCGCTTCCCCCTGCGCCAGCATCCTCCCCGGGGAGTTTCCTCCCCTCTTCTGCACGGGCGCACTTGTCGGCAAGAGCGTAGAGCTCGCTGACGTCCCTGATCTTGGTCATCACCATCTCCTCACGCATGCGGCGGTTACGCACGTTCTGATGGAACGCGCTGATAACCGCAGCAGGGTGAACATCGGGGATGTTGTGCTGCACCCGGCTGAAACGTTGGATATACTTGCGCAGGGGTTCGCCTTCCTTCTGGGCCAAAATGTGGAGATCGCTCTCCTGGCCATGGGGTTTGTGGCCGCCGGTGAAGGCGCCAACAAACTGATGGCAGAGGTCGGCCCAAGAAGAGATAGAGCCTTCCGGCAAGTGCATGAGCCACGAACGGACGTTCGGCTTCAGCACGAGCGGGAAGTAGTTGGCTAGGATCTTCTCGTCGCGCCCCCCGGCAGCTTGCACTGCTATGGTGTAGACGCTGAGAAACTCCGAGGGGTGCGTCTTGCCGTCGTACTTCTCCGGTACGTCGGGCTTAAAGTTCTTCATGCTGGGCCACTGGACGCGCCGCAGCTCGCGGGGGAACGCAGGGCAGCCTGCCGCGTACGGCAAGTCGCCTGGTTCACCGGGCGCGGGTGCGTCGACAGTGTTCCCAGCCCTCTTGTCGGATTGTCGCCGAGCTTCTCGGCGGCGCTCGATCGTGGTCCGAGCGTCTTCATCTCGCCGGTCGTCGAGGACCTGGCGCTGGTCCCGACGGGCCCGCGGGTCCGACGAGGCTGTGGAGCCGTCGTCGGGGTTGTTTCGGCGGGGCGGCGTCTTCTGCTTCTGCGGCGGGGAGTGCACGCTTGTCGCACCCCCGGCAGTCTTGTCGCCGATAGCCTTCGTCTTCTCGGCCTGCCGCGGCCGCGAGGCCGACGGCTGCTGCGGAGAGTCGTTGTTGGCGAAGTCTATCAGGCTCCGGATAGTGGCCCTCCATTCCTCGGCCTTGTCGGCCGCTGGAGGAAAATCGAGGAGCAGCTGCGCCCTTGCGAGCGCTTCTGCCGGAGTAGTGGGGAACGCGGGCGAGCGGTGCGAGGAACGGGATACGCTCGGACTTCTAACGACGTTAGAAGGAGCGGGGTCCCGCGCCGGCGCCTTCGCTTTGCTTGTGCCCGGACGGGGGTCCGGGGCGTCCCGCGAACCTCCAGTATGGCCTTGTCCCAGCAAGCGGATACCACCTCCCGTGGCATGGCGCTGCGGGGTCGTCGTATGTTGCGATGGACGTGGCGCGTCCACGGAGACCGAGGTCCGGTCGTCCGTCCTGTTCTTGGATCTGGTGGCACCGTGAGTGTCCTCGCCGGCAACCACCCTTCCGACGGCGTCTCCCCCACCCACCGTTGGCTCTGGTGGCGGCGGGTGAGACGCGGACGGGCCTCCGACCTCCGAAGGCTTCTTCTTCGGGGCCATGGAGTTGTCGCTGATGAAGTTGCTGATGAAGCTGGAGAGGTTGATGAAGATTGCGCCCGCGCGAACGCCGGATCAGGTTCGCACAACCTCGACGCCCCCTACCTGGCGCGCCAAAGATGTCGGGGGAAACTGTCCACCACGAACACCTATGGGACCGGAGCCCCTTGTCTGTGCGGTACGAGGGCGGAGGGAGCACGAAGAGCAGATCGAGGCAGACGCGCGGGCAGTTTTTACCCAGGTTCGGGCCGCGATGAACGCGTAAAACCCTACTCCTGCTTGGTTGTGTATTAAGTTTGGGCGCTCGGAGCTTGAAGAAGCAGCTACACGAGCGTGAGAGTAATCTAGGTTTCGAACCCCCTCCACGTTGTGCATGGGCCTCCTTTTATAGTGCAAGGGGTCACCGACAGGTGTCAACGTAGGAGAAAGGGGTAAAAATGTAAAAGAGGTGGTAGTTGTAACAGTGCGGGAACAGTGGAGCTACAGTACAGAACAGTGGTCTATACCTACTCTCACAGTGGGGGACAAGGGCATTTAATGCCCGTCGCCGTCGACCCCAAAAGCTCCCGCCGTTGCGTCTCCGTCTGCCACGGCGATGGATCCTCTGCCGTGGAGTGCCACCGTGTCCCCCAGGCTGCACAGCCATCCGCCACGCGTCCCTGGAGTGGCCCCAGGGCGACGCGTGGGCCGATGAGCTGGAGCGCGGGCACACAGCGCACCTCCCCCGGCAAGCACCTTGCCGGGGATCTCGACCTTGCCGGGCCCGGAAGCTTGCCGCTCCCCGAGCCCTTGCCGGGTCTTCTAAGATGAAATCTTCTATTCGTCCTGACAAGCTCCTCTTGCCAAGGCCTCGTGCTAGTTAAGCAATCTCGAGCCTGGGACGGCCTTCCCGGCAAGCTCCTCTTGCCGGGGTCTTGGTCTTCTGTCTTGTATACTTTGTTTTTGAATGGCTAGATAAGGGTCAGGAAGGTCTCCGACAAACGCGTGGTGAACCCTGCCGCGGGGAGCTGCCGCTGCCCGTGCACAAGTTGGGGTACTAGGGTACCCCTACCTTAGTACACCGACAGCCATACTTCGGCGCCCCAACCTTAAATATGGATCCTTCTTCCGATCGTGGGACAAGGCAAAATTACTTTCTCCATAGCTCAAAGTGAGGCACGCATCCCAAAAACAGTTCGCACAAAGCGACAAAACCCGCAATATGCAGGACGGACCCCGGCGTAAGATTGTGCAGTTGAAGACCGTAGAACTCCAGGAGTTCCCTAAGAAAGGGGTGGACGGGGAACCCTACGCCTCTTAAAAGGAAGGGGACGAAACATACCCGCTCTCCATCGGAGGGGTTGGGAAAACTCTCTGCCAAGGCTTGGTTGTCAATGGACGTTAGTCCGGCCCGTACGGGGACTAGATCCTCTGGAGGGAGATAGACCTGCGCTTTAAGTGCCATTGGATGCGCGTGGGACACAAAACAACTTTTCCAATCTCCTGCACGAGGTCCATGAGGGCACGAGGAAGAGCTTCGGGCGCTAGCCATGTTTGAAGAGTTTTTGCAGGCACTAGGGTTTCTTCCGCGTGGAATGGGACGGAGAGGTAGTTGGGATTTATTCTCTTATATAGGCGCCTTCCCTAAACAGTCAAGGGGTATACACAAAAATGCCCAGACAGTTCGCATTCGTTGGACACGTGGAAGCCAAGGCGATAGCGGCGGGGAATCGACGAACTACAATACTTAAAGAAGCCGAACTATCATCCAGGAGGACTCACCTTGCAAGACCGAAGACATGAAGCCGGACACAATCTCGTCCTTGAAGACAAGTCCAGGGGCTACTGAGGGAGTCCTGTATTCAGGGGTCCTCCGGCATCCGGGTCGTTGAAGCTGGGCCGTACTGATGGGCCACGTAAAGAAGCAGCAGAAGACCCTCCTCCGTATTCGGTCGGGACTCTTATGTACATAGAAGGGAAAGTGTAGAGTCCGGATGTATCAATTACTTCCTCCCCAAGTTACCCTTGTAACCCTAGGTCCCCCTGGCGTGTGTATAAGCCGAGGGGTTTAGTCTGTAGAGATCATCATCATCACAATACCCCTATAGGCTAGACTTAGGGTTTAGCCATTACGATCTCGAGGTAGATCAACTCTTGTACTCATATTCATCCATATTAATCTAGCAGGAAGTAGGGTATTACCTCGATCGAGATGGCCTGAACGTGGGTAAACATCGTGTCCCCAGTCTCCTATTACCATCGATCCTCTAAACGCATAGCTAGGGACCTCCACTATAGCTAACTCATAGTGATAAAGTAAAGCAATTACATGGATTTCACAATTCACACAATAAAGAGACAACCATAAGGCTCCTGCCGGTTGCCGATAATTTACAAAACATGATCATCTCATACAATAACGTATAACTCATGACGTCTTGACCATATCACATCACAACATGCCCTGCAAAAAAAAGTAAGACATCCTCTACTTTGTTGTTGCAAGTTTTACGTGGCTACTACGGGCTTAGCAAGAACCGTTCTTACCTATGCATCAAAACCACAATGATATTTCGTCAAGTGTGTTGTTTTAACCTTCACAAGGATCGGGCATAGTCACACTTGGTTCAACTAAAGTGAGAGAGACAGACACCCGCCAGTCACCTTTAAGCAACGAGTGCTCGTAACGGTGAAACCAGTCTTTGATACATCTCAAACGTATATACTTTTCCAAACACTTTTGATATTGTTTTGACCTCATTCCTGCATGATTTGGGCTAAACTAACCCGGACTGACGTTGTTTTCAGCAGAGCTGCCTGTATGGTTTATTTGTGTGCAGGAAAACGGATTTTTATGTATCTCAGAAAAATCCATGAAAAATCACAGAAAATCCACGCACCTGAAGGACCAGGTGCCAGAAGTGGGGCCAGAGGGGGGCTAGGGGGTGCCCAGGCGCCCTGTGGGCGCGCCGCCCCCTGGGCCGCGCCGGGGGGCCGCCTGGGTGGGGCCCACACCCCCTGGTGCCCTACTTCGCCTCGTATTTTTACTCCCGACGCAGAAACCGCAGATCAGAAGTTCTTTCGCAGTTTTCCGTCGCGGAGCCGCCGCCACCCTCTGTTCTTCCTAGGGAGGGCTAATCTGGAGGCTGAATTGGCCTCCGGAGAGGGGAGATCGTCGCCATCGTCATCATCATCACCACTCCATCATCCCTCCATGACTTCCCCTTTCATGTGTGAGTAATTCTCCTGCTGTAGGCGAAGGGGATGGTAGGGATTGGATGAGTTAGATCATGTAATAGTTTATCAGATCGTTGGGGGCATGTTGCCTATCATCTACTATGGTGTTTATCATCTTTGCTACAACTTGTTATTCTTAATGCTTGACACTTAGGGCCCGAGTGCCATGATTTCAGATCTAAACCATATGTGTTTGTATGAATATATTTGTGTTCGTCATCCTATCTATGAGTTGTTTGCACCTACTACGGTTCGGAACCGGCGATCCCAAAAGTGACAGCTTGGGACACCAAAGGGGATGGTCCGTAGTTTGAGGATTACATGTATCCATTGAGTTCATTGCTTTGTTCCGGTGCTCTTTGACAGGAGCACCTTAATATCCATTAGTTCCTTTTGGCCCCGTTCGTAGCGGGATGGTAGGACAAAAGATGTTATGCAAGTTCTTATTGCAAGCACGTACAACTACCTACGGGATACATGCCTAATGTTTGATATTTGCCTAGATGATCATTACTTTTCCGTGTGCCGTGCCCCAAGTTAGAATCTATCTCATCCATGCAGCGCCCAACCATCCATCTCCCTAGCCTACAGTGTTTTAAATCCTGCTTGTTACTAGTCGCTACTTTTGCTATCTACTGTTGCTATTTACTTTTACTGTTTACTTTTACTATCACTATCATCACTATCCTATCACTGTTACCACTTATCTTTTGTTGCAAGTAAGTATATTTCAGGTGCGGTTGAATTGACAACTCAACTATCAAAGCTTATAAATACTCTTTGGCTCCACGTGTGTCGAATCAATAAATTGGGTTATTCTTACCCGCGAAGACTATCTCGATCCCTTATGGTCGAGGGTTATCAAGTACCGTTTTCTGGCGCCGTTGCCGGGGAGCATAGCAATATTTACAAGTCTACTTGAGGTATCCTACCTGCCGCACTTTATCCACTATGGGTAAGAAAGGAGACCCCAAGGTTCCGATCTTACTATCCACTACAAGAAGAGGTACTGCTCTGAGCACTAGTGCTACACTTGATTCACCTTCCGTTATGAGTAAGTTTGCCTCACCACCACCACATGATGCTCCTACTGAATCTGATACTATGTCTGATACTCTTGATGATGCTTCTACTACTTTTGATGATATTAGTTCGCTTGGTTATGCTCTTGAGAAACAAATTGCTGCTGCTGCTAAAAAGTCTGGAATTGAACTTCCTGTTACTCGCTACCCTATTGGTGAAACTTATGATTATCCTGATTTGAGTAAACTCAAGGAGAGTCTCCTTGATGATGATTACTATATACTAGATGAAGAATTATGCAGGGAACTGACAGAGTTTTCCGGCTCTGACCCTGAAGCTATTAAGAAACTATTTGAAAAACACTCTTTGAAGAACAAAACCGTTCCTAATCCTGAATTTGCTACATCTCCTATATGCATTGATGATCCTGATTTTGATTTCTCTGTTGATCTTTCACTTATACCTATTGTCGTGGAATTAACACGGCAGATGTCCGGTTTAGCGGACTTGATGATGGAACCATCGCACGGGTTAGCTTGAAAGGGTTCATGGCACACAAAGGACACAAAGGGTTTTATACTAGTTCGGCCCCCTCGAGAAGGTAAAAGCCTACGTCTAGTTGGTTTGGTATTGCTTGGGCGTCGGATTACAGGGAGCGGAATCGCTTGCCTACGTCTCGACGGATCGATTGTTGCTTGTCCCTGAACCGGTGCCGGGTCGTCCCTTTATATAGAGGTGACGCCTGGTCCGGTTTACAGAGTCCCGAGGCCGGCTCATAATCGTGTCCGCCTCGGTCTCTGCTCTTCCTTTCTTATCTCTCAAGTTACATCTCTTTGGCGGTTTACAAACCGTATTTCTATACATCGGCCTTGAAATCTCATGGGCCGTAATCTCTACTAATAATAAACCAAGTACGATATAACTAAGCCGGTTTACAATATCCGGTTTATTCCTATTAACCATATCCCTGACATTAGGCCCCAGAATGATTTGAACTTGTTCATATCAGTCTCCATCGTCTCCTGCAATTTCTCTTCTGTCTTCATTTTTTGTAAACCGGCTCTGACGTCATCCTCCAAAATCATTAAAGTCTGACAATGACATCATCTCCGCTTTCAACGCCGCGAGCTGTACTGTAGTTTGTTTTTAATGGTTATCCCGAGAATCGAGGCGTTCAACGGATCTTTATCCGATTTTTCTCCCTTGATTACCGCACCTGTCGCTTCATATCCGCCTCTCTGTCTATAAATAGTGCCGCCCCTCCTCATTCTTCCTTCTCGCGTCTTCTTCCTCCTTCCGCTACCTGACCTGCAAGAACTCCATTAGATCCCGAGCTCGGAGCGCCGCCATCGTCTCGTCGGATCAAGAGCTCCTCAGGCCGCTGCATCAACCTGACTCGTCCAGATCCTCTCCGCCACCGATTCCTGCCGTCCCTGGTATGTTTATTCTCCTCATTGTAGATCTGTATTCGCCATTGCCTTGCTGGTGTTCTTCCGCCATTAGAGCTTCTGATGAAGCTTCGTCTCCTTGTAGCTGTCTTTCTTACAGAGATTTAGTAACCTTTAGACCCTAGTCCGTAGGTCTCTCGCTTAGCATCAGATTAGATCTTCATCATAGTGACCTTGTAGTTTTATTCGTTCCGCCATTAGAGTTCTCCGCGAGCTTCATACTGTTCTTTCTCTGAGACCTACTCCCTGCAACTCCGTAGTATCTTTACTTTTCTGATCTTGCTGTAGATGCGTCAGGCACTTTAGATCTTGCCATTTTTATTTCTGCTGTTGCCTGCTTTAGGTCTCCTTTTTATGCACATCCTGTAAACTCATCTGCTCTGAATTGGACCTCTGTAGGTTTTCCGTGTAATTTTCGTTTCTTTATCTCCTTATGCTCAGATCTATTCCTTCTTAGCAATGCGTTGAAAACCTGTTTTTCTCTTCAATAGATCTGCTAAGTATGCTCCGGTTTAGATCGTCATGTCATAAACCGGAAATGATATAACCTGATGCAATAATTTTAAACTATTCCTCTTCAACTGCCATTTAAACCGGAAATGATAAAACTCTGTTTCATAATTGCCGGTTTAATCTTGCCAAATAATTCTCCATTTTAACCATTGCATATCATGAATAAATCCCGGATCGTGTTTTTCATAATCCGTCTTTGCACTTTCTCTTCTTCAGCACTTTGCTCAAATGGCTAAGCAGTATGTTTCGTGCGACTGGGTTCGTTCTGTCGTGACTGAAGAAGATTTAGTCAAACTATCAAGCATTGGCACGTTAGGTCCTCGGGCCGAATTGAAATGGCGCGCTCCGGGTAATGAGTGTCCTCCCGCTCCTAGGTCCGGGGAAGTGATCGTATTTCTGGATCACATCTCCAGGGGTTTCTCTCCCCCCGGTTCAAAATTTTTCCGGGACGTCCTTGCCACCTTCCAGCTGCATCCACAGGACATCGGGCCAAACTCCGTTTCCAATATTTGTGATTTCCAAATTTTTTCTGAAGCGTATCTGCAAGAAGAGCCTTCGGTTGATCTTTTTCGGGATTTTTTCCATGCAAACCGGCGTACTGAGTTCACGGCCTCACTAAGAGCTTGGTGGTATCAGTATTCAGAAAAGGAGGGATGCAGTTTTCCCTCACGCCTCGTTACACACTCACCCCAAGGACTGGAATAAGTCTTGGTTTTATTGTATAGACACATCCCCTGAAGGTGAAAACCCTTTGCCGGGTTATCGTGAAACTCGTATCCCGGCAAATCACCCCTTGCCGCAATGATTAAGTGCTGCTGAACGGATCCAGTTTTCTCCTCAACTCTCCAAGCAGAGAGCTTTCATGGCCAATGGCCTGATCGGCACAGACTTCCTTCGCTGCTGGTTATCATGGAGTATCCTTCCCTTAAGCCGGCGCCCTGATTTGATGTGCAACTATTCCGGTAAATCGGATGATCCTCAGAGGTTTTCTAAGGAGAAGTTGTCTGAATCGGAAGTAATTGAATCGGCCAAGAAGATTGTCAATCCTGCTCTAACAGACTGCACTAGAGTTGGCTTGGCCCCATACTTCAAGAAAAATAAGCTGCCTGAAGTAAGTGTCTTTAACTTGTACTTTATAAACCGTCCTCTTTGAACCGTCTTTTACTTGCCTTTTCTTTTTTTCATTTAGGCTGATGATCCTTTCTGGAGGAGGAAACCTTAGGAAAAACCTGCAAGGCAAGCTCGCAGAATAACTCCTGCGAATAAGAAAAGGAAAGCAGCCGTTGACGCCGGTTCTCCTTCTGAGGATGATGATCCGGACTCCGAGGTACGCCTTACTCCGGTTTACATTTTGCCTTTATATACTTGTTCATATCTCTAATGATGCCCTTTTCACAGGATCCACTCGAAGGTGATAACCCGGCGGAGATTGAGGTAACCCTTATTTCTTCCGATTCAGAACCCCCTCCTCAAAAGAGCCGTCGGACTGTTAGAAAGTATCAATTTTCTCATCCTTATGCTAAGTTGGATCCCAATTTTACTTTGAAGAAACAACAGCACGAAGCTTTGCGCCGGACCACTCGCCATAGCGGCTTGGCAGTGGAGTCCTCTGGAATTTCGTTAACTCCGGTTCGAAAACGCCGTGCTGAGGTGATGCTCTCTCCAACTCTTCTTCACCCCAAGGCCGGTCTTATCAGAAAACCACTTAAACCGACTGATCCTGATTATCAGGAAACTCCACTGTCTTCCTCTGGCGAATCAACCGCTACACAGCTTCCACCCTTGAAGACTGTCCCAGGGTAATCCTCTTTACTTCTTCCGGTTCATGATCCCCCCTTTTATTATAATGTTAACTTATTTTTGCTTGTTTCTCCAGAAAACCGAAACCCAGCAAAAGAGCTAAGGGTAAGAAGCCTGTTGCTGATCCTTCTACTGATGAACCAGTAATTGAGCCGTCAACGGCTATCCCTCCTGAAGGTACTCCTGTCACTCCGGTTCAAGAACCTGTTCTTGATACTCCTGCTACTGATGCTGCCCAAGATCCACCAAGTCCGGCCCGGGTTAGTTCTCCTCAAGTTAACCCGGGGTCTCCTGATCCGGCTCAAGCTGAAGTTACACCTCCCTATGCACCCACTTCCCCTGACGTTGTGGTTACTGGCGCTGCTTATGTTGCGCCAGCCAAACCCACCGTTTTAGCAAAACATACTGCTAAAGCGGAGAAGGTGACCCAGGAAAAGGGGAAGTGGAGTACGGACATATCCAGTCTTTCGAGTATGAGTGCTCAAGATATTTATTCCGGATATTTGAGCCGGCTCCACAGCAGCCGGGACTATGAAGCCAGCTTAGTAAACTTGATGAGAGAGAAATACGAAGTAAGTTTTCCTGTTCTGACTTTGATTTGTTTTGACGCATCTTTATCTTCTAGCAGCCCCCAAGTTCCGGTTTATCTTCTTCATTGAAGGTAATCCGGAACTTTGTAGTTTTTAACTGCTGATCCATACATTAGCCCCCAAGTATCAAGTAGATAACTTGGTTATGTAGTTGATACTTGTAAAAATTGTCTCTGATGCATTGCTTCAACTGCCATTAGCCCCCAAGTGTCAAGTATACAACTTGGTTGTATGCTTGAGACTTGTAAAAATTGTCTCTGATGCATTGCTTCAACTGCCATTAGCCCCCAAGTGTCAAGTATACAACTTGGTTGTATGCTTGAGACTTGTAAAAATTGTCTCTGATGCATTGCTTCAACTGCCATTAGCCCCCAAGTGTCAAGTATACAACTTGGTTGTATGCTTGAGACTTGTAAAAATTGTCTCTGATGCATTGCTTCAACTGCCATTAGCCCCCAAGTGTCAAGTATACAACTTGGTTGTGTGCTTGAGACTTGTAATTTCTAATCTTACCTTTGAACTTTTGTCTACAGGCTGAGCTGAACCGGAATGCTGTGGAAAACAGTGAACTTCGAAGCCGGCTTATAGAGACTGAGGCAGCCGCTTCAAAGGCGAAGAAAGAACTTCAAGTGAGTTTAAAAACTGCTGAAGACTTGAAGAAGTTCTTTGATGAGGAACGGACTGCTTTTGAAGTCCAGAAGAAGGATCTTGAAAAACGTATTCAGGATGCCGAAGGAGCACTTAACCCGGTTACTGAAGAATTGACCGGGTTAAAATGCCAGATTGATTTGATGACCTCTGCTATCTTTGGTAAGCATAACCTGAATTCTTGTCTGTTATCTTTGCAAACTGTGATTTGTACCGGTTTAACTTTTCTTGTTGTATGTAGGACGCCGTGTCTCCCATCTTGGGGATGATGTACGGAAGAAACTGAAGGCCTGCTATACTTTGGTGGAGCAACTATACTCTGGAGCGCAAAGGATTATCAGTGCTACCTCCTTTGGTAAACCGGCTCCTTCAACCATCAAGGCTACTTTGAACAGCTTGTCGATTCTGCCAACTCGTCTTGAAGAGGTGAAGAAATCGGCTGCCCGAGGAGGTGCTCTTCTGGCCCTGACAAGGGCTAAAGCTTGGGTTCCAGACATTGATCCGGCAGAAGTGTTAACCGGGTTTCCTGACACCAAGGAAGACGGTTCAGCATTTGGTGAGAGAGATCTGTACGCTCTGACAAAGGAAATGCGTCCACTTTCTAGCAAGATTGCGGTGGAAACTGATTTGTCTCGATACCACCCAGCATATGACCTGCAAAACGAGCGTGTGGAACGACCGGTTTACGATGTTGCAAACTTAACTCCGCCGGTTCGTCCTCACACTTTTGCTCCTAATATTGATCCTGCTGAGTTGATCAACGATGAAGTGTATTTCCGTGCCTTGGCCAAGATTGATTGGCGTGCACCAGATTTCCCGCCGCTTCACGAGGAGGAAGATGTTCCGGAACCAGATGGTGGCCAATCATCCCGGCAGGGAGGAACGGAATCTTAAATGTTATTGCTGTAATCACAATTGCTATTCCATAAACAATGCTTCCAACTATTTGGCTTTCATGCCTTGTAATAGGCTTTAGCTGAAATTTAATGCACTGTGATCCGGCTTTTGGTCTTTATAAAGTACTCTTTCGCTGACTTGTTGATTGATGTGGATTTCTTGCCCTGTCCATAAAAAAGATGAAAAATATGTCCTAGTGGTTTGACCACTGGACGGATTAACTTGTTCTCTTGGTATAATAAACAAGCATACCTTTGATAAATAACTGTGATACCTTAATTGCATGTAGCCAAAATACCTGAAAACGGCAAGATGTTTAAAATTACCTTAATCAGTCTTCATCAATTCTAATAAGTCTTTGAAACTCTTCAGCTCAACTTGTCTATAAACCCTTCTCTTCTCGGTTCAACAATTTGTAACTCGTATCTGATTGTGTGCTGCCAATTGTTAGCTCACTATGAAGTCGAGCCGGGTTACGATGAACGCCGGTTTAACTCTCGCTGGTGTTCATGACCCAGACTTATAACACTAGATAGACGGTCAACTTCTAGAGCTGTTCCCCTTGGTTAGAAAGGTCATGAAACACAAAAATCATCAAGAAACACATAATTATTGTAAATCAAACTATGCAATCGAGGCTTTTTCAAAGAGCTGCCAGGCTCAAAACAAGATTTAGCCATTCATGGGGATGTGGGCGAACCCGACTGTCCTCAGGGGCCGGGTCATCATTTGAACGTGGGCGATACCACTGTTCAGGGAGCCCAAAAATTCATAACATAGCCATTCAAGGGGGTGTGGGCGAACCACTGTCCCCAGGGGCCGGGTCATCATTTGAACGTGGGCGATACCACTGTTCAGGGAGCCCAAAAATTCATAACATAGCCATTCAAGGGGGTGTGGGCGAACCACTGTCCCCAGGGGCCGGGTCATCATTTGAACGTGGGCGATACCACTGTTCAGGGA
>LR738714.1:703251600-703275192 GCA_902687465.1 Secale cereale
CATTCAAGGGGGTGCGGGCGAACCACTGTCCCCAGGGGCCGGGTCGTCATTTGAACGTGGGCGATACCACTGTTCAGGGAGCCCAAATATTCGTAACATAGCCAATCAAGGGGGTGCGGGTGAACCACTGTCCCCAGGGGCCGGGTCATCATTTGAACGTGGGCGATACCACTGTTCAGGGAGCCCAAAAATTCGTAACATAGCCATTCAAGGGGGTGCGGGCGAACCACTGTCCCCAGGGGCTGCTGATGTTCCTCCTGACCCTGCAGGTTTTTCCTTTTGTTTGTATATGGGGTGTTTTCTCTTCCTGAACCGGACATAGTCTTTTTGTTCCTGTGAGTTCTACCACTCCTTCACACGCCCTGTAAAGATTAGTTTCTAAAAACCAGCTAACATTGAAATATGATTCTTTGATAACAACTGATATGGATATTCGCTGCAAAATTTCTGTATGTGGAAAAAAAAAGAAGGCTGAGCCCCCGGTTTACCGAAGGTGCCGGTTTATTCATTATTCATGATATATACATAGGATACATGGGAGCCTATGGCTCAAGTGTAATATGGCCGTAGATGAGCAATGTTCCATGGACTTTTCGTCTCCTCTTCTGATGTCCGTGAATCTTTGTGCTCTCGAATGTCCACCAAATAGTACGACCCGTTGTGTAAATTTTTGCTGATCACAAAGGGTCCTTCCCATGGTGGGGATAGTTTGTGCATGTCTGTTTGATCTTGGATAAGCCGGAGTACCAAGTCGCCCTCCTGGAATGTCCTGGTTCTGATCCGGCGGCTGTGATATCTGCGCAGGTCTTGCTGATAAATCGCCGACCGTGATGCAGCTATGTCACGCTCTTCATCCAATCGATCCAAACTATCTTGTCTTGACTCCTCATTGATGGCTTCTACATAGGCCGCCACCCTCGGGGAATCATGGCGTATGTCACTTGGAAGAACTGCTTCTGCACCGTAAACCATGAAGAAAGGTGTATACCCTGTAGATCGGTTTGGTGTAGTGTTAATGCTCCAAAGGACAGAGGGTAATTCTTCAACCCAACACCCTGGGGTTCTCTGCAAAGGTGTCATAAGCCGGGGCTTGATTCCACGCAAAATCTCCTGATTTGCCCTCTCTGCTTGACCATTGGATTGGGGGTGAGCCACAGAAGATACATCCAAACGAATATGCTCTCGTTGACAGAATTCTTCCATCTCACCCTGAGATAAGTTGGTGCCGTTATCTGTGATGATGCTGTGTGGAAAACCAAACCGGAATATTACTTTTTTGATAAACTTAACCGCCGTTGCCGCATCACACTTGCTTATAGGTTCCGCTTCAACCCACTTTGTAAACTTGTCCACTGCCACTAGCAGATGAGTTTTCTGATCTTGGGATCTCTTGAAAGGACCAACCATGTCAAGCCCCCAAGTTGCAAAAGGCCAAGTTATCGGTATCATCCGGAGTTCTTGTGCCGGAACAAGGGCACGTCTTGAGAATTTCTGACAAGCATCGCACTTGCGGACCAAGTCTGCCGCATCTGCATGTGCAGTTAACCAATAAAAGCCATGTCGGAAAGCCTTAGCTACCAAAGATTTTGATCCGGCATGATGACCACAATCCCCTTCATGAATCTCCCTTAGAATCTCACAGCCTTCCTCAGCTGAAACACACCGTTGAAATACTCCAGAGGTGCTACGATGATGCAGCTCCCCATTGGCAATTGTCATAGACTTGGAACGCCGGATTATCTGCCGTGCTTCACCTTCGTCCTCTGGCAATTCTCCCCGGCTTAAATATACCAAATAAGGTATCGTCCAATCCGGAATAACATGGGTTGCCGCAACCAACTGTGCCTCTGGGTCCGGAATAGCCAGATCGTCCTCTGAAGGTACTTGCACCGAAGGATTGTGCAACTCATCCAAAAAGGTGTTCAGTGGTACCGGTTTACGTTGCGACCCTAGTCGGCTTAAAGCGTCAGCTGCTTCGTTCTTCCACCGGTCTATGTGTTCCACCTGATACCCTTTGAAGTAACCTGCCACCGCTTCAACCTCTCGTCGATAAGCCGCCATGAGGGGATCCCTTGAATCCCACTTGCCCGAAACTTGCTGTGCCACTAGGTCTGAATCGCCCAAGCACTTAACCCGGCTTAAATTCATCTCCTTTGCCAACCGCAAACCATGAAGTAGTGCTTCATATTCTGCTGCATTATTAGTACAAGGAAATAACAACCGGAGGACATAACAAAATTTATCACCTCTGGGGGAAGTTAAAACCACTCCGGCCCCTGAGCCCTCCAACTGTTTCGAACCGTCGAAGTGAATCGTCCAATAAGTGAGATCCGGCTTCTCCTCCGGGGTCTGCAATTCTGTCCAGTCGTTGATGAAGTCCACCAGTGCCTGAGATTTGATAGCCGTACGTGGTACATATTTCAATTCATGTGGACTGAGCTCAATGGCCCACTTGGCTATTCTGCCTGTTGCTTCTCTATTCTGGATTATATCTCCCAACGGAGCCGAGCTGACTACAGTTATCGGATGCCCTTGGAAATAATGCTTCAACTTCCGGTTCGCCATGAACACCCCATACACCAATTTCTGCCAATGAGGGTATCTTTGCTTGGACTCGATGAGTACTTCACTCACATAGTAAACCGGACGCTGAACCGGATGTTCTTTCCCTGCTTCCTTGCGTTCAACCACAATTGCAACGCTAACTGCCCGTGTGTTTGCAGCAACATATAGTAGCAAAGGCTCCTTGTCGATAGGGGCAGCTAAAACCGGCGGCTTCGCTAGTTGCTGTTTCAGATTCTCAAACGCTGTATTCGCTTCATCACTCCAAATGAACCGGTCCGTTTTCTTCAACATTTGATAAAGCGGGATCGCCTTTTCTCCTAAGCGGCTGATGAACCGGCTCAACGCCGTGATCCGGCCAGCTATGCGCTGGACATCATTAATGCAAGCCGGTTTCGTCAAAGATGTGATGGCCTTGATCTTCTCCGGGTTGGCTTCTATTCCCCGGTTTGAGACCAAGAATCCCAAAAGCTTACCAGCCGGGACACCAAAAGCACATTTTTCCGGATTGAGCATCATTCTGTAAGCCCGAAGATTATCAAAGGTTTCGCTGAGATCTTCTATCATTGTCCTCTCCTCCTTTGATTTAACCACAATGTCATCCACGTAAGCATGTACGTTCCTTCCTATCTGCCCTTTCAAGCAATTCTGAACACAACGCTGATAAGTCGCCTGCGCACACTTAAGCCCAAAAGGCATAGACACATAGCAAAAAGCACCAAAAGGGGTTATGAATGCCGTCTTCTCTTGGTCTTCAACTGCCATTTTGATCTGGTGATAGCCTGAGTACGCATCCAGGAAACTCAGCCGCTCGCACCCTGCTGTAGCATCAATAATCTGATCAATGCGAGGTAGAGCAAAAGGATCAGTTGGGCAAGCTTTATTGAGATCTGTGTAGTCCACACACATCCTCCACTTCCCATTCTTCTTTAGAACTAGCACCGGATTAGCCAACCATTCCGGATGAAACACTTCTACTATGAACCCTGCCGCCAAAAGCTTAGCCACTTCTTCTCCTATAGCCTTGCGCCTCTCTTCGTTGAAGCGGCGCAGATACTGCTTTACCGGTTTAAACTTCGGATCAATATTTAACTTGTGCTCAGCGAGTTCCCTCGGTATACCTGGCATGTCAGAGGGCTTCCATGCAAAGATATCCCGGTTCTCACGGATGAACTCGATGAGCGCGCCTTCCTATTTAGGATCCAAGTTAGCACTGATGGTGAACTGCTTAGATGAATCTCCGGGCACAAAATCGACCTGCTTAGTCTCTTCCGCTGATTTGAACTTCAAAGCCGGCTCATGCTCAGTGGTTGGCTTCTTCAGTGGAGTCATGTCTGCGGGATCAACATTATCCTTATAAAATTTTAACTCTTCCGCGGCACATACCGCTTCTGCATAAGCTGCATCACCTTCTTCACATTCCACTGCTATCTTACGACTGCCGTGCACCGTAATCGTGCCTTTATGACCTGGCATCTTGAGCTGCAGATAAACATAACATGGCCTAGCCATAAATTTAGCATAAACCGTCCTCCCAAACAAAGCATGATACGGACTTTTGATTTTGACAACTTCAAAGGTGATCATCTCCGATCTAGAATCATGTTCATCCCCAAAGGTAACTTCTAAGTCAATCTTACCAACTGGATAAGCTGACTTACCTGGGACCACCCCGTGAAACACTGTGTTTGATGTCCTTAACTGTTTATCTGTCAGACCCATACGACGGAAAGTCTCGTAATATAATATATTGATACTGCTACCTCCATCCATGAGGACTTTAGTGAACCGGTATCCTCCCACCTGAGGTGCCACCACTAAGGCTAAATGTCCCGGATTATCTACCCGTAATGGGTGATCCTCCCTGCTCCAAACGATGGGCTGCTCTGACCATCGTAGAAACTGCGGTGTCGCCGGTTCTACCGCATTAACAGTCCGCTTTAAAACCTTCTGGTCTCTCTTGCATAAACTTGTGGTGAAAACATGATATTGACCGCTGCTCAACTCCTTTGGATTACTCTGGTACCCGGATTGCTGTTGTTGCTGCGGACGCTGCTGCTGCTGATTTCCTTGGTTATTGTGACTCCCTTGGCCCTGCTGCTGATTATTCTGATTGTTGTAACCACCTTGATGATACGACTGGTTTCCCTGACTCTGATAACCACCTTGATAATGTGATTGGCTTCCTTGACCATTATAGTTTCCTTGACCACCTGGGCCGCCTGGCCGGGATTGATAACCACCGTTGTTCCCTTGATAACCGCTGTTGCCCCTATATCCTGAACCGGAATTGTTCCCTTGGTAACCCGGGCCATAAAACCCGGGCCCTGAACCGGCATTCGGGGGCCGGTTAAAAGAATTAAAACGGCCGTTCCCCGTTATCGTAGGGTTCAAGCATTCTCTTGCCGTGTGCCGTGCAGGCCCCTTACTCCCGATATGCTTTATACAGGGTTGACCCAAATCCTGCTCCCAACCCGGATTTCCTCCACCGGCTCGGCGAGCGGGACCCTGCTGATTTCCCTGAAAACCGCCTTGAACCTGTGTATTAGCCACAAAATCGGAGCTGCTTTCCGGTTTCCGTTTGCCCAAAAGACCTGAAGTAATCGGATTAGCTGTCGCCGGTTTGCCAGTCTTGCTGGTCTTTCCCGCTTTATCTCCTTCTGGCTCCGGATACTTGGTATTATCTGAGTCTCCGTACTTCACCAAGGCGCTCATCAAAGTCCCCATGTCATTGCACTCCCGTTTGAGCCGTTCGAGTTTTAATTTCAAAGATTCAAACCGGCAATTATTCTCCAATGTTACAATTGCTGTGCTCGGATTAATGTCGTTTGAGGAGTGCAAGATCTCTGCCACTCTGCGTACCCAAGCTGCTGTAGACTCCTGCTCTCCTTGCACGCACGCTGCTAAATCTATCACCGACATAGGTTGCTTGCACGTATCCTTAAAATTTTTAATGAACTGACTGCGCAGCTCCCCCCATGATCCGATGGAATTCGGAGGAAGACCCTTTAGCCAAGTCCGGGCCGTTCCTTCAAGCATCATAGTAAAATATTTGGCACAAGCCGATTCATCCACGTCCAGCATCTCCATGGCCATCTCGTAACTTTCTACCCAAGCTTCGGGTGGTAAATCGGCTGTGTAATTAGGCACTTTGCGAGGCCCCTTGAAATCCTTGGGCAATTTAACACTTCGCAGGGCGGGGACGAGACATTGTATCCCAAAACCGCTCGCCGTCGCTCCTGTCCCTGTAGTGCCTGTGTGAACCGGCGTCGACTGACGGACTTCTTCCCTGGCCTCCGATCTAGACCGGTTTCGATCCGGGGCTGGCATCTCTGCCCTTGCCGGATTATCTTGCCTGTGTTGATGTCTCCTTCGTTCACTGCTAGACACTTCGGGCTCCTCCCAATGTCTAGAGTAACTCCGATTGGGACGTGGTGTTGAATGTAACCTCTCCCTGCTGTGAGAGTACGCTTGCTGCTGTATTAACGCCGTGTTGAGTAACCTCTGGGCCCTGAGCGCCTCTATCGCTACAGGGGATGTTTCTTCCACAGGCAAAGCGGCCAACCGCGCTGCCGCTGCAGCGATATTATCCACAGGGTTTGAATAGTGCCCCGGGGGGACCGGAACATAAGGCGCCGATGTAATCCGTCGCTCCCGCTCCGCGGCGGGTTGCTGAACCGGTTCCTCTCGAGCCGGTGGGCTTCTCCGGTTTAAGATCGGATTGTTACTGGCCCCAGCCCCCGGTGTTCTGAACAAATTCGCAGATTCGTAACCCGGCGGCAGGCGGGATCGATATTTTCGTCCTCTTACCCCTTCCATGGAAGCCTGTTCCATCCTTAAGTGAAAAGCTTGTTCATCCAACTCTGCTTGCCTTATCGCTAGCATCTCTCCTTCTGCCTTTAAATCCTCCTTTAACTGATCGATCCGTGCCTTCAACTGAAGAAGCACTGCATCATGTTGCGCCTTGTCTGCTGGAGCTACGACCTCTACTGCCTTAGCCGCGAACTCCTCCATCAAGGTGGATAGAACCGCAGTAACGGAGGGATTTGAACCGCTCCCCCCTGCGCCAGCCTCCGCTGTTGTTCCGTTCGTCGGGGGTTGTGAACCGACCATGAAAACCGCCACCCGGTTTGGCGGGTCGGAGGGGCCCGGAATACTGTTTCCATCGGACTCACCCTCAGACCGGCCGTCCCGCAACTGATACAGAGATTCAGTTTCACCGGACGAAGATTCGTCGTCTGAATAGACGACGGTTGCACCATCAGATTCCGACCCGTCCTCAGCTTGTCCTCCGTGAATCGCTCCAACGAGCACATGCTTCATGGCAGGTTGAATCCGGGTCGACCTCGCACGCTGAGCCGGCTCGACGATGTTGGGGAAGGTGTCCGGCTCAGGTCCCGGTCCACCGATTTTGCCGATGAAGACTTGGATGCTGCCGAAGGGGACCCGGTACCCGTATTCAATCGAATCGGCCTCCGGTCCCCAACCTGCGTCGTCGATGTAGATCCGGCCGCGACGACTCTTGGTCATCCGGCCAACTGCGTAGCCCTTCAACCCCTTGAGGCCGCCTTCCAAGAACTCGAAACCATCGTGCGCAGGCCCCACGGTGGGCGCCAACTGTCGTGGAATTAACACGGCAGATGTCCGGTTTAGCGGACTTGATGATGGAACCATCGCACGGGTTAGCTTGAAAGGGTTCATGGCACACAAAGGACACAAAGGGTTTTATACTAGTTCGGCCCCCTCGAGAAGGTAAAAGCCTACGTCTAGTTGGTTTGGTATTGCTTGGGCGTCGGATTACAGGGAGCGGAATCGCTTGCCTGCGTCTCGACGGATCGATTGTTGCTTGTCCCTGAACCGGTGCCGGGTCGTCCCTTTATATAGAGGTGACGCCTGGTGCGGTTTACAGAGTCCCGAGGCCGGCTCATAATCGTGTCCGCCTCGGTCTCTGCTCTTCCTTTCTTATCTCTCAAGTTACATCTCTTTGGCGGTTTACAAACCGTATTTCTATACATCGGCCTTGAAATCTCATGGGCCATAATCTCTACTAATAATAAACCAAGTACGATATAACTAAGCCGGTTTACAATATCCGGTTTATTCCTATTAACCATATCCCTGACACCTATGGTTGAAGCTGACCCCTTTTATGGCAGAGAAAATGATGATGCTATTGCACACCTAACTAAACTTGGTGAGCTAGGTAGCCTGTTTACCACATATGAAAAGATACGATACTTTTATGTGACCAAGATTCTTCCTTTCTCATTGAAGGAAGGTGCTAAAGCATGGTATGATTCACTCCCATGCGGTTCCATTAAGAGTCCTCAGGACTTAGCTCACTCTTTTGTTGATAAGTACTTTCCTGCTCACATGCAACATGCTGCTTTACAAAGAATTTATAACTTTAAACAGTTGCAGGATGAGTCCCTCCCTAAAGCTTGGGGGAGGTACTGCGGTCTGATTCGGGCTAGACCAGGACATGAAATCCCTAAGAATGAATTAATCGATATATTCTATGCTGGTCTAACTGATGAATCCAGGTCCTATTTGGACAGTTGTGCTCGTTGTGTTTTCAGGAAAAGAACACCGGACGATGCGGAAGATTTAATGGGCAGGATTGCCAAAAACCATGAAGATTGGTCCGTCCCTGAACCACCTCCACCAACAAAGAAGAGGGGCATGTTTGTTCCGAGCCCCGAAGATATGCGAGAAGCAAAGAAGTCTATTAAAGAGAAAGGTATTAAAGCTGAAGACGTGAAGAATCTACCCCCTATTGAGAAGTTGTGTGAGCCTACCACTCACCCTCCTATGGTAGAGGTACACTCTCTTTTAGATTTCAACGCAAGTGACATCCCTCATGGTAAGCCTCCTGATCAATGTTTAGATGAGTTTGATAATTTTATTATGAAACAGAATCATTTTAATGAGAGGATAGAAAGTCAGTTGCATGATAATTCCCTTGCTATCAAAAGACTGCTTGATGTTTTAGATAGAACAATTAATGATGTTCAATGTCTTGTGAAGCATTTTCATATGGTTCAAACTCAGCTTGATCAAATTTCTAATGTGCAAAGAGATTTGCTTGCTAAGAATGCCAAACAAGATAATTTGCAGGCTTTTGGGATTAAGACCCGAGGAGGAACTAGTACTCAAGATCCTCTCTATCCAGAGGGGCATCCGAAGAGAATCGAGCAGGATTCTCAAATGCAGGAAGAAGAAATTGTTGTTTCTCCAAAGAAGAAGAAGAAACATAAAGAGACTGACAATTCTAATGATCCTATTGCAGATGAAGAGCCAGCTATTGATCCCAACAGTGTATCTATCTCCGTTGCTGAGACTGAAGATGGTGCTGAACCTGAAGGTAATAATAATGAGAAGGATGATCCGACTGAAGTTCGAGAAGAAGAAGCACCTGACAAACGTAAGAGGTACACTAAAGAAGACTTCATCGCAAGAAAACATGGGAAGGAGAGAGAACCATGGGTACAGAAACCCATGCCCTTTCCAAGTAAGCCCATCAAATCCAAAGAAGAAGAGCATTATAATAAGTTTTGTGAGTGGATTAAACCTCTTTTTCTTCAAATCCCTTTGACTGATGCTATTAAGTTACTTCCTTATTCAAAATATATGAAAGATATTGTCACTACCAAAAGAAAAGTTCCTAATGATGCAATATCTACTATGCTTGCTAACTACTCTTTCAGTGGAAAGATTCCTGAGAAGCTCGGTGATCCAGGTATACCCACCATTCCTTGCTCCATAAAGAATAATTATGTCAAAACTGCTTTATGTGATCTTGGAGCAGGAGTGAGTGTTATGCCTCTCTCTCTTTACGAGAGGCTTTGTTTAGAGAAACTAATTAGAGAATGATAAAGAACACACGGTATATTTTCCGAAGAAGACCGACAGGAGGCATGCCCTCAACTCTATAGAGAATATCGAGACCGTGAAAATTGGAGAATGGGACTGTCCACTACATGTGCCTCACAAATACAAAACTATCATGGTGGGGACAATGTCCATCAAAGTAAAGGTTCAGTGATTACTTCGTAAGAAGTGAGACTTTTTGCTCTATATATCGCTTGTTTGTTGGTAAGACTTGATCAACCTTACTAGTGAACATGTTTTATATGGATAAAAAGTTGAGCTTGTTATGTTTTCATTTGTTTTTAGTGTTGTCCTACTTGTTGTACCAAGTATTTATGTTTTTGAAGCTTCACAATACTACTAACTGCTTCAAGTTTTCAGAGAGTTTCGCAGCTTTTTGAACTTCGAAAAAATTTCAACAGTGAATTTTTCAGAAAAATTCCAGAAAAATTATAATAAAAATTTCCACAACGGGAGAGACCCAGAAAGTCCTGGGGCCAGCCAGGAGGGGCCACCAGTGGCCCAGGCGGCCAGCTGGCGCGGCCCAGCCCGTGGCCGCGCCCATAGGGCGCCTGGGGCCCACGGGACCCCCCTCCAGGTATGTCTTCTTCCTTCCTCTCTCTCTTTCTCCAAAAACGTGAGTTCTTCTGTTGTTCTTGTGTTCTTGCTGTTCTTGGAGGCGATTCTTCGATCTCTCTCTACAGCCCCTCATTTGAGCTGAAATTTTGAGCAAATACTCCCTGGTATGTGACTCATCCACCCCTCCAGTTAGATTTTTGATTGGTGGCCTCATTTGTGAGTATTTAGTAGTTTTTGGTGCTGTAGAGATGAGCTTGCATGCATGTGTAGAAAGTTATTTTCCAAGTTTTGATGTAATTTATGCCTTGGGCAAGTGAGTTGAGTAGTTTGCCTTAGCTCACTTTGTTTTAATCCTCGTTTTTGTAAATTGTAAAAAAAATTCAGAAATGAGTTTGTTAGGAAGGGCAAAAGGGTGGCTTGAGAAGAGGAGGCCCGCACACTCCGATCGAGTTACTAGAGCCGCAGCTTCACCATCGACTGCTAGGGTGAGCTATAATGAAGATCATGTGCCCCTGGAGTTGTTGGAAGACACAAGTCCAGCACGTGCGATGACATTCCCATGTGATGAATTCATGGAAGCTGCGGGAATCAAGGATGAGTTTTATAATCTTTGTGCTAATGCAGGTTTGACACGACTCGTCACGAGCCGTGTTACTCAGTATCAAAAACTCACCTCCAGTTTCATTAACAGTTTTAGATATAATCCTAATTCAGGTGCTATAGAGTTTAAAATTTATAATGATCTTATCACCATGACTTTGGGGAATTTTTGTGAAATAATAGGTGTGCCGAATGTTGGGAGGACGGCAAGGATGGCCACTCAGCCCTCCGAGCTGAAAACCGTCATCAACTCTCTCTGCTGCATGGGTACGAGGGATATTCATCGGTCGAAGATCTCCAGCATCTTATTTCCTCACCTCAGGTATTTTGCATATTATATTGCTATAGGGGTGTTAGCTCATGACAACACGAGCAGCATTTCTGCTCCGTATATTGATATCCTGGCAACAGCCCTCTCAGGGAGGTCTGATTATAATTTGGGTGCCTTAATTGCTCGACGCCTTGCTATGAACGGTAACAAGGGGGACTTATATGGTGGCGTTTATGCCACACTTATCTTAGAGCATCTTGGAGGCACCCCACACCCTGATGATACTCCTTTTACTTATTTAAGCTTTGATCTTGCTGCTATGAAAAGGCATAAGTTTGTTACCATGGGTTCTGAGCTTGATAACCTTGTTTATATCTTGCATTTCGGAACTACCGCGGAACGCGAGATCCGTCTACCTGCACCTCTTTTGTTTGATTTTTCTCACAGGAACGGATGGTCCTTTGATGTTGTCCAGTTCGATGAGTTCATGGTCCAGCATCAGTTTCATAACCCCATGAAGGGGGTTGTGCCCGACGAGGAGAGGCACGGTGAGATACCACATTTTCAGGAAGAGACCGCCACCGAGTTTGGTGAATGGTCTTCCTCTGTTTGGCGTTCGGAACCTTCCTCGTGGGAGACTCCGAGGAGTTCGGTGTACGCGCCAGCATCCTTCTACGACCCGTGGACTCACCACCACACCCCCGGAGCAGGAGGCTCCTGGGGACAGTAGCTGCTAACCAACTTAGTCCAAAAGCCTAAGCTTGGGGGAGTACGTGCCTTTCTCACTTTTCCATTGTATTATCTGTTTTATTCGCTTTGATCTTTTCGAAGTTTTTGCCCGTTCTTCTTTGTTTCTCTCTTTGCAAAAACAACGAAAAGATTTTCTCTTTCTTTTGCTTTTATTCAACCTTTGAAAAATCCAAAAAGATTTCCTTTCTCTCTTTAGTTTTCTTTGTTTTCAGAGTTCAGCTCGAGTCCGTGATGGCATTTGATTATATTTCCTACGTTCGATCGTGCAAGTGACAAGTAGTAATGACGAAGATCGACTGAAAGGAAGCAACAAGGAAGACATGTATGAACTCTTATTGTTTCTACTTTTGTACATATGCCTGTACTTATGATCTAGAGACCAGCTTGTAGCGACATAGTGCTATGTTTACAATGCTCTTCCAGTGGTTCATGCTTTCCTTGTGGCTAGTCCCGAATAACTAGAGTATATAATGTGTTATTGAAATGATCTACATGCATTGCACTGTTCATAGTCTGGTATACTAAGGTGGTATTTCCCTTTAGAGAATTTTTGGATTGACTTGGCACATGCTTACACATGTTTAAGACTAAAAGTCTACTTTGCCTTGATGATCTTTGAGTTTTAGAATAGTTATATCACTTTCATGCCCGATTCAATGTTGCTTTGTTGCTCTGCATTATTATGACCGTTATTGCTCTCTAGTTGGTCGCTTCCCAGTCTTTTGCTGAACCTCCACCTGTACTAAGCGGACTGACTGCTTGTGCATCCAAAATCCTTAAAACCAGTTATGCCATATGAGTCCACTATACCTTCCTATACATGGTATTTACCTGCCATTCCTAACGAAGACTTTCATGTACCATCTCGAAATTAATCAAAAGCATTTCTCTTTTTGTGCCTATGATTTAGCTCATGAGGAAGTAGTAGTTAATTCATAATCTTTTTAAGTTGGACAAGTTTCACCCCTGGATTGCATGTATAATGTGCAAACCCCTAATATGAAAAGGAACTGGCATTGAGTGCGCCCGGCTCGAAAAGATAATATAACAAACATACCCTCCTTCACGCTTTGTTCATGAGAAATCAGAAAACTTTGGCAGTGTTAAACAAAGGAGATTAAGAGGATGTAATCGTCCTCATGCGGGAGCCGTTCCTCGAGACTTGTCTAGCTTAAAAAGTGATTGAGTTATCTGCTAGCATTCGTTGACGAAATATGCACTTCTCAAAACATGTTTACTTCTGTTTTTAAAACCAAGAGCTCTAGTACATGTTTAGTTTTTGTTTCAGACCACGGGTTTTCAACCTTGCCAATAAAAGCCACGGTTCGAGAGTCTCACCTTCTTTCTTCAAAGCACCGACTAGGAGAGCATAATTGCCATTCTGAGTGTAATGTGCATTGTCCCAAAGTATTACATTGTCTTCTGCATACTTGTGATATGATTTATTCTGAAATTCTTAGTTCTAGTCTCCTTTAAAACTCTGGAGGAGTCTCTGCATTTATGTTTTGCTTCACTCATGGAGGCTAGCGAGATACCACCCTAATATGCTCAAGCTATGTGTAATGTAATATTGTCATGATTTTCAGTAATATATTATTTACTTTTAAGTATTTGTGACTGGTCACTTGAAACACTACTAGAAAAAAGGGTATTAGTGGCGCACCCAATATTGCTATTAGTGGCGCACCATGGGTGGGCCACTAATACCACGCCACTAATAAGGAATACTAGTGGCGCACCAGTGGTGCGCCACTGTTAATCCCAATAACAGTGGCGCACCACTGGTGCGCCACTGGTATGCCTATGTGGTGCGCCACTGGTAACCCTAAGGGGTGCGCCACTGATAACCCTAAGGGGTGCGCCACTGATAACCCCACTAGGTGCGCCACTAATATGCTATATGATGCGCCACTGATAACCCTAAGGGGTGCGCCACTGATAACCCTAAGGGGTGCGCCACTGATATCTCCACTAGGTGTGCCACTAATGTGCTATATGATGCGCCACTACTATTATTTCTAGGAATTTCTTTTTGCATTTCTGGTATTTGCACAGGTTACAAAATACAATACATCACAGAATATAAACAGCACATAATACAATACATCACAGAATATAAACAGCACATAATACAATTCATCACATTAGTCTCCGAATTCGAAATAGCGAACAAAGTTCAAATATTAGACAAGTTTAGGTCTCGAGACCGAGTAGCGAGTTTGTCGTCACATTACAAAGTTGATATCATCTAAACTACCATCACATAGAAGAGAGCTGCGGTCACGATGAGCATCATCGCGATGAAACTAGTCTTCATCCGGTTCCTCCTCTGCTCCCTCCTCTCTCCCTCTAGATAGCGCTCGTATCTAGCTTCCGCCTCCGCCCTAGTGGTGTACCCTTTGTAACTGTTACCGCTGAAACGGTGAACCTGTCTCCGACACTCCTCCCAGTCGTCATAGACTCCGGGAACCCTACCCTTGTACACGACGTACGACGGCATCTCTATGCACTAGACAAACAAAACGTTAGTAGCAATTCACAGATAATATATAAGTATGCAACAAAAGGATCGGAAGAGAAAAGCAACACATTAATAGCACGGTTCATGGTCCTACTAATAAATAGCATCGATTACATATAAGTTGAACGACTGTCCAAACTAAAGAGACATACAAGTTCATTAAAGTTTAATTACAACACGAGCTAATCGACATTTCAGAACTACATACCATCAATACTTTCTTCGACTCGACTCAGGGACTGGAGCGTGGATGAAGCCGCCGTCATCCGTCGGCGTCATGAATGTGCGGTCGTTGTCAGCCTGCATTTGTAGCGTTGTTTCTATTTCACTGTTGGACGGTTGATATTTGAGGTGGAACTGCCCCGAGGTACGAAGGACATCTTGACAGATGATTTCCGCAAACTCCGACTGGATGCGAAAGAATTCTTGTCTGATGTCCATGTCCTGGATTGCCGACAAGCGTGCGGCCCAATCTTGGAGACCCTTTGGTAGCATAAGGTGATTATGGTCCCGTACGATCGCCCGCATGTGATGGAGGGCGTAGTAGGCATCCTTCTGACTGCTAGGCGGCTGCTTGACGCAGGGGAACGTCGTTACGTGGGTGAACACGTGCTTGCCGTACCTACACATTTCCTTCCTGAAGGTGCCTCCAGATTTGGCGTAGCCGGGGAGAGCATCATCAAGAACTTTCTTGATATTTGTGTAGTTTTTCTTCGACTGACGGTCCGAGTCGAAATACGTGGCCGTGGAATATTTCGGGCTTAAGAGGATGAGTGTGCAACGTGTGTCACTGCACAAAACACGGAATGTTAGGGAAAAAAAAGAACGATCGAAATCTAAGAAATCATATGTTACGGGGGCGGTGAGGGGATGACTTACTCGGGAAAGTAAGGCACGAGGAATGTATCCTTATCTTTGTTTGCCATAATGACGCCTTCGAGGTATGAACTCGCGACTTGCCGGTCCCCAGCGCTGTCCAAGTGCTTGGCACGCATGTAGAAGGGGTCGACTATCACGATGTCCGGGGTCTTGTCTCTAATGATCTGCATCTCCATATTGAGCGAAAATAGCCGAATGAAGGTGTAGTGCAGCGGATGAAGGTTAAACATAGCGAAGATGTCATCAAACCGCAGGACGATCATACTCCCGATGGTGCCATCTACAAAGCCCTTGCCCTCTGGCACCTTGGCCACGAAAACCGGGTATGAGTCATCTTTCTCGGAGAGACGCCGCTTCTCCATAGAAAGAACACTGTCATGCAGACTCCGCATAGCACCGGTTGCAGCCTTGAACAGATTAGCCGGTAGCATCGGCCTACCCGCCACATGCACCGCCCTCATGATATCCTTAGGTATTGGTGGCCCGTCCTGAGCACGGATCGTACTCGGTGCCGGCTGGCTCGCACCCTTGTTAGTTTTTCTTTTCCGTCCCTTCTTTGGCTTCTGCTGATGTAATGGGATCGAGGTCTGCTCAGAGACCACCTTCTTGAGTGTGGTGGGGCTGATAATATTTCCCCCCTCGGCTGCTTGAGTCTCGGTGAAGGCGGCAGCTGGAGGCGTCTCCTGAGAACCGAACAGACGACGCCTGTTGCAATTGGGTTTCTCCGCGGTACCAGCTAGATCGCGATCGACTTTTGCAGGGTTGGGTTCTTGAGAAGGAGGCGCCAAGAATTCGTCACCGTACCCACCATGTTCGTTGAAGTAGTCATCGACGTTGACAAATGTACCGTCGTCGACGTCCGGATCCTGTGCCATATGCATGCCCGGATCAGCTGACGGCGGTAGCGTTGCGGCGGTCTTGCCATGGCTTGGCGCCGGCAGGACTGGCGGTGTTGTCTGTGGGGTGGTGACCCCCGCCCCCAAACGAATCTGGCTCTTCGGCCAAAGCAATGGCCAGTTGAAGCAGGCGCCGAGGGTCATCACATCATCTTCGTCGGCCCCATGGGGTCGATACGGAGGTAACAAGTCGTCGCAGCCCCGCAGCACCCGAACCAGTTGAACCCTATACACGGTGGGTGGCATCGGATTATGGTGGAACACGCGGTTGCCCGGTTCAACGATTTTGGCCTTGGCGACATCGATCAACTTGCAGTCCACGAAGTGCAGGAGAGTGCATGGAACTTCGTTGGCGGCGCCCTGCGAAAACATGTAGGGCGTCAGGGATGCCCAGTCAAAGGCAAGGAGATGAAGTCATCGGCCGAGGCTTAGTTACCGTGATGGCGTCGAGCTCGGCTAATGTCGAGGCACCGCCAACGACGGGCGTGCAAGTGACGGAGGGGCCGCTTGCTGCCGAGGTGCCGGCCGGCGTATTCTTCCCACACCCGGGTGCATCAAGCTCCAATGCCGGCGCCGGCACCGGAGACACCAATGACGCCTCCGCCGGAGACACCACTGCCGGCGCGTTGTGCGAGTTGCTGCCCGTCAAGCTGGGAATCGGGGGCGGCCCCTGTTGGCCGCCCGCAAACCACCCCCGCAGCCCCTCAAGCAAGGTAGGCATAATGGCGGTGATCGTCGCTCCCAGTTGGTCTCGCACTTGGTCTCGCACTAGCTCTTCGACTATCTGAGGAATCTGCGCCACTTTTGCCTTGAGTTCTTTAACCTCCTGGCTTTCCAAGCTGGTCTTTCTCTCCTTTCGCCCAGTCTTATAGTATTCCGACCAATTCGTGGACAAGCCTTCGCCGGCCACACGACCAGCTGACGTCGGCTTAGCTAACTTATCCTTCTGTTTCATTACATTCAACGCCCTATTTAAAGTGGTGTCCCAAGGGGCAGACGGGGACCCCGCGCTACTGCTTTCAGTTTCCTGCGGAAGTAACGTGAACCATTTAGAAATTTGGCTTCATTAATTAGAATGCAACCATATGGAGCTAATTACGCGGGGGTGTATTCCTTACCAGAACAAGCTCAAGCGCCTTCACCTTCGGATCCGTGGTAAGCTCCTTTGTTACCGGGTCCTCCTTGTACCGGGCTCTGATAAAGTTCCTAGTCTGCTTTTCATGGCGGTATTTATCGAACAGGGGCGGTAGGCCTTGCTCGACACGCTCCGCGTCCTCCTTGTCCCATTTAGGTTCCGCCACTCTGTAACCGCCGGGACCGAGTGTGTGGACCCCTAAGTTCAATTCCCGCATTTCTTTCCCCCACTGACTTGATTCCACGGATGCGTTGCTCTCGCACTTGGTCTTGAACTCCAGGTAGTCAGCTTTGCTGATCGAAGGATTTTTCTCCTTGATCTTCTCATAACTATCACCTCTTTCAATCATTTTCTTCACCCGGGCTCTCCAAGAAGCCAGGGCCGTGCTCATCTTCGTGAGGGCGGCACTGTTCACTTTATTCCCTAAGAGGCGTGTGTTTGCGAAGTCACCGGGGAACTTGTATCGTTCGTGCAGCTTCGTGAAGAGGAGGATCCGCAAATTCCCTCGTTCACGTTGCCTTAGGTTCTCGGTGTTGATCGTGACGGTGCTCCGAACAATGCACCCGAGTTGTCCCGCGTACCCACTGACTAATTCTTTGGGCGCCGTTGGATGCCCACTGGAGGACACTTCAGTAAATTCCTCCTTGACGGTGCCGAGCACGTTCGGGCGCCGGTCCTTCCGTTGCCTCTTCGGTTGGCTGCCATCTGTGCGTTCGCTGCCATCATCAGTGGTGGCATCCCCGGCGGCACCATCAGTGGTGTCATCCCCGACGCCACTAGGGGTTGTGTAGTCGGGATCGGTGTCTTCCGCGGCGTCCTCATAGCGGGCGGGAAGTAGATCTCAAGCTCGCATAGTATCACCACGATCTCTTCCTGTAGCCTTCTGAGTTGCCTCACGCCAACAGACTTCCGAGAGATGACGTCGAAAAAGTTGCATAGGCCAAATAGCGTGTCACGGACGTGCGCGTCCATGATCCCACGGATTGCAACTGGAAGTATCTGCGTCATCAGCACGTGACAGTCGTGAGACTTCATCCCGCTGAACTTCTGCTTCGCTGAGTCTAGGTATCTGCTTATCTTCCCCGCGTAACCGTAAGGAAGTTTTACTCCTACGAGGCAGGTGAAAAACTGCTCGATCTCCTTCTGACTTAGAGTGAAGCACGCGGGAGGGTAGTCATATTCGATCTTCTTGGCCTTTTTGCCTTTGCGATGACTTTCCGTGTCCTTCGCCTCATCATCATCATCATCATCATTAGGGCGCCAGAGCTCCTCCCTGATGCCCATTTTTTGCAAGTCTGCCCTTGCTTTCGGCCCATCTTTGGTCCTCTTTGGCATGTTGAGCAGGGTACCAAGCAGACTCTCGCACACGTTCTTCGTGATATGCATGACATCAAGGCTGTGAGGCACACGGAGGATCTTCCAGTACGGCAAGTCCCAGAAAACAGACCTCGTTTTCCATACCTTCAGCAGCGGCTCTGGCGCCTTTCGCTTCTTTCCCGGCAGTGGGCACTCTTTCCAATTTTTCAACAGCTCGTCTATTTCCTCGCCGCTCCTCGTACGTGGGGGTCTTCGGGTTTCGGTTTCACCATCGAACAGATCCTTGCGTTTTCTCCATGCGTCATTGTCGCGAAGCCACCTTCGATGTCCCATGAACACGGTTTTCGAAGACCCGGGATCTCTATCTAGCTGGCGATACGTTGTGTCATCCATGCACCTGACGCATGCACAAAATCCGTGGACCACCTGCCCCGCGACATATCCGTAACCGAGATAGTCGTGCACCGTCGTGAGCAGTGCGGCTCTCATAGGGAAATATTCTTTCGCTGCGGCGTCCCACGTATTGGCTGGCGTTTTCCACAGCGTGTCTAGCTCCTCTTTCAGCAGCCCCAGATACAGATTGATGTCGTTCCCTGGTTGTTTCGGCCCTTCAATTAGCATACTCATGTGAATGTACTTCCTCTTCATGCACATCCAGGGGGGAAGGTTGTACATCCACACAAACACAGGCCAGGTGCTATGTGTGCTTCTCTGGCTGCCAAACGGATTGACTCCATCGGTGCTCGCGCCCAGCATGATGTTCCTTGGATCGTCCCCAAATTCTGTGTCTTCGAAGTTCAACGCTTGCCACTGGCTCGCGTCCTTAGGGTGACTCAGCATCTTGTCTTTTTTATTTATCTCCGGATCATTTCCGTCATCTTCTCGCTTCTTCTCCTCCCTATCCGCGTGCCAACGCAGGAGCTTTGCTAGCTTAGGGTCCGCGAAATACCGCTGCAGACGAGGAGTGATCGGAAAGTACCACACCACTTTTCGAGGAGCTTTCTTCCTCTTCTTGTATCGACTGACGCCGCACACCGGACATATGGTAGACTCCGCGTGCTCGTCCCGATAAATGATGCAATCGTTCATGCACACATGGTATTTCACGTGCGGTAAATCCAGAGGACACACGATTTTCTTCGCCTCCTCGAAACTGGTCGGGCACTTGTTCCCCTTTGGAAGACGTTCGTGCCAGAATGACATGTTCTCGTCGAAGCATGCGTCGGTCATTTTGTGTTTTACCTTCATCTCCAGAGCCATGAGCGTTACTTTCAGGCGGGTATCCTCGGGCCTGCATCCTTCATACAATGGAGTAACCGCGTCTGTCTCCAGTTGATCCAGCTTGGCTTTCTCTCGGGCGGCAGCTCTTGCGTTACCCGTCTGCTTGCGAAGCAGCTCTTGAATATGAGGGTCATGCACCCAGCCCATCGATGGTCCATCGTCGTCTGCTCCGGCATCTTCATCTTCATGATCATGCCCTTCGTCTTGATCTTCCTCATCATCATGTCCGGCATCTTCTACATGATGACCGTGTCCTGCATCTACTTCGTGATCATGTCCTGGAGATTCTTCGTCTTCTCGACCGCCCTCGCCGCTATTGTCTTGCTGCCCTTCCTTTTTTCTGCTTGCCCGGCCCCCATGGATGACTTCATAGTCATCTTCATCACCTTGCCACCGATAGCCATCCATGAAACCACGCAAGAGCAAGTGGTCCTGCACCTGCCCGGAATCCGGGTCCGCAATAAGGCTCTTCAGCTTGCATCTTCGACACGGACATCTTATCTCCGTCTCGTTCTTTTGAAGCATCTCGGCCTTCGCGGAGCTCAAAAACCTATTTACGATGCCTTCGGTCATCGTGCGGACCATGGTCGCCTGCGGGGTAGAGCAAAATGATATTTTCGAACAAAAAAAAATTTGGCATGACTTTGCCTAAAAATAGGACCAAAAAGAATGCACATAGTGCCAAATTCTCGCCGAAACGGAAATGAATCAACATTCCGGCAAAATATTGGCAACTATCGCATTTCAAATACCGGTACCTGCAAACACAAACATATGCAACACCACAAACATATGTACATCTCTAGGCCACAAAATGATATGCAACACCACAAACGTTGTTGGAGACGGAGAGAAAAGTAGATCTAGAACATAAAGAAAGCTTTCCCCTTACTTACCTATCAAAAAAAGGAAATTTAACCACTTAATTTGGGTGAATCAATGGTGCAAATGAGGTGAGGAGGAGGAGCAAGACGACCAGATTTGTTTTGGTGGAGGGGGGAAAGTGAGTGTGTGTGGTAGGTGGTGGCTGCCTAAGTAGCAAATGCTCCCAGGTTACCAGTGGCGCACCCCTTCACTGGTGCGCCACTAGTATCCAGGAATACTAGTGGCGCACCAGTGAAGGGGTGCGCCACTGCTATATTTTTTTTTGGACCACCGCCATGCCCAGCCTTACCAGTGGCGCACCAGGGCAAGGTGCGCCACTACTATTTTTGATAGTAGTGGCGCATCTTGCCCTGGTGCGCCACTGGTAAGGCTGGGCATGGCTGGTATACTGTTCAAAAACTTACCAGTGGCGCACCAGGGCAAGGTGCGCCACTACTATTTTTGATAGTAGTGGCGCACCTTGCCCTGGTGCGCCACTGGTAAGGCTGGCATGGCTGGTATACTGTTCAAAAACTTACCAGTGGCGCACCGCACACCTGGTGCGCCACTAGTAATGTCACTATTAGTGGAGCACCTGTTTGTGGTGCGCCACTGCTATATAGTAGTGGCGCACCACATCTCTGGTGCGCCACTAATAGTGATATTACCTATAGCCTTTTTTCTAGTAGTGAAAGAAGGATTGCTCCTTGCATTGTCCTCATAAGTACTGTTTCAATACTTGCTAAACTCTTTTCGTAGTACATGCTTATATACATCTAATGAAGCAAAAGAGTTTGTCAAAGTTTTCTTTGTCGCGTCCAGTTCATTGAACTGAATTGCTTTAGGACAAGCAATATGCTAAGCTTGGGGGAGTTGATACCTCTCAAACGTATGTACTTTTCCAAACACTTTTGATATTGTTTTGACCTCATTCTTGCATGATTTGGGCTAAACTAACCCGGACTGACGCTGTTTTCAGCAGAGCTGCCTGTATGGTTTATTTGTATGTAGGAAAACGGATTTTTAAGTATCTCAGTAAAATCCACGAAAAATCTCAGAAAATCCACGCACCCGAAGGAACCAGGTGCCAGAAGTAGGGCCAGAGGGGGGCCAGGGGGTGCCCAGGCGCCCTGTGGGCGCCCCCCCCCCCCTGGGCCGCGCCGGGGGGGCCGCCTGGGTGGGGCCCACACCCCCTGGTGCCCTACTTCGCCTCGTATTTTTACTCCCGACGCAGAAACCCCAGATCAGAAGTTCTTTCGCAGTTTTCCGTTGCGGAGCCGCCGCCACCCTCTATTCTTCCTCGGGAGGGCTAATCTGGAGGCTGAATTGGCCTCCGGAGAGGGGAGATCGTCGCCATCGTCATCATCATCACCACTCCATCATCCCTCCATGACTTCCCCTTTCATGTGTGAGTAATTCCCCTGCTGTAGGCGAAGGGGATGGTAGGGATTGGATGAGTTAGATCATGTAATCGTTTATCAGATCGTTGGGGGCATGTTGCCTATCATCTACTATGGTGTTTATCATCTTTGCTACAACTTGTTATTCTTAATGCTTGACACTTAGGGCCCGAGTGCCATGATTTCAGATCTGAACCATATGTGTTTGTATGAATATATTTGTGTTCGTGATCCTATCTATGAGTTGTTTGCACCTACTACGGTTCGGAACTGGCGATCCCAAAAAGTGACAGCTTGGGACACCAAAGGGGATGGTCCGTAGTTTGAGGATTACATGTATCCATTGAGTTCATTGCTTTGTTCCGGTGCTCTTTAACAGGAGCACCTTAATATCCATTAGTTCCTTTTGGCCCCGTTCGTAGCGGGATGGTAGGACAAAAGATGTTGTGCAAGTTCTTATTGCAAGCACGTACAACTACCTACGGGATACATGCCTAATGTTTGATATTTGCCTAGATGATCATTACTTTTCCGTGTGTCGTGCCCCAAGTTAGAATCTATCTCATCCATGCAGCGCCCAACCATCCATCTCCCTAGCCTACAGTGTTTTAAATCCTGCTTGTTACTAGTCGCTACTTTTGCTATCTATTGTTGCTATTTACTTTTACTGTTTACTTTTACTATCACTATCATCACTATCCTATCACTGTTACCACTTATCTTTTGTTGCAAGTAAGTATATTTCAAGTGCGGTTGAATTGACAACTCAACTGTCAAAGCTTATAAATACTCTTTGGCTCCCCGTGTGTCGAATCAATAAATTGGGTTATTCTTACCCGCGAAGACTATCTCGATCCCTTACGGTTGAGGGTTATCAGTCTCGCGTAAGCGTACGCGTAATGTCAGTCTGGGCCGCTTCATCTCACAATACCGCCGAATCAAAGTATGGCATGCTGGTAAGCACTATGACTATTATCGCCCACAACTCATTGTGTTCTACTCGTGCAAATCATCTACGCATAGACCTGGCTCTTGCCACTGTTGGGGAACGTAGTATTTCAAAAAAAATTCCTATGAACACGCAAGATCTATCTAGGAGAAGCATAGCAACGAGCGGGAGAGTGTGTCAATGTAACCTTGTAGACTGAAAGCGGAAGCGTTTAGTAACGCGGTTGATGTAGTCGAACATCTCCGCGATCCAACTGATCAAGCACTGAACACATGTCACCTCCCCGATCTGCACACGTTCAGCTCGGTGACATTCCTCGAACTCTTGATTCAGTTGAGGCCGAGGGAGAGTTTCGTCAGCACGACGGCGTTGTGACGGTGTTGATGAAGTTACCGATGCAGGGCTTCGCCTAAGCACCACGACAATATGACCAAGGTGTGTAACAGTGGAGGGGGCGCCGCACACAGCTAAGAAATCAACTTGTGTGTCTTTGGGGTGCCCCTTGGCCACGTATATAAAGGAGTGGAGGAGAGGGCCGGACGACCTCCTATGGCGCGCCCCAAGGGGGGATTCCTACTCCTACTAGGAGTAGGTTTCCCCCCTTTCCTATTCCAACTAGGAGGGGGAAGGAAGGAGGAGGAGAGAATAAGGAAAGAGGGGGCCGCCCCCCCCCCCCTTGCCCTAAACTAATTCGGTTTGGGCGTAGGGGGGGCACCCC
>LR738714.1:703275226-703400874 GCA_902687465.1 Secale cereale
CAAAGGCCCATGAAGGCCCATTGACCCCCCCCCCCCGAGGGGGTGCGGTAACTCCCCGGTACTCCGGTATTTTTCCGTTGACTCCCGGAACCCTTCTGGTGTCCGAATATAACCTTCCAATATATCAATCTTTATGTCTCGATCATTTCGAGATTCCTCGTCATGTCTGTGTTCTCATCCGGGACTCCGAACAACCTTCGGTACATGAAAACCAATGTTGAGGATATCGCTTATTGTTCTCGTCTCGGACAGCTATGGATTAGAGATTAATCAGAAATCGGCCGATTAATCGATTTTTATCTGTCGACTATTAATCGCCCATTTTTTGCAAATCTCAGGTTCCCAATACTAAAATATGCTATATTTAACACCAAAAATAATATTGGACAGAAGTGTTACCTTGATTACTAGCCTTTGAATCCTTGTATAATGATGAACAAAATAGGACAACAATACATATTGCGTAACAAGGTCCACAAAACGCAAATAAACATAGTTTTTGTAAATATAGTGCTATGAATAGGCCCAATTTATCGGTAGATTCCTGATAAATCGCTTGTCATAGCGATAAATTGGCCCAAACGATAAATGGTGAAGATAAGGCATAATCTTATCGGTCACCCCAAGAGTAGCGATAAATCAGATGATAAATCGCCGGATCGGAAGATTTCTTGAACAGTGATCGAAACACATAAACTCATAATACCGATCATCATCGAACGTTAAGCGTGCGGACCCTACGGGTTCGAGAACTATGTAGACATGACCAAGACTCATCTCTGGTCAATAACCAATAGCGGAACCTGGATGCTCATATTGGTTCCTACATATTCTATGAAGATCTTTATCGGTCAAACCGTATAATAACATACGTTGTTCCCTTTGTCATCGGTATGTTACTTGCCCAAGATTCGATCGTCGGTATCATCATATCTAGTTCAACCTCGTTACCGGCAAGTCTCTTTACTTGTTCCGTAATACATTACCTCGTGACTAACTCATTAATCGTTTGCTTGCAAGGCTTATTACAATTTGTATTACCGAGAGGGCCCAGAGATACATCTCCGACACTCGGAGTGACAAATCCTATTTGCGATCTATGCCAACACCACAAACACCTTCGGAGACACCTGTAGAGCATCTTTATAAACACCACAAACGAGGCCATTATATATATAATTTCGATCACGATGAACTAGATGCATAGGATCAAACTTTTGATAAAATTCCAATTTCAGTCGATTCCAATCCCAAGCTCTAATATCATCACATAGCCTATATCAATGAAATGCCTTCCCCCCACCAAAGATAAAGGGAAGATCTTCTTCTTAACTTCATCTTCGGGTAAACCTGCAAGCTTAAATAATCCACAAACTTCATCCACATAGATTTGTTGCATATCATGATGTAGTGTTCTGTCACCTGCATAAGGATTAGCTAGCAATTTCTCTATCATACCCAAAGGAATCTCATAATAAATAACTTTTAGTAGGTGAAGTAGGTTGAGAAGCAACTCTATGTGCTTCTGGTCAAGGTGAAGATACTCCGAACAAACCCCCTCAAAGGATTGTTTTTTATAGTAAGACGTAAGAGTAAATTTTAGCACATAATATAAAATTTTCCTTACCAAATTCCACTCACCAAAAGTGCTTCACTCCCCGGAAACGGTGCCAGAAAAGAGCCTTGATGACCCACAAGTATCGAGATCAATCATAGTCCTTTCGATAAGTAAGAGTGTCAAACCCAACGAGGAGCAGAAGGAAATGACAAGCGGTTTTCAGCAAGGTATTTTCTGCAAGCACTGAAATTGTCGGTAACAGGTAGTTTGATAGCAAGATAATTGGTAACAAGTAAAAAAAGTAGCAATAGGTGCAACAAGGTAGCCCTATTATTTTTGTTGCAAAGGATAGGCCGGAACAGTCTCTTATAATAAGTAAAACGTTCTCGAGGACACAGTTAAATTTCATCTAGTCACTTTCTTCATGTTTGTTTGATTCGTGTTTGCTACTTTGGTAATTTGATACGTGGGTGGGCCGGTGCTTGGGTGCTTATACTTGAACAAGCCTCCCACTTATGATTAATCATTCTCCCAAGCATCCATAACTACAAAACAAGAATTAAGATAAAATCTAACCATATCATTAAACACAAGGATCCAAATCAGCCCCTTACAGCATAGCACATAAACAAGGGTTTAAGCTTCTGTCACTCTAGCAACCCATCATCTAATAACTACTCCACAATGCATTCCCTTAGGCCAAATTTTGGTGAAGTGTCATGTAGTCGACGTTCACATAAAATCACTAAGTAAATCATATCATACATATCATCAAAATATCGAACAAATACCAAATTCACATGATTACTTATGACAAGACTTCTCCCATGTCCTCAAGAACAAAAGCAACTACTCACAAATCATATGCATGATCAAGATCAGAGGGATATTAAATATCATAATGGATCTAAACATATAATCTTCCACCAGATAAACCAACTAGCATCAACTACAAGATGTAGTCAACAATACTAGTCACCCACACGTACCAGGTTTTGATACAAAGATTGAATAGAAGAGATGAACTAGGATTTGAGATGCGATGGTGCTGGTGAATATGTTGATGAAGATTGATCCTCCCACTATGAGAGGGTTGTTGGTGACGACGATGGCTTCGATTCCCTCCCGGAGGGAAGTATCCCCAGCAGAATCACTCCGCTGGAGAGCAAAATTGCTCCTGCCCAAGTTCCGCCTCGAGACGGGAGTGCTCCGCCCCGAAAGTACTCTCCTTATTTTTTCTAGGGAAAATGGGCTGATGTACCAAAAGATGGGCATCAGAGGCTGGGCAGGGGCCCCACTACCCACCAGGGCACGCCCACGGGGGTAGGCGCGCCCTGGTGCCTAGTGGGCACCTTGGTGGCTCCATCTGGTACTTCTTTTCTACAATAATTTTTATTTATTCCAAAATAAATCTCCGTGAAATTTCAGCTCATTTGGAGATGTGCACAATAGGTATATCTGACATAGCTTTTTCAGGTCCAGAATTCCAGCTGACGGCAATCTCCCTCTTTATGTAAACCTTGCATATTAAGAGAAAAAAGGCATTAGAATTGGTCCAGAAAGTGTTATAATGATTAAAAGCACTATAAATAACAGTAGGAAAACATGATGCAAAATGGACGTATCAAATATACACATCATCGACAAATTTATTTAACCCACGGCCATGCATTAGACTCAGTTCACTACAATAAAGCACGTGCCAATTATAAGGTACCAAGCTTCTTGTAACATCTTGTGCGCTCTAGATTCTTCTATTTGCATCTATCTAATTATAAATAATGCTATCAAAATACATTTGTACACCACAGGAATTAGAAGTATCTTCTAAGATAGTGAACGACACATACATATATACTATATTACCGCAAGATTCACAAATTAATTAAGAAAGAATGTTTCTTTTATATATAATTTTATTATGTTTAAGTGAAATTGATTTAAATAAAGTTTAAGTCATATTATATTGAAAAATGTAAAAAAATTAGTTTAATTTTACCATGATAACTAGCTATGACTATAATTTGATAAACAAACTTATAAACAAGTATAAAAAATTATTATAAATTTCCTTAGGTACAAATTCTTAAATTATTGCCAAAACCACTATCACATCAAAGTGCAATTGGTGCATGATCTAATATTATATAATATAATATAGCATGATATCGTATTATATAATATATCAAAGTGCAATTGGTGTTGTTGTTTATATTTAGCTACTTTCGGCCTATCACAACTTGTTTGACATCAGTTCTGTCACATTTTTTATGAAGTGTATGTAATGGACCTATGTAGAGCACGTGATTACTAAGAGTGTACCATACGCCAACTGCAAAATCCCGAAGGTGAAGGGTAAAAGAAGATGTCCTGGTTCGTGAAGAAGCGGCTAATGCAACATGCCATGGGTCACAAGTCGAGGTTCATTGAGACGAAGGATGGACCGGCCGTAATCTCCTATGGCACCTATGGTCCCAATGGCAAACTCAAGTAATAGGTATGTTAAACATTTTGAGGTTGTTTTCTGGTTGAAGTATTTTAAGATGCCCACAACAATTTACATCTGTCTGATTTTGGTTATCTGTGTTAATTTTTTTAGGTTAGCAAGTCATTTTCGAGGTAGCAATACGAGGCGTCACGTATGAAGGATGAAAGCCAAGAATCCATTGTTATCTTAATTATGTTAATAGTTTTTTCCCTACAAACTTTATCTTTGCACCAGGAGTCACGTATGAAGGATTAATGCCTACAATGCATTGTTATTTTCATTATGTTAATAGTCTTTTCCCCTACAAACTTTATCTTTGCCTGTATTATTTTATATTTTTATCTTTGGCAGACCGATGAGATATAATTTGATGGGGCACTGAATTTCTGTGATATTCTTTTGTATGTGTGGTTTATACAATCTTGCCTTTTCTATTCCTTTAATATAGTGAACAGAGTCCCTTAATATAGTGAACAAAGTCTGTTCACTGTTTGGGGCTCTCCGTTGTTTCTTATTTTGGTTGCTTTTGTCTGAACTATCTCTGCAGTCTGACATTTATATGTTGTGGGCGTTTGCACTTTGGATAGTGTCTAGTCTCTTCAGCAAGTTAAGTGCTGAGCCAAAGACAATGAGTGACACCAAACCATGGCCTTAGAAATGAGCTGTGTCATGCCATATAGCCTTCGTGCTGTATCAGCGTCCGAGACGTAGATTTGAAACATGATGGCTGGCTAGGAATTTTATTTTTTTAAACAGTATCAGCGTCCTAGCAATGAATCCCACTTCTTTTACACATAACGGAAGAGCAACTCCACTGACTTTGCGCCTGAAGGTGCAAACAATGAATTATAACAAGGAATCGACATGAGTTCTTTACGCAGATTGATGCAAAGTTAGGAAGTGGCTTCTTGGTTGTAGAACTAGTAATTGTTGTCGTGAGTTTATACAAACTTTCTGTCTAATGCATGCTTACCGCGTCGAAGAAATAAGTCTGCTTTTACTTTCTGTCTTATATTGTTCCAATGATGCCATGGCTTTACTTTTGTGGTCTACTTGCTTGACTTGTATGCTTCCATGTTCTTCTTATCACGAAGGCACTTCATTCTCAGGCTGTTATGGGAGATATGAACACCAGACATCCCCACTTTTTTGTATCAGAACAGCTTCCTGATGTTAATGTGTATTAGTGGTTGAATTTGCACCTGCTTTCATGTTGTCAGTTCAGTGAACTTTACTAGATTTGGTTTGAAAATGAGTAAAGTTATTTTATGGGTGTGAATCAAAATGAATTTTACAAATACCACCCACTGTTAGCATCATACCAGACTCGGGAAGAAGGAGCAAAGCGCTCATAGTAATTTTTAAACATGATATGATCAACCCTCCATTCTTATGTCAACCCTCCCTCCAAAGATTGACATATGTCACAGAACTCAACTCACTTTGGAAAGCAAGATTGAACCTGGAGGATAGAAGGAGGAGCATGAGGAAGAAACAGAACAACAAAAACTCCGAATGCTGAGGAAGGGTAGAAGAGACGAAGTGTCAAATGCAAAGAAAGAAATCCCAAATTCGGAAGCCCAGTGTCAAGAGCAGTTCCAGCACACCTTGGTGGTGGTGGTGGCTTCTCTATTGTTGGCCTTAGAGACCCTATATTCAGCCCCTAGGACGCAGGCCTAACTACTGCTGGCGGCGTCGCTATTGTTGTTGGATTCCCAAACCCTTCCTTTAACCATCTCTTGTGTATTTGTTTCTGTTGAATTTGGCAAACACCACGACACACAAGGCTGCCCAACTGTCAACTGTATGCATGGCTTCGTAAGTCTGAAGTCACCGAGCTGGGTTGCCTGCAAAATGCATTGTTACAAAATCGACCCATAACTCATGCTGCACATTGTACATCCGGAACCGGAAGTACTTCTCACACTGTTGTTTCTACCATTTGGGATCCTCTCCATTGAACTAGGGAAATTCAGACCGAGGAACACGTGGTTTGTATCTGTTGTGATGCGATCGGTGGTCGTAATCAGGAGAGTGATCTGGGTCCACCTGATCATCCGAGAGATACTCACTGCCAGGCGGTCGTGACTGTGACAGCTCACCGCCGTGTGGTTGGTGTCGATTCGGGCGGAGCCCCCGCTGATCTATCACTTGCGGCGCGTGCAGGCTGCTCTGTTCTTCCATACGCAACGGGTCGGAGCATTGTGGTGGTGGCGGCTGCGAAGTGCCCGTCGCTGGTACCCTCTCCAGCTGATCCATGCGGCGCACCACTCCATCAAGCGCGCGCTTCATCTCGGCCATCGCTGCATCGAGTGAATTGTTGGCGATGAGGACGCAGCCGAGGGTGGCCTAGGTATGGCCCAGCGAGGCCGTGGTCGTCTGATACGTTTCCAACGTATCTACTTTTCCAAACCCTTTTGCCCTTGTTTTGGACTCTAACTTGCATGATTTGAATGGAACTAACCCGGACTGACGCAATTTTCAGCAGAACTGCCATGGTGTTGTTTTTATGCAGAATAAAAAGTTCTCGGAATCGCCTGAAAATCAACGGAGAATTATTTCGGAAAATATAAAAAAATACATGCAAGAAGATCCACACCATGGGGCCTTGGGCCTGTCCATGAGGGTGGGGGGCGCGCCCCCTGCCTCGTGGGCCCCCTGGTGCCTTACCGATGTACCCCCAGATCCTATATCTTCCGTTTCGGGGAGAAAAAAATCAGAGAGAAGGAATTATCGTGTTTTACGAGACGGAGCAGCCGCCAAGCCCTAATCTCTCTCGGGAGGGCTGATCTGGAGTCCGTTCGGGGCTCCGGAGAGTGGAGATCCACTACAAGAAAATTGAGATACTGTGACGAAAATCCTCGTGATGATGGCGGACAACGTCACACAAGTACCCAATGTGTGATGTTTTCATATGTGGCGTCACTGATTATTGCAAATCGACGACGATAGACGTCACTTAATTTGTGCACTTGGCTATCAACTTGTTTGACGGTTTGGTAATTTTCATGACGGACCTACGAGAGTCACCGACTATAATGAATGTGTGAAGATCACATTTTTTTGAGGTAACATCTGGCAATGGGACCCGTCATAGCTGCTTGACGGGTTATTGAGCGGTATGACCCGCGTAATAGTGTTGGCAGTAGGACCCATCATAGTTTTTTCATAGTGTACTAAACACTGTAAATATTTTGTTCTATTTATTTAAATATGTAATGACAGGTGAAAGCTTCTTTTGTTCCCTCTAATATAAATAGGTAGTGGCTGGGCAAAAAAAACTTGGATCATGCATTCGTGAGCTCTTATTTTGTTCTATCATATCACAAAAAAATGGAATCATGAGTTGACGGAAAAAGTTTGGTAACAGGGAATTTGAACCTCAGACCATTACGGTCTCAAATAACGGCGTTGCTAATAGTAGAGTTTACATGCTAATGTAAATTATGCTAAAAAATATTTATTATGTTATTGGACTATATACGCCTATAGCACTTAGCAAGTTAGTTATTTCTTCTTTCGTAAAAAAATTTTAGTTATTTCTTCCAGGGCGTGTGTGATTCGATCTTTATGTTATTAATTTTTTATATTATTTTGACATGTATAGGCTAGTTTTTGTTTTAACCAATAGTCCGTTCGTCTATTGTGTGTTGTACATGACGTCGATCGGTTCCGTCTGGCTGCTCCTAACTTCATTTTTGTTTTTTCAGGTCTGCTCGTAACTTCATATGTGACGGGCATAAATCAGCCCGTGGCTTGGTGCCAGGCCGACCAACCCCGCCTTTCTTTAGAGTTTTTGTCAGGGGAAACTGTCCGCCACGAACACCTATGGGACCGGAGCCCCTTGTCTGTGCGGTACGAGGGCGGAGGGAGCACAAAGAGCAGATCATAGCGAGCACGCGGGCAGTTTTACCCAGGTTCGGGCCGTGGTAGACGCGTAAAACCCTACTCCTGCTTAGTTGTGTATTGAGTTTGAGTGCTCGGGAGCTTGAAGAAGCAGCTACACCGAGCGTGAGAGTGATCTAGGTTCCGAACCCCCTCCACGTTGTGCATGGGCCTCCTTTTATAGTGCAAGGGGTCACCGACAGGTGTCAACGTAGGAGAAAGGGGTAAAAACGTAAAAGAGGTGGTAGTTGTAACAGCGCGGGAACAGTGGAGCTACAGTGCAGAACAGTGGTCTATACCTACTTTGACAGTGGGGGACAAGGGCATTTAATGCCCGTCGCCGTCGACCCCAAAAGCTCCCGCCTTAGCGTCTCCGTCCGCCACGGCGATGGATCCACCACTGTGGAGTGCCACCGTGTCCCCCAGGCTGCACAGCCATCCGCCACGCGTCCCTGGATAGGCCCCAGGGCGACGCGTGGGCCGATGAGCTGGAGCGCGGGCACACAGCGCAGCCTTCCCGGCAAGCACCTTGCCGGGGCCTTGATCTTGCCGGGCCCGGGAGCTTGCCGCTCCCCGGGCCCTTGCCGGGACGCATATAGCGCCGAGGCGTTGTCTTCTAGTCTTCCTGGCAAGCTCCTCTTGCCAGGGCCTTGTGCTAGAGGGGTAGTCTTGAGCCTGGTACGGCCTTCCCGGCAAGCTCCTCTTGCCAAGGTCTCGATCTTCTGTCTTGTATACTTTGTTTTTGAATGGTTTGATAGGGAGCAGGAAGGTCTCCGGCGAGCACGCGGTAAACCTTTGCCGCGGGAAGCTGCAACTGCACGTGCACAAGTTGGGGTACTGAGGTACCCCTACCTTAGTACACCGACAGGAGCCCCCGGGCCTGGGCCACACACGGTGCCGAGCGCTGTTGGGCCAGGCCCAAAACAGTGCACGGGCACCCGCGGCCCGCGGCGCGCCGAATCCACTTCCGTATCCGCCGCACCCCACCGTAACGGCACGCGTCGATCGCGGCGTCGTGGGATGGGACGTGCCCACAATCTCTTAATGGAAAGGGCGAAACGCCCCCCACTCCCCCATAAAAGCAGAGGAAGCGGGCGCGGTTCCCCTCCTTGCGCTTTCATTGCATCGTCTCCTTCCTCCAGAGATCTCTCTTGTGCTCTGCCTCCACACCTCCGCCGCCGCCGAGCTCTTCATCCCCCTCCTTCCGCCGCGTCCGCCATGGCCCCAAAGACCGACAAGGCGAAGGCGGAGAAGTCCAAGAGGGAGAAGTCGGAGCAAGCGGCGAAGCTCGCCGCGTACCGGAAGCAGCATCTCGTCTTCCCGCCGAGGCTTGGCGCGCGGGAGCTCTGGAACAAGTACTACTTGTTCTGGGCCAAGGAAACCAAGGCGCATCCCCGCACGCGAGCGTATCCGGCCGCCGCCAAGGACAGCTACCCCAGCGGGTACTACTTCTTCGCAGCTTTCTTTCACTGCGGTCTGTGTCCTCCTTTCTCGAATTTCTTCTGTGATGTCATGCACACCTACGGCCTCCACCTCCTTGACTTCACCCCCAACGTCATTCTCACCATGGCGGTTTTCGCACACATGTGCGAAAACTTCATAGGGGTACAGCCCAATGTAGCGCTTTTTAGGCACTTTTTCACTCCTAGAGCAGAGGCCGATGCCCCCCTCTCCGGAGGAATTTCCTGGGTCTTCCGTCTAAACAAGAAGGGGTCCTACTTGCCGGGGGAGCTCCGCGGCAAGTGGGAGGAGTGGCGTGCGGAGTGGTGCTGGGTCGTCGAAGACCAGCCGCAAGCTTTCACCGCGCCGCGCACAACGCCCATCGTGCGCGGCAGGGACTGGAGCGAGTTAGACTCGGACGACATCAAGCTCGACATCGCCCTCGTCCGTATTCTTCGTCTTCGGGTGGCTCAGCTGTCCGTTGCAGAGGTGGGCGCAGACTTCCTTCGCCGCCGCATCGCCCCTCTCCAAGACAGGAAGAGGCCGGCCTGGGAGTACGGCGGCCCGGCGGACATAATGAGGCTGCGCCCCGGGCTCAACTTCAACTTCACGACGCTCGAGCTGAGGGGGATGGTCCGGGAACTCTTCAAGTATGACCCGGCACACCCTGAGTGGTTCCGAGCTCCCCGGGGAGTGGTGCCGCTCTGCAACAACATCGTCCGGGACCGCATCCTCGCCATGATGCCCGCGTGCGATTCGCACGGCGTGGATCGCATGTGGATCGCGCCCAAGCCCATCGACGTCCTCAACTTCTACGACAACCTCGTGGAGGTGGCGAAGAACAAGAGTGACATCAAGGAGCACACGCGGGACACCACCGACCAGGAGATTGCCTATATGGCTTCTCGGGCTGAAGAGGCCGCTGCAGCCGCAGCGGCAGGAGACTTCGGGTACACGCCTGCTGAGGCGGAGGCTGCGGATGCGACCAGCCAGGCGGAGGAGGCGGAGATCCGCAGACTGCTGCAGCTCCCTCCCGACGCGCTCGCCGGGGTCCCCTCGCTGAGGCACTCCGGGATCCACGGAATCGTGGCCGAGGCCGCGGCAATGGAAGGCGCCGCCGGAGGGAACAGAGGCGCCGCGAGGAGCGGAGGCGCCGGAGGAAGCGGAGGCGGCAAGGGAAAAGAGGCCGCAGCGCAGGGCGCTGGGCCCAGCGAGCCGGCCGGGGAAGAGGGGGAGGAGGAGGCCGAGGACTCCGGCGGATCTACGGAGCTCTACGCCGACGACCTCTCCTCGTCGGAGAGTTCCCCGCCCCCGGCAAGCCCAAGGCAGTCTCCGCAGAAGCGTCTCCGCAAGACGGCGACGGGGGAGAGGGCGCAGGCGCCCCGGCAACAACCAGCTCGCCGGGCAGCTCCCCGGGGGAGCCAAGCCGCGCCAAGGGCGACCGGCGCACCAGCCACAGCAGAGGCGGCCCGCGCGCGGGCCACGACGGAGGCACCTCGCAGGCCGGCGCCGAGCCGACAGGGGTCTTCTCGGAGCGGAGCAGCGGCTCCGCCCGCTCCTCGGGCGCCGGCTACCACAGGGGCTGGGTCTTCGCAGCCCCCAGCCCCGGGGACCACCAAGCGCGCGAGGGAATCTTCGTCTTCCACTCCTCGCGCCGACGCGCCCACGGTGGAGTACGACTTCTCCGCCCTGAGCGAGGACGACGAGGAGGACCAGGAGTAAGGATCCAAGACCTTACGCCTTCTCGAGTTTTGTCTTGATTTCTGTTGATGCTGACTCTGTTCATTGCTTTGATTTCAGGACCTTGACCCAGCGCGCGGCGAAGAAGGCCAAGGCGCCTGTGGTCGAGGCCGCGGAAGACCCAGCCGCCGCGGCGACAGGAGGCGCGCCGGAGCCGAGCCTGCCGGACCCGAGCGCTGCTCCGAGGAGCAGCCCCCAGCGCAGCCCCCAGCGTAAGTCCGGGGTTTATTCTTTCGCTTGTCGGGGTACGCTTGAGGATTTCGTCTTCTTTCATCATCTTGACGTTTCTTATCTTGATTTGTGCAGAGGTGGAGCCACAGCGGGAAGAGCGCCCGGAGACCGTCGTCGAGGAGCCGCAGGCCCCGCCGTCCCCGCCAAGGCAGAACTCTCCGGCAAGGGAGAGTGCTCCGCCAAGGGCGGGTACTCCGCCAAGGCAGAGTACCCCGCCAAGGGCGAGCAGCCCGGCGAGGGTGGCTACTCCGACAAGGCCGAGCTCTCCGGCGAGGGAGCCCGCCGCTGAGGACGTCCGCCAAGGTATGTTCTGTAGCTTGTCTTCTTGGCTTTGTCTCTTTTTGGATCTTTGCTTGAGCTTGAACTTCTTTCTCTTCTTTTTCTTTTTAGATCCTCCTCCTCCCGAGCCGATGGAGACTGAGGTCATCAACATCGAGGACGAGGAGGGCGCGCAGGGCGGCGGCGACGACGTTCCTGTCGTTGAGGACGCGGCGAGAGCCGCCGATCCGGCCGCGCGGGAGACCGCTCCGGCTGCGGGCGCAGCGGCCGGGGAGGGGGACGGCGACCGCACCGCCGACCCGGAGGCGGCGGGAGCATCGGATGCTGCGCCGGCCGCCGACCCCTCCGCCAGCAAGGAGCAGGGGTACTACCTTGAGGCCCCCAACGGCGTCTTCATCCAGATGCCTTGGGGGTCTTCATCGCGAGCTCCCGCGGAGGGCGAGGCGTTTGACGGAGAAGTCCTCGCCTCCGCGGGCCTGAAGATCGTCGAGGCGCCCGGCGGGAGTGAGGGGCCCGAGGAGGAGAAGCTGCTCCACCAGCTCCTGGCCCTTTACCGGGCCAGGCAGGCGAAGCTCGCCTCCCGGGAAGCCCTTGCCGCCAAGGCCGCCGCGGAGATGGAGAAGCGCGCGGCAGAGGTCAGCGCCGCCAACCAGGCGGCCCTCCGCGAGGTGGCGGAGGAGCGCGAGCGTCTCGCCGGCGAGTACCAAGAATGGGTGCTGGAGAAGGCCGAAGCTGAGGAACAGCAGCGGCTCGCCGGGGTGGAGCTGTCCCGGCGAGAAGGAGAGCTCGCGCAGCGGAAGGTCGAGCTCGACTCCCATGAGGAGGATCTTGCCGCTCGCGAGACAGCCCTTGGCGGGGAATTGAAGGAGGCGAAAGCCGCCGCGGTTGCCGCGGAAAACGCCAAGAAGGAGCTCGCCGCCAAGGTCGTACAGCTGGAGAAGGCGCTGGAGGTGAGCGCGGAGAAGGTTGCCGCGCTCATCACGGAGCGCGAGAAGGACGCCCACACAAATTCAGAGCTCCAGGTGAGCCTCTCTAAGAGGGGCGACGAGTTGAAGGCCGCCAAGGACTCCATCGAGGACTTGGAGCTGAAGGTTACTACTCTGAAGGATTCGCTCGACGCTGCCCGGGCTCAGGAGAACAAGCTGAAGGAGGAACTCCGCAAGGAGCGGACCTTGGTGGACAGCGTCAACAAAGCATCCGAGCTCTTCCGCCAGACCATTGAGGTATGGACCGAAGACTTGGTATCTTCTGCGTCCAACATTGACCAGGAGCTGCTGGCGCTGAAGGTTGAACATCTCATCTACTCGCCGGATCCGGATCTCCCGCACAGCGCCAAGCTTAGCCTCTTCTTCAGAGGGATCGCGCCGGCCCTTGCAGGTCTCCGGAACCAAATCCCCGCGCAGCTGGCCGAGGAGTCGCGCCTGCTCTGCGCGGGAACTCTGGAGCGGGTGCTGACGAAGATCGTGTACCGCAACCCGGGGATCAATCTCACCAACGTTCTTCGCAGCTTGCCGGCTGATGCGGACACGGAGGCCCTGAAGGAGCAGGTCGCCCACATCATCGCCAAGGTGGCTAAGCTCGGCAGGAAGGAGGGCGACCGCGTAGATTAGGGCTCCGTTATCTTTATCTCTTTTTACTGCTGCACATTATGTCATGAACTTATTAGTCCATTGCGACAAGTTATCCTTTGTAAGATATTTATCTCATTTTGATCAATCAGTGCAATGTTATCTTCCTTGTCTTAATCTTTGACTTTGTATGTTTTTCACCCTACGCTCCCGGGGAGCCTGCCGGCAAGGGACCTTTGCCGCGAGCGCTGAGTGCTGGACTCTGAGCAGCCTGCTGGCCAAGGTCTTACCGGCAAGCAACCTCACCGCGGCTAGTCGCAACGCACTTAGCTTGCTGAGCGTACTCGGAAACGAAGCAAGGGCGCGACACTTGTCGCAGCTCACTTAGATCGTTGAGCGAACTCGGAAGCAAGATAAGGGTGCGGCAAGCTACGGGTAGGTTCCTCCGCGCACAGGTTTTCCATACAAAGTGTGATTGTTCAAGGAAGACAACTGAAATTTAAAATTTGAACTGGTCAAACTCTAACAACTTAGCTTTCATATATTGCTCGCTTTCCGGTAAGGCTTCTCTTTCTTGAACAGCACTTGATTTCTCCTCCATCTCCTTCCCCCTCGGCAAACTTGTGCGCGGGGAACGTTCCTTCTGCTTAAGAGGAAAGAAAAAGGAGAGGGAAACAAGTATATGGCCTTCCGGCGTGCTAATGCTTACCGTATACTTGGGTGTTGCACCAAATGCCAAACAGAACATGCAAATAGCAAAGAAAAGCATGCAAAAGGCAATCGGTGCGAAAAACACGAAAACTTTACTGATGCACGGGGTCTGCGCCCGGCTTTGTACAAAGGGTTACATGCAACAGCGGCAAAGCTTGTACAAAAGGTGGTTGCCGGAGCGGATCACGGCAACCGCGCCTTATGGGTGAAACTTGCGAAGATGCTCTATGTTCCAGGAGTTGCTCACCGGTAAGCCTTCTTCGGTCTCGAGGCGGACAGCGCCGGGCCTCGTGACTTGTCTCACCCGATAAGGGCCTTCCCACTTCGGCGTCAACTTGTTGGAATTCTTGGCGGACTGAACACGCCGAAGAACAAGGTCGCCTTCCTCGAGACTCCTGGCCTTGACCTTGCGGCTATGGTAGCGACGCAAGGCTTGCTGGTATCGAGCAGCTCGTACAGCAGCCTGGAGACGTCCCTCCTCGAGGAGCAATGCGTCATCTTGCCGCAGTTGCTCTTGCTCGAGCTCATCATAAGCGAGCACTCGAGGAGATCCGTATACGAGTTCCGTGGGGAGAACTGCCTCTGCTCCATAGACTAGAGCAAAAGGTGTCTGTCCGGTGGCTCGACTTGGTGTCGTTCTGATTGACCAAAGAGCCGCCGGTAGCTCCTCTATCCAATTTCTTCCGCACTTGCGCAGCCTGTCAAAGGTCCTCGTCTTGAGTCCGCGCAGCACTTCAGCATTGGCCCTCTCCGCTTGACCGTTGCTCCTCGGGTGAGCAACAGAAGCGAAACAGACCTTGGCGCCAAGGTCTTGGACGTACTGCATGAAGGTGCGACTAGTGAATTGTGTACCGTTGTCGGTGATGATCCTGTTAGGGATCCCGAAACGGCAAACAATCGACCTGAAGAACCTGACTGCTGACTGTGCTGTCACCTTTCTCACCGGCTCCACTTCTGGCCACTTTGTGAACTTGTCGATTGCAACGTACAAGTACTCAAAGCCCCCGACGGCTCGGGGGAAGGGGCCGAGGATATCGAGCCCCCAGACTGAGAAGGGCCAGGACAAAGGGATTGTTTGGAGAGCTTGAGCTGGCTGATGAATCTGCTTTGCATGGAACTGGCACGCTTCACACTTGGTTACTAGTGCAGTTGCATCTTGGAGGGCTTCTTGCCAAAAGAACCCTTGCCGGAAAGCCTTCCCGGCAAGCGCCCTTGCGCCAATGTGGTGGCCGCATATGCCTCCGTGTATTTCCGCCAACAGCTTCTGTCCATCTTCCCTGGAGATGCACTTCAGTCTGACACCATTGAGTCTTCTTCTGTACAGCTCGTTATCCACGAACTGGTACATACTTGACTGCCTGGTTATCTTCTCTATTTCTTCTGGGTCGTCGGGAAGTTCTCCAGTTTGCAGAAAACGGACTATCTGCTGTGCCCATGCCGGAGCCTGAGGTTCAACGGCAAGGACTAAAGGCTCGAGGGCCGCTGCGGGGACCTCAGCTTCTACGGCGAGGACCTCTGGTTCTGCCGGAGCTGAAGGCCCCCCGACAAGCTCGCCGGGGCGAGGCTTGTCGGGAACACTTGCTTCAACTGTACAGACCCGAGGATCTGCAGGAGCAAACTGTTCCTCAGCGTTGTGGTTGTTGATCTTGGGGACCTTGGCGGCGGTTTCAGGAAGATCCGCCGGCAAGTAGTCGCCGGAGACCAACTTTCTCTTCTTGGACTGCCCAATTGATGGTGTAACGGATGGTTGAGTCAGCTTGAGCAAGAAGGTCCCTGGTTCCACAGGTAACTTCATCGCAGCACACTTTGAAAGGCCATCTGCAATCTCATTTTGAGCTCTCGGGACGTGCTCCATCTGCAGACCTTCAAAGTGCTCTTCAAGCTTCCTCACTTCATCGACATAAGCTTCCATCAAAGGGCTCTGATAGCTCTTGTTAACTTGCCGGACCACCAACTGAGAATCTCCCCGCACAATCAGCTTCTTGATCCCAAGTTCGGCCGCAATCCTGAGGCCGGCAAGCAAGCCTTCATATTCTGCGGTGTTGTTTGTCGCTTGCTCCCTGGGAAAGTGCATCTGGATAACATATTTGAGGTGCTCTCCGGTTGGCGCGATGAGTACCACGCCAGCACCGGCGCCTTGCAGCGAGAAGGCACCATCAAAATACATTACCCATTCACTTGTTGCTTCTTGTACGGGTGCACTTGTTTCTTGGACTTCTTCATCGGGCGTTGGGGTCCACTCAGCTATGAATTCTGCCAAAGCTCGGCTCTGTATGGTTGAAGTGCTTTCAAATTTGAGTCCAAAGCTTGACAGCTCCAGTGCCCACTCAACGATCCTGCCTGTTGCTTCGGGGTTATGCAATATCCTCTTCAGCGGAAAGCGAGTGACCACTGTTATCTCATGGGCTTGGAAGTAATGGCGCAGCTTTCTCGAGGCCATGAGGAGGCCGAAAAGCAATTTTTGCACACCAGAGTACCTTGATCTAGCCCCCTGAAGAAGGGAACTTACAAAATACACTGGGCGCTGCACCATCTTCTTCCGTACCTCACTTTGTTCCTGCGCAGTGTCTTCCTTGTCGGGGCCAGAGCTTGCCGGAGTAGCCCCCTGCTTGTCGCTGGATTCGCTTGCCGGTGGTGCTGACTCCTCGTCGGACTCCCTCTCCGCTACTAACGCAGCACTAACCACCTGGTTGGTTGCCGCTAAGTATAGCAACAACTTTTCCTGTGGTCTAGGTGCGACAAGTATTGGAGTGGAGGACAGGTACCGTTTCAAATCCTACAGCGCCGCCTCCGCTTCCGGAGTCCACCTCATGGGACCTGCCTTCTTCAAAATTTTGAAGAAAGGTAGGGCGCGTTCTGCAGATTTTGAAATGAACCTACTGAGGGCAGCTACGCAACCTGCAAGTCTTCTGACATCCTTGACGCGCTTTGGGGCCTCTATCTGCTCAATGGCTTTAATCTTGTCGGGGTTGGCTTCAATCCCCCTCTGTGATACAAAGAACCCGAGAAGCTTGCCGGAGGGGACTCCAAAGACGCACTTCTCGGGGTTCAACTTGAGCTGTATTCTACGCAGGTTCTGAAACGTCTCTTCCAAATCTTGGATCAGGGTTTCCTTGCTCTTGCTTTTCACCACGATGTCATCCATGTAAGCTTCTACATTTCTATGGATCTGTGGCTCAAAAGCAGTGTATACTACCCTTGCAAAGGTTGAGCCTGCATTCTTCAATCCAAATGGCATGCGAATAAAGCAATAAGTGCCACATGGAGTGATAAATGCAGTCTTCTCTTCATCCTCCTTGGCCATGAAAATCTGATGATAACCTGAGTATGCATCAAGAAAACAGAGTAGCTCACATCCGGCAGTGGAGTCAACGATCTGGTCAATGCGCGGCAAAGGGAATGGATCCTTGGGACATGCTTTATTCACGTCGGTGAAGTCTATACACAGTCTCCATTTCCCGTTGGCCTTGCGCACGACGACTGGATTTGCCAACCACGGCGGATGGATCACACCTCTAACTAGGCCTGCTGCCTCTAGCTTCTTGATTTCTTCGTTGATGAACTCTTGGCGCTCCACGGCTTGCTTCCTCACTTTCTGTTTGATAGGCCGCGCATGAGGATAGACAGCAAGCTTGTGCTCAATCACCTTCCTGGGAACACCGGGGATGTCAGATGGTTGCCAGGCAAACACATCGACATTCGCCCGCAGGAAGGCAACGAGCGCGCTTTCCTATTTGCTGTCAAGGGTGGCACTGATGGTGAAGGTACCACCAGTGCCGTCCTCCTTTGCGGACACTTTCTTGGTTGCCGGAGGAGCGGCCATTCCTTTCTTACTCTTGCCGGTGGAGCTCGATGGAACGTCCTCGACGGCAGTGCAGCACTCCGAAGAGGTGCGGTTACCGGAGTGGGTCCCAGAGCACTTGCCGGACTTGGTCTTCGTCTTCTTCCCCCCGGGAGCTTCAGCGGCAAGAGTGTCCTTCTCGGCTGCAGCTGCTGCTTCCCGGTAGATCTTGTCGGCGCAGATAAGCGCGTCCTTCTTGTCGCCGTGGACAGTGATGACGCTTATCGGCCCCGGCATCTTGAGTACGTTGTAGGCATAATGGGAAGCTGCCATGAACTTGGCGAGGGCAGGACGGCCGAGTATTCCATTGTAGGGCAACGGAATATCGGCAACGTCGAAAGTGATGCGCTCAGTCCTGAAGTTGAGCTCCCCGCCAAAGGTCACCGGCAGAGTGATCTTTCCCTTGGGCTTGCTCCTTCCCGGGTTGATTCCTTGGAATGAACCGGTCTCTTCGAGCTCGCCATCTGGAATCTGGAGTTTCTTGATCACAGCAGAGGAGATCAAGTTCAGCCCGGCCCCGCCGTCAACCAACATTTTGGTGACCTTGAGGTTGCGGATGGTGGGTGAGACCAGCATCGGCAAGCACCCGACCGCAGTGGTGCGGTCAGGGTGATCCTCAAGATCAAAAACGATGGGCGTGCTGGACCATTTGAGGAGCCTGCGCGACTCCACGGGCGGCTCCGCCGCATTCACCTCACGCACCCACTGCTTGAGTTGGCGGTGGGAGGTGTGCAGAGAGGCGCCACCGTCGACGCACAGGACCTCCGTGGCCTTCTGGAACTCCTGCTCGTTGTTATCTTCGTCCTTCATGTCTTCATCGTCGTCCTCTTCGTCCTTGTCGCGGCCCCGGGGAGGTCGATCTCCTTGCCGCTGCTTGGCCTTGCCGCGACGCCCTCCCCGGCCGTTGAACGGCCGCTTCTTGCTTGTCTCCTCCCCGCCACCTTGGGCCTTCTCCTTGTCGCGCCTCTCGTACTCAGCTTTCTGCTGCTCGACGAGATATTCGACGCGCTTGCAGTTGGAGAGATCGTGACCCTTGGTGCGGTGGATCTTACAGTATTGCTTGTCGGAGCTGCCCGGCTTGTCGACCGCCGCTGCAGGGTCAGGCTCCTTGCCGGAGCCGCCAGCCTGCGCTTGCTTGGCGGGGGCCTCCTTGCCGGACTTCTCGACGGCAAGCACCTCTTTTTTGCCCTTCCTTCTGTTATTCCGCCGCCGGCTCTTCTTTGCCGGGGCGGTGTCGTCGCTGTCGCTTCCTCCTGCGCCAGCATCCTCCCCGGGGAGTCTCCTCCCTTCTTCCGCGCGTGCGCACTTGTCGGCCAGAGCATAGAGCTCGCTGACATCCCGAATCTTGGTCATCGCCATTTCCTCACGCATGCGGCGGTTACGCACGTTCTGGTGGAACGCGCTGATAACCGCGGCAGGGTGGACATCAGGGATGTTGTGCTGCACACGGCTGAAGCGTTGGATGTACTTGCGCAGGGTTTCGCCTTCCTTCTGGGCCAAGATGTGGAGATCGCTCTCCTGGCCGTGGGGTTTGTGGCCGCCGGTGAAGGCGCCAACAAACTGGTGGCAAAGGTCGGCCCAAGAAGAGATAGAACCTTCCGGCAAGTGCATAAGCCACGAACGGACGTTCGGCTTTAGCACGAGCGGGAAGTAGTTCGCCAAGATCTTCTCGTCGCGCCCCCCGGCAGCTTGCACTGCGATGGTATAGACGCTGAGGAATTCCGAGGGGTGCGTCTTGCCGTCGTACTTCTCCGGTACGTCGGGCTTAAAATTCTTCATGCTGGGCCACTGGACGCGCCGCAGCTCACGGGTGAACGCAGGGCAGCCTGCCGCGTACGGCAAGTCGCCTGGCTCACCGGGCGCGTGCGCGTCGACAGTGTTTCCAGCTCTCTTGTCTGATTGTCGCCGAGCTTCTCGGCGGCGCTCGATTGTGGTCCGAGCGTCTTCTTCTCGCCGGTCGTCGAGGACCTGGCGCTGGTCCCGACGAGCCCGCGGGTCCGACGAGGCCGTGGAGCCGTCGTCGGCGTTGTTCCGGCGGGGCGGCGTCTTCTGCTTCTGCGGCGGGGAGTGCACGCTTGTCGCACCCCCGGCGGTCTTGTCGCCGTCAGCCTTCGTCTTCTCAGCTTGCCGCAGCCGTGAGGTCGACGGCTGCTGTGGAGAATCGTTGTTGGCGAAGTCTATCAGGCTCCGGATGGTGGCCCTCCATTCTTCGGCCTTGTCGGCCGCTGGAGGGAAGTCGAGGAGCAGTTGCGCCCTTGCGAGCGCTTCTGCTGGAGTGGAGGGGAACGCGGGCGAGCGGTGCGAGGAGCGGGATACGCTCGGACTCCTAACAGCGTTAGAAGGAGCGGGGTCCCGTGCCGGCGCCTTCGCTTTGCTTGTGCCCGGACGGGGGTCCGGGGCGTCCCGCGAGCCTCCGGTTTGGCCTTGCCCCAGCAAGCGGATACCACCTCCCGTGGTATGGCGCTGCTGGGTCGTTGTGTGCTGAGAGGGACGCGGCGCGTCCACGGAGACCGAGGTTCGGTCGTCCGTCCTGTTCTTAGATCTGGTGGCGCCGTGAGTGTCCTCACCGGCGACCACCCTTCCGACGGCATCTCCCCCGCCCACCGTTGGCTCTGGTAGCGGCGGGTGAGACACAGACGGGCCTCCGACCTCCGAAGCCTTCTTCTTCGGGGCCATGGAGTTGTTGCTGGTGAAGTTGACGAATTCGGAGAGGTTGATGAAGAATGCGCCCGCGCGAACGCCGGATGAGGTTCGCACAACCTCGACGCCCCCTACCTGGCGCGCCAAAGATGTCGGGGGAAACTGTCCGCCACGAACACCTATGGGACCGGAGCCCCTTGTCTGTGCGGTACGAGGGCGGAGGGAGCACAAAGAGCAGATCGTAGCGAGCACGCGGGCAGTTTTACCCAGGTTCGGGTCGCGGTAGACGCGTAAAACCCTACTCCTGCTTAGTTGTGTATTGAGTTTGAGTGCTCGGGAGCTTGAAGAAGCAGCTACACCGAGCGTGAGAGTGATCTAGGTTCCGAACCCCCTCCACGTTGTGCATGGGCCTCCTTTTATAGTGCAAGGGGTCACCGACAGGTGTCAACGTAGGAGAAAGGGGTAAAAACGTAAAAGAGGTGGTAGTTGTAACAGCGCGGGAACAGTGGAGCTACAGTGCAGAACAGTGGTCTATACCTACTTTGACAGTGGGGGACAAGGGCATTTAATGCCCGTCGCCGTCGACCCCAAAAGCTCCCGCCTTAGCGTCTCCGTCCGCCACGGCGATGGATCCACCACCGTGGAGTGCCACCGTGTCCCCCAGGCTGCACAGCCATCCGCCACGCGTCCCTGGATAGGCCCCAGGGCGACGCGTGGGCCGATGAGCTGGAGCGCGGGCACACAGCGCAGCCTTCCCGGCAAGCACCTTGCCGGGGCCTTGATCTTGCCGGGCCCGGGAGCTTGCCGCTCCCCGGGCCCTTGCCGGGACGCATATAGCGCCGAGGCGTTGTCTTCTAGTCTTCCTGGCAAGCTCCTCTTGCCAGGGCCTTGTGCTAGAGGGGTAGTCTTGAGCCTGGTACGGCCTTCCCGGCAAGCTCCTCTTGCCGGGGTCTCGATCTTCTGTCTTGTATACTTTGTTTTTGAATGGTTTGATAGGGAGCAGGAAGGTCTCCGGCGAGCACGCGGTAAACCTTTGCCGCGGGAAGCTGCAACTGCCCGTGCACAAGTTGGGGTACTGAGGTACCCCTACCTTAGTACACCGACAGTTTTCTACGTGGGCTGAAGCCCGCTCAACCCCGCCTATAAGCAGCGATTTTGTTTCCCCTCGGCCGCTTTCTCCTCCCTGAGCGAAACCCTACCTATCCGATCTCGCTTTCTCTCGCTCGTGTGGCGGCAGCCGTAGATTGGAGGCAACCAAGCGCGACAACGGCGGCCGGAGTAGCTGCTCTCTCCTCCCTCTCTCGTCGAGTTCCTTCAGGGCGCCCTAATGCGGAAGCTGCTCATTACGTCTGGGCCAGCCATGGCGCGTGGCACCAGAGCCAGCGTGCACCGTGGCTGGACTAGACTGGTCGCGCGGCGGCGACCAGCCAGTGTGCGTGATGTGTGTTCCCACTTCCCAGTGTGACTACTTGCGTACGTCATCCGATCCCTATTGCAGGATTGAACTCTCTGGTGCCACTCGTCTATACACTCTCAATTCCATTGGTGCAAGTGAGGCAGAGGAGGAGGCATGGTGATGTGGGTATTCGGTTATGGCTTCACGGAGTGAAACCCCTGGTTCGCCTACGATTAACTAATGAGTCGGGCCGCTGTTGTTTGACCTCCCGCACTTCTCAGATACATCTGGTTGACTCTCCGTTTTGGGGTTTTTGTCACTTCTGAGGTACAACTCGTTGACCCTCTGTTCTTGGGTTTTGTCTGTCAGATTGACATGGAGCACAGACCACAGGGGCACGCCGGAGTTTCGCCGGAGGACCTTGAAGCTCGATCAACAACCTGGGTTAACATGTGTACGACCCTCATCAGAGTTCTTATTGGTCAATCGTGAGATGCTTGTTTTCTTTTAGACAGTGAGATGCTTGTATAGTTGTACTTATTTGCTAGGCCAGATAATCATTTTCTGTATCATTAGTCTTGAACTAGAATATGGAAGCTAGTTTATACGTGTCACCAAATTGAAAATTGTAAGCTGAATTAATATTTTACCTGCTCTGATTTACCTTTTAGAGAAATTATTATGAGAGATAGTATATGTGAAATGGGTTGGTAAGGAGTAAATAGTTAGCTGCAGTAAAATATTGGTTGTTTAACGAAGTAATGAATAGATTTGCAAGTGAATTAATGTTGTAGAACTGCGGTTGGAGTTTTATGTGCGGTTCAGCACGATTTTGTCAAATTACTAATGGAGAACTAATTCCCTGAACTCTTGTGGCAATGAGAAGTGATACTGACAATATATGGTAATACAGATTACTGTCCAAGCAAGCTGATAGTTCATCTAAAGATGAAGGCCTAAATGAGTTTCTTTTACCATATTGTAATTGTAAGCAATTTAGTTTCAGATGGAAGTATCTTATTGATCACACTTCCCTTCAGTGTGTGCCAAGGACAACACCTGAGCTATGAAAAAGGTATTCATGATTTCTTCACTGTTCTAGGCTGCTTGAAGGTTTCTTCCTTCGATGCTTTGTCGAATATTTTGTTTTTTCACACCATTTTAATTTGCGAAGGAGTACCTACTACAAATGCTAATTTGTTTCTCTCTGGATTTTGAACTTTAAGTTGATCTATTATTTATGTGTGGCCTCTTAATTCCAATACTTCTCTTACTTCTGGTGTATTGATACATGTTTATTCCAATCTAATATTTTAGATGACCTTTGTTGCTCACAAATACGACATGTTTAGTTCTGTTCATATCACTTGTTAGAAAAGTACTAACATGTCTTTTCTCTGAAGATTCCAACCTAGAGATCCGAGTCATGAGAAGTGTAATATGCATGTTGTTTACAGACCAATTGGTTTGTAATGTGATGAGAAAATTGGCCAATGGAAAGATTGGCTTAAAAAGACCACAAGCTCATAGTACGTTTTGAATCGGCCAAGGCCAAACTAATATCAGAGGAAAAAACTATAAAGAAAATAATTGTTAAAAAGCTAGTAGAAAATGGCAGCTGCTCATAAAAAGTTGTCTAGATCAGCTACTATTGGGTTGCAAATTGGCTATGGCCCACCTAAAAAATGAGCTGAATTGTTGGGCTTGGCCCATTTGACACCAACCGCGCATTAGCCCACCAAAAATCTAGAGACGGTAGCTTCGTCACTGAAGGTCCCATATCTGGTGACGTTTTTTGCGCGTTGCGTCACTACGAATAATCTATGACTAGGATTCCGTGACGATGCTAGTGACGCATGAGAAATGTCACACATCAGTATTTTGTGACGTATTTAGCTATTATGTGACATTTTGTAGCTCGTCACAGTAGGTCCGATCTCTTGTAGTCGTCGCCATCGTCATCATCAACCTTCCTCCATTACCAATTCCATGATGCTCACCGTCGTGTGTGAGTAATTCCATCGTAGGCTTGCTGGACGGTGATGGCTTGGATGGGATCTATCATGTAATCGAGTTAGTTTTGTTAGGGTTTGATCCCTAGTATCACTATGCTTAATGCTTGTCACTAGGGCCCGAGTGCCATGATTTCAGATCTAAACCTATTATGTTTTCATGAATACATGTGTGTTCTTGATCATATCTTGCAAGTCTATAGTCACCCACTATGTGTTATGATCCAGCAACCCCGAAGTGACAATAATCGGGACCACTCCCGGTGATGACCATTGTTTGAGGAGTTCACGTATTCACTATGTGTTAATGGTTTGGTCTGGTACTGTATTAAAAGGAGGCCTTAATATCCCTTAGTTTCCAATAGGACCGCGCTGCCACGGGAGGGTAGGACAAAAGATGTCATGCAAGTTCTTTCCCATAAGCACGTATGACTATATTCGGAATACATGCCTACATTGCATTGATGAACTGGAGCTAGTTCTGTGTCACCCTAGGTTATAACTTCTACAAGATGAATTGCATCCGACATAATTTCCCATCACCGATCCAATGCCTACGAGCTTTACCTATATTGCTAGTTGCTTATTTACTTTTCCGTTGCTACTATCACAAAAACTACAAAAATACTATCGTTACTTTTATTGCTGCTATCGCCACTATCATATTACTTTGCTACTAAACTATCTTGCTGCAGATAGAGTAAATTACTCAAAGCCACCACATTTGTGGCGAGGATACTCCTAAACTACCACTTTTGACAAAAGTTTCAAGAAAACACCACTTCTGCGTCAAGTGAGTAACAAATCACACTGATTCAAAATTAAGCCGCGTCTAACAGCAAAACCGATAGGTTGGCCCCACATGTCAGGCTGATTTGGCATGCCTACATGGACAATATGATGAGGCGGAAGATGGACCCACCTGTCGGCCTCCCATCTCTTTTCACCCTTTTTTTCTTTTCTTCTTCCCTCTTTTCCTCCTCCTCCTCTCTCCCCTCTCACTGACTCCTCTCGCCGCCGCCTCCCATCTCCGGCGACGCACCCCGTCGCCTCCCATCTCCTCCCGCCGCCGCCCTGAGCCCGCACCTGCAGCCTCACCCCCGCACCTGCAGCGCCGCCGCCCACAACCTGCATCACCAAAAGGACGACGACGAGGTCAAACATGGGGAGGAGCCTCGGGGGTGCCAGATTCGGGCACCAGCTACCATTCTTCGGGCCAGCCCCGTCGCCTCCCATCTCCGGCGACGCGCCTCGTCGCCTCCCATCTCCTCCCGCCGCCGACCCGAGCCCGCACCTGCAGTGCCGCTGCGCCGCCCCCGCACCCTGCCGCCCATGCCCGCACCTGCAGCTCAAGGTCGCGGTCGTGGTTGCCTCGCGGGCTGGCTAGGGTAGTCACGCGGGATGAGTGGCGGCGCATCTAGGGTCGTCGGGGCCATGCCGGCGCAGGCGGCGACTGGCTAGATCAGGAGCCCTCGCGCCGGTCGGCTGCAGCCGAGCTCGAGCAACGGGAGAGAGGAGGAGGCCTGGGGGAATAGGGCGGCGAGCAGTGCCCCTTGTGGCTAGTGGCGGCGGCTCCTCTCGGGACAGGGCGAGGGCATGGGCTGGCTGGGATTTGAGGTCGCCGAAGTAGACTACAGGCAGGGAAGAAGAAGAAGAATAGGGGAAAATAAGATGTGTGGCTGACAGGTGGGGCCCCGTCCACCTCAGCAGGTCAACATATTGACTTGGACTAGTCTTTGCCACATCAACCTGCCAGACAGGCCTCACCCGTCAGTTTCGCTATTAGACGCGGCTTAGTTCAGAATTAGTGTGATTTGTTACTCACTTGCCGCGGAGGTGGTGGTATTTTGTGATTTTTGGCTAAAGCGGTGGTTTAGGAGTATCCTCTCCACAAATGTGGTGGCTTTGAGCAATTTACTCCTGCAGATACTAAGTTTCCAGGTGTGGTTGAATTGACAACTCAGCTGCTAATACTTAAGAGTATTCTTTGGCTCCCCTTGTGTCGAATCAACAAATTTGGGTTGAATACTTTACCCTCGAAAACTGTTGCGATCCCCTCTACTTGTGGGTTATCAAGACTATTTTCTGGAGCCATTGCCGGGGAGCATAGCTCTATTCTTTAAGTCACTTGGGATTTATATCTGTTGATCACTATGAAGAATTTGAAGGACTCAAAAACCAAGATCTTACCCTCAACTACGAGGGGAGGTAAGGAACTACCATCTAGCTCTGCACTTGATTCTCCTTCTGTTATGAGTAAACTTGCGACAGCTACTCCTGCTATTGAATCTGATATGTCGTATGTTCTTGATGATGCTACTTCTTCTATGTATGATGAAACCACATCTATGCCTGATACTGTGCCACTAGGTGAATTTCTAGATGAACAAATTGCTAAGGTTAGGGAGAGTGCAAATGTTGAAAATGATGATATTTATGAAATTGATGATGAAACTACTCCCAATAGATATGAATTGCCTGTTGTGCCTGAGGGTTATGTTATGGATGAAGAAACTGCTAGAGATTTTCTTGCTTGCAATGATAGATATGATCTTAAGAAATTATTAGCTAAGCTGAAAGAAAAGTCCTTGAATGCTAGAATGAAACATGACCCTACTTTTGCTACTTCACCTATCTGTGTTACTGATAAGGATTATGAATTCTCTGTTGATCCTGAATTAATTAGTTTGGTTGAGTCTGATCCTTTCCATGGCTATGAGTCTGAAACTGTTGTGGCACATCTTACCAAGTTGAATGATATAGCCACCCTGTTTACCAATGATGAAAAGATTCTCTACTACTATATCCTTAAGTTATTTCCGTTCTCGTTAAAGGGTGATGCTAAGACTTGGTTTAATTCTCTTGATCCTGGTTGTGTGCGTAGTCCCCAGGATATGATGTATTAGTTCTCTACTAAATATTTTCCCGCTCATAAGAAACAAGGTGCCTTACGGGAAATATATAACTTTCCTCAAACTGAAGAAGAGAGTCTCCCACAAGCTTGTGGGATGCTTCTCCAGTTACTTAATGCTTTGCATGATCATCCTCTTGAGATGCATGATATACTAGATGTTTTTTTATAATGGACTAACCGATGCTCCCAGAGACCACCTGGATAGTTGTGCTGGTTGTGTTTTCAGGGAAAGAACAGTTGAACAAGCTGAACTACTACTGAAGAATATGCTGGCCAATGAAAATAATTGGACACTTTCCTGAACCAGCCCCTAAGCCAACTCCGAAGAAAAGAGGTGTTCTATTTCTCAGTCCTGAAGATATGCAGGAGGCAAAGAAATCTATGAAAGAAAAAGGTATTAAAGCTGAAGATGTTAAGAATTTACCGCCTATTGAAGAAATACATGGTCTTGATAACCCGACACAGGTAGTAAAGGTAAATTCTCTTTATAGATTTGATGAAAGTGATATTCCTCGTTATAAGTCTGCTAGCCAATGCTTAGATGAGTTTGACAATTTTATTGTGAAACAAGAAAACTTCAATGCTTATGTTGGTAGACAATTACAACACAATGCTTATATGATTGAACGCTTGAGTGATTATCAGTCTAGAGCTAAAAGTGAACTGAAACTCATTAGTAAACATGCTTCTATGGTCACCACTCAAGTAGAACAAGTACTTAAGGCTCAAAATGATTTGCTCCATGAATTAAATAGTAAGAATAATTATAATGCCATTAGAGTTGTGCCTAGAGGTGGTAGAATGACTCGGGAACCTCTGTATCCTCAAGGCCACCCTAAGAGAATTGAGCAAGATTCTCAGATAGCTAATATAGATGCACCTAGTTCTTCTAAGAAGAAGAAAAAGAAAAATGATAGGACTTTGCATGCTTCTAGTGAACCTGTAGCTAACACACCTGAGAATCCCAATGATATATCTGTTTCAGATGCTGAGACACAATCTGGTAATGAACATGAACCTAGTGACAATATTAGTGATGATGTTCATAATGATGCTCAACCTAGCAATGATAATGATGTAGAGATTGAACCTGCTATTGATCTTGATAACCCACAATCAAAGAATCAACGTTATGATAAGAGAGACTTTGTTGCTAGGAAGCACGGTAGGGAAAGAGAACCATGGGTTCGGAAACCCATGCCTTTTCCTCTGAAACCATCCAAGAAAAAGGATGATGAGGATTTCGAGTGCTTTGCTGAAATGATTAGACATATCTTTTTGCGTATGCGTTTGACTGATGTGCTTAAAACAAATCCTTATGCCAAGTATATGAAAGATATTATTACCAACAAAAGAAAGATACCTGAAGTAGAAACCTCCACCATGCTTGCTAATTACACTTTTAAGGGTGGAATGCCTAAGAAATTAGGAGATCCAGGAGTACCTACTATACCTTGCTCCATTAAGAGAAACTATGTTAAAACTGCTTTGTGTGATCTTGGAGCCGGTGTTAGTGCTATGCCTCTCTCTTTATATCGTAGACTTGACTTGAGTAAGTTGACACCTACTAAAATATCTTTGCAAATGGCCAATAAATCAACTGCTATATCTGTCGGTATTTGTGAGGATGTGCCTGTTGTAGTTGCAAATGTTACTATTCTAACGGACTTTGTTATACTTGATATTCCCGAGGACGATAGTATGTCTATTATTCTTGGAAGACCCTTTTTGAATACTGCAGGGGCTGTTATTGATTGCAACAAAGGCAATGCCACTTTTCATGTCAATGGTAATGAGCATAAGGTACACTTTCCGAAGAAACAACCTCACGTCCACAGTATCAATTATATTGGAAAAAACTTCAATATGACATCCTTATTGTTAGGGAGATACATATCCCCATTGAGGTAACCTAGTGTTATTCGAAAATTCTCTGGTTTCATGTTACTCGGAAAGAGTTTATTAGCAAGGCCCGATCAACCTTGTTAATGGATTCTTTTTGATTGGCATGGGATAGGTGAATCTAGATAGTACAAACCTTATGTATCCCCTTTTACTTTCTGTTAATTAGGATAAATAAAGCAAAAATAGTATTCTCTGTCTGTTTCCAGACGTATCCGAACAATAAAAAAATATCTCGAAAATAAAAGTTCTCCAAATGCCATGAAAATGAAATATGATTTTTTCTAGAATATTTGAGGAAATATGGCACTGAACACACAGCGAGGGGAGCCAACACGTGGCCACGAGGGTCCAGGGCGCGCCCCCTGCCTCGTGGGCCCCACGTGGCCCCCCTTCGCTTATTCCTGCACCCATGCTCTTCTTCCTCCCAAAAAAATCCCCAACCAGCTCAAACCCGAGTTCTAACTCATCTTGCTGCCATTTTCGATCTCCTTGCTCAAAGCACCATTCACCAAACTGTTTGGGGAGATTGTTCCTTGGTATGTGACTCCTCTATTGGTCCAATTAGTTTTTGCTCTAGTGCTTTATTCGTTGCAAATTTATGCTGCTGTGGTGACCTTGTTCTTGAGCTTGCATGTCAAATTTTCTTGGTCCCAAGTAGTTCTAATGCATGATATAGTCTCTAGGCACTTATAGGAATTGTTGCTATCAATCTTGTTGAGTTTGGTTAACTTCTATTTTGAAGTTACTAAAAAATTCAGAAAAATGTCTAGGAGAAACTTCCAAGGTGGTCCTTCAAGGAAGCAAGAACCGAGGCTCGTGTTCCGCGAGCAGGACGATGAACCACCAAGGATTGCTGATGTGCGGCCTTGTGAATTTATGGGTCAAGATGGCATCAAAGATGAATTTTACGCATACGTGCGCAACGCTGACCTCGAGGACTTCATACAAGATAAGTGTCCTCAATACCGTGGCTTAACTGATAGCTTTGTGAGAAGGTTTAAATTTTCATCTTCACGTAATTCTCACACTGTATTGTTTGACCTATATGATAAATCTTATACCATGGACTTATAGGATTTTAATGTTGCTTGCAAACTCCCACAGTGGGGCAGTATGAGTGATCCTCGCAAATCTGAATTTAGAGAATTCCTAGCTAGTATTACAGTGGGGGAATCCAGGGAAGTCACACAGGCTACCATGGGGAGCATACATTTTCCTGCTATTCATTACATTGCTCTCTTTATCGGTAGATGCATAAACGGTAAGGATGAGGCTTCTCACATGTGTGTCCTTGATCTTAGTGTGCTCAGGAGTGTTGTACTGGGTGATAGGCAATATAACTTGGGAGCCATTGTTGCACGTAGACTACACCATAATGGGTTGCATGGAGATTTCTTTGGTGGGATCTATGCTACCCGCATAGCCCGCTTTCTTGGTGTGTCTGTGCACATGAATGATGAACCTTTACCTCCTGCTTATTTAGACCGCCATGCTATGACTAGTCACCGGTTTATAGAGTGGGATAATCAAATCCTCATATATCGACTAATCTTTAACAGGCAACATGCCATCCCTATTGTTCATCCTGCCCCTACTTTGTTTAACTTTCAGGAAAAAGGAATATACACTATAACTATGGAGGAGGCAAATGCTTATTATAACATGACGGAGGCAGCCCGCCTTCGAGCTGCAGCTCAGCATGCAGCATCTGCTGCGTCTCAGTACGACCCCAACTACAACTTTGGATATTCGCCAGGCCAATACTGGCCATAGACCAACTTAGGCCAAAAGCCTAAGCTTGGGGGAGTACGTGTTTCTCACCGACTTACATTCATGTTCACACACTTATTCTAGTTGTCGGTGCTCACACTCTTTCATTGTACCATCCATGTCTAGTTTCAATTTCTTTTTCTTAGTCTTTTTCTTGTGTGCTAGAAAAACCCAGAAAAACCCAAAAAGATTTCTCGTTCTTCTTTTGCTTGTTGGGAGCTTTCCCGTGTAAATAGTTTCTTTTCTTTTCTTTAGGGGTTAAGAGTAGAAGACCATGATTGAAAATGCTTAGTGGCTCTCATATGCTCTATTGTTGATTTAACCTTGAGCCATATTACCTTGTCTTCTCTCTTGTATTAAATGTCTGCAGATTCCAGCATAGTCCAACGCACATGCACTATTATTATTATCCACATCGTTCGGTCGTGCGAGTGAAAGGCAATAAGGATGATATATGATGAACTAATTGAGATGAGAAAAGCTGGTTTGAACTCGACCTCTCTTGTTTTTGTAAATATGATGGCTCGTCCTTCCTGATTCAGCTTGTTATGAATGAAACATGTTTGCAATGACAATTAGAGATCATAGCTGCTTATGCCATGCTTAATTAGCTAAGAGTTTATAATGGTCTATCTTGCATGCCAACATGATATCAAAATGGTTGTGATGTGGTATGATGGGTGGTATCCTCCTTTGAACGATTTAAGTGATCTGACTTGGCACATGTTCACGCATGTAGTTGAAACAAATCAACATAGCCTTCACGATATTTATGTTCATGGTGATTTATATCCTACTAATGCTTGCATTCCTTGTTGATTAATTTTAATGCATGTTCATGACCGTTCTTCCTCTCTAGCTGGTCGCTTCCCAGTCTCTTTCTAGCCTTCACCTGTACTAAGCGGGAATACTGCTTGTGCATCCACTTCCATAAACCCCAAAGTTATTCCATATGAGTCCACCATACCTTCCTATATGCGGTATTTACCTGTCGTTCCATGTAAATTTGTATGTACCAAACTCTAAACCTTCAAATGAAATCCTGTTTTGTATGCTCGAACAGCTCATGTATCAACTAGGGTTGTCTATATCTTACATGCTAGGTGGGTTATTCTCACGATGAGTGGACTCCGCTCATCATTCATGAGAAAATGCCTGGTAATCGGGATGCCCAGTCCCATGCTCAAAATCATAATAATTAAACAAAACTCCCCCAGGGCTGTTGCTTGTTTGGACGGTACCCCGTGGATTCGGATGGCCGTGGAGTGTGCTTGTTGGTGGTTGGGGGAGTATAAACTTTACCATTCTGTTTGGGAACCGCCTATAATGTGCGTAGCATGGGAGATATCGAGATTCTTGGTTGTTATGTTGACAATGAAAGTATACCGCTCAAAATGCTATTCATCTCTATTTAAAAATCGAGCTCTAGCACCTCTACAAATCCCTGCTTCCCTGTACAAAGGGCATATCTATTTACATTTATGCAGAGTCATCATCCTCTTACCAAAGAGCACCAGTAGGAGAGCACCTCTGTCGTTGCATGTATTACTATTAATTTGCATTGAGTATGATCATGACTGGACCTCTTTTACCATGAATTACAATGTCTAGTCAGTCCTTGATCTTTAAGGGTGCTCTGCATTTATGTTTTGCGGTCTCAAAAAGGGCTAGCGAGATACCATCTTGTTATATCATATCATGATTGTTTTGAGAAAGTGTTGTCATCCAAGGTTTATTATTATTGCTCGCTAGTTGATTATGACATTGATGTGAGTAGTCTTGAGACCTGAAAGTTATTGTGAATGTGGTTAGTTCATGATCTTGTTGAAAACCTGAATGCTAGCTTACATATTTACAACAACAAGAGCAAACAGAGTTTGTCAAAGTTTTTCTTTATCACTTTTAGTTTATCAACTGAATTAATTGAGGACAAGCAAAGGTTTAAGCTTGGGGGAGTTGATACGTCTCCAACGTATCTACTTTTCCAAACCCGTTTGCCCTTGTTTTGGACTCTAACTTGCATGATTTGAATGGAACTAACCCGGACGGGCGTTCTTTTCAGCAGAACTGCCATGGTGTTGTTTTTGTGCAGAATAAAAATGTCTCGGAATCGCCTGAAAATCAACGGAGAATTATTTCGCAAAATATAAAAAATACCTGCAAGAAGATCCACACCAGGAGACCTTGGGCTTGTCCACGAAAGTGGGGGGCGTCCCCTGCCTCGTGGGCCCCCTGGTGCCTTACCGATGTACCCCCAGATCCTATATCTCCCGTTTCGGGGAGAAAAAAATCAGAGAGAAGGAATTATCACGTTTTACGAGACGGTGCCGCCGCCAAGCCCTAATCTCTCTCGGGAGGGCTGATCTGGAGTCCGTTCGGGGCTCCGGAGAGTGGAGATCATCGCCATCATCATCATCAACCTTCCTCCATCACCAATTCCATGATGCTCAGCACCGTGTGTGAGTAATTCCATCGTAGGCTTGCTGGACGGTGATGGGTTGGATGGCATCTATCATGTAATCGAGTTAGTTTTGTTAGGGTTTGATCCCTAGTATCCACTATGTTCTGAACCTATTATGTTTTCATGAATATATGTGTGTTCTTGATCCTGTCTTGCAAGTCTATATAGTCACCTACTATGTGTTATGATCCATCAACCCCGAAGTGACAATAATCGGGACCACTCCCGGTGATGACCATAGTTTGAGGAGTTCATGTATTCACTATGTGTTAATGCTTTGGTCTGGTACTCTATTAAAAGGAGGCCTTAATATCCCTTAGTTTCCAATAGGACCCCGCTGCCACGGGAGGGTAGGACAAAAGATGTCATGCAAGTTCTTTCCCATAAGCACGTATGACTATATTAGGAATACATGCCTACATTGCATTGATGAACTGGAGTTAGTTCTGTGTCACCCTAGGTTATAACTTCTACATGATGAATTGCATCCAGCATAATTTCCCATCAACGATCCAATGCCTACGAGCTTTACCTATATTGCTAGTTGCTTATTTACTTTTCCGTTGCTACTATCACAAAAACTACAAAAAAACTATCATTACTTGTATTACTGCTACCGCCACTATCATATTACTTTGCTACTAAACTGTCATGCTGCATATACTAAGTTTCCAGGTGTGGTTGAATTGACAACTCAGCTGCTAATACTTAAGAGTATTCTTTGGCTCCCCTTGTGTCGAACCAACAAATTTGGGTTGAATACTTTACCCTCGAAAATTGTTGCGATCCCCTATACTTGTGGGTTATCATCGTCTGCGCGAGCGCATCGAACGCCTTGGCGGCCGAGGATGCGTACTTGTCGAGAGTGTCCTGGAGCTCGTTCTCCCGCTCCGATGTGGCAGCGCCCACATCTGTGACCGCTATGCTTTTTTGGATCATGTCCTGCACCAATTCCTGCAGATCTGCCAAGGAGAGCTCCACCGCCGCCATGCGAGCTAAGAGCGTTGGCTTGTTGGAGCGCGCCGTTGGTGCCGTTCGATATGGTCGACCAGACGTAGGTACACTGAAGTGTTTTGCGCGGAGTCACCCGAAGGGATCCGCACCTTTTTCCTGGAATTAGGAGCTGGTCGATGGAATGATGGGGAGATCACGTGAATTTTCGGATCTGAGGATGCGGATCGATTGGGCTCTGAGAACCAGATGCTACGAGATCGCAGCAACGAATCCTTGCGTCACGCCAGGATATGGTAGGTAGAGACAGAGAAGAGTTTCGTGGAAAGGAAGAAGAAGAACACAGGAAGGCTTGGGATTAGAGATACCAATGTTCAGTTATTACAGATCGATGCTCCACTCTCCTGGAGCTAGACTATATGTAGGTATTGTTACAGGCCACGGTGGGCCGGCCCATCAGGCCACTCACACACACAGGTGGGCACATCCCAGGTCATCGCAAGAAGAGTCTGACTCTGCATCTGATGCAGAACCCTGATTCTTTGAGTGCGAGGATATTAAAGAGCATTTACCACCCAAACACCTCCATCTTAGATGCAAGTCTCGGCAACCACCCAAGCCAAATATGGCGCGCAGTAATTGAGGGACGTGACACTCTCAAGCAGGGTTTAATCAAGATGATTGGGAATGGTCTCACCACCAATATATGGGCAGATAATTGGCTCCCAAGAGTGGAGATGCCGCGACCATATGCCAGCGTACTACAGGATCGTCCATCTTTAGTCTCTGAACTAATTGATCCAACGAATGCCTCCTGGAATGTTCAACGCGTTCGCGAGGTGTTCATGAATATAGATGTTCGTGTCATTCTAGGGATTCCTTTATGCACCCGGTGCTGGAATTTTAGTCTATTTTGGGCCAGCCCAATAGTAATTTCAGAATTCCTAATAAATACTAGAGGCCCACTTAGCCCATTCGTGCAAGGTAAGGGGCACTACTAAAGTTTAGTCCCACATTGCTAGTTTACAGGGAGTTGGACCTCTTTATAAGGGAGGCTCTTTCTCCACTTGTACGAGCATGAGAATAAGATGGACATCCACGCGCGCTCCTCCTCTTCCACCCGCCTCGCCACTTCTCGTCACGACGCGCCGCGGGTTGCGGGAATGAGCCGAGCCGATGTCTAATTCTTGCCACGCACGACGGGTATATGAAAGGTCAGTCGATTCGTTTCACCTCCATCCGAACAACGCGCCTCTTTGGTTGCAGCCTGTTCCCTTCAGCTCCCGTCGCTGGCTTCTCACCTCCTTCTCTTGCAACTATCAAAGGGAGGTCGCTCCTCCTCAGAGAGACGCACCAGAACTTCTCCTTCCTCTCGCCATCGGTTCCATTCTCTGTGCTGCCGGCTGTCTTCCTCATCCCGGCTTGCGGTGTGCACCGCAGGTCGGGACAGTAGACCTCCGAAACCACACCTTTTGAGTCCTGTATGGGAGAAGGGTGATAAGGTTTTTGGGGAGCACTCAGTGCGACTACTGGCTGCTTCATCACGGACGATCCGGTCGCTGACGACTTCTTCCCCGACGTTGACAACCTCTTCGATGACAAGGCCGATGAGGACACTGCACCCAAGACTGGGGCCTCTGCTCCTGCTACGTATGATCTTATACTCTCTCTGTTTGAGGTTATGTTTCAGTTCCTAGCACTAGTGTCTGCTCTACATATGTTTGGTTCTAGTTTGTATATGCAGATACTATTTACCTTCTCTCTGTTAGATCGAGTGACTTGTTTTATCTCTTCTATATTAGTCATGTTTTATCTAATATTTCTGTTAGTAAAATCACTTGGTAAATTGCTCATATTTCCAACAATCCAAAAACCTTATTATAGGCAATTTACCCCAAGTGGTGTTGTTGCTTCCATGAGACCTCGTGTGTTTGAGGGTATCCACTATAAGAGGTGGCGCATGAGAGCCATTCTGTGGTTTCAAACCATGAGCTGCTATGACGCCACTCTTGGCAAACCTGAAGGAGATTATGATGCTCAACAGGAACAAGCTTTCCTGAAAATGGATACCCTATTTAGGGCTCCTCCCTTGAGTGTTCTTGGTGAGAACATAGTTGATGCTTATGCGTCAATTGATAATGGAAAAGATATGTGGGACGCAATCGAGGCCAAGTTTGGGGTCTCGGATGTTGGCACTAAGATGTACATCATGGAGCAATTTTATGATTATAGGATGACTGAAGAGTGCTCCATGGTTGAGCAAGCTCATGAGATACAGTCATTTGCTAGAGAACTTGAACACTTCAATTGCATGCTACCGGAAAAGTTTGTTGCCGGTGGTATCATCACTAAGCTTCCTCCTTCGTGGAGGAACTTTGCTACCTTATTAAAGCATAAGAGGTGGGATTTTTCCGTTCCGGATCTCATTGGAACTCTTGATGTGGATGAAAAGGCGAGAGAAAAGGACACACGTGCTCGAGGTATTGAGGGAGGATCTAGTGCCAATCTGGTACAGAAGAAAAACTTCCAGCCCCACAAGTTCAAGAACAAGGGCAAGTTTGATGGTAAAGCAAAGTTTGATGGGAAGAACAAGGCTGTGCAACACACCAACTTCAAGAAGAAGAATGACAAGAAGAAAGGTGTTTGTCATGTGTGTGGAGATCCTGATCATTGGGCTCCTATTTGCCCTAACCGCTATGACAAGCGTCATCTTGGGAAAGGCGACAAGACCGTCAATGTTGTCATTGGAGACACTGACATGAAGGATGATGGGTATGGTATATTTCCCACTATTCTTTCAGTATGGCATTCTCCTGGTTGGTTGATTGACACGGGTGCTAATGTGCATGTACGCAGTGATATTTCCATGTTTCGTCTTATCAGACCGCAGGGACTTCAACCGTGCTAATGGGCAACGGTTCAAGTGCTTCTATTCGTGGTGTTGGCACGGTCGATCTGAAGTTTACTTCGGGGAAGATCGTGCGGCTGAAGAACGTGCATTATGTCCCCTCCGTCAATAAGAACCTTGTTAGCGGATCTCTGTTATGTAGAGATGGCTACAAGCTTGTCTTTGAGTCGAATAAATTTGTAATATCCAAGTATGGAACGTTTGTGGGCAAAGGTTATGAGTCAGGAGGCCTGTTCCATTTATCCTTGTCAGATGTTTGCAATAAAGTTGTTAATCATGTTTGCAACAATAGTGAATCAAATGTGTGGCACTCACGTTTGTGTCATGTTAACTTTGGTTGCATGTCGCAACTAGCCAAATTAAACTTAATCCCTAGTTTCACCACGTTCATGGGATCTAAGTGTCAAGTTTGTGTGCAAGCTAAGCACCCTCGTAAGTCTCACACGACTGCGGAAATGAGAAATCTTGCACCACTAGAGCTCATACTTCCAGATCTATGTGAAATGAATGGTGTTTTGACAAAAGGTGGAAAGAAATATTTCATGACGTTAATTGATCACTCCACTAGATACTGTCATGTGTATCTTCCAAAATCTAAGGATGATGCTTTGCACTTTTTCAAGATCTATAAAGCTGAAGTGGAAAACCAACTTGATCGTAAGATCAAGAGGCTTAAGTTCGACCGTGGTGGAGAGTATTTTTCCAATGAATTTTATGCTTTTTGTGCGGAACATGGTATAATCCATGAGAGGACACCTCCCTATTGACCTCAGTCAAATGGGGTGGCCGTAAGAAAGAATCATACTCTAACTGATTTGGTTAACGCCATGTTAGATACATCGGGTCTATCCAAGGCATGGTGGGGGAGGCGATATTGACTGCATGTCATGTCCTAAACCGAGTTCCCACAAAGAACAAAGAAATAACTCCATTCGTGGAATGCGAGAAGAAAAGGTTAAAACTCTCTTATCTACGAACCTGGGGTTGTTTGGCGAAAGTCAATGTGCCAATCTCAAAGAAGCGCAAACTTGGACCAAAGACTGTGGATTGTGTTTTCCTGGGATATGCTTTTCGTAGCATTGGATATAGATTCTTGGTTTTAAAATCTAAGGGATCTGACATGCATGTGGGTACATTCATGGAGTCGAATGATGCGACTTTCTTTGAAGATATCTTTCCCATGAAGGATATGGCTACCTCATCTACTCAGGAGATGCCTAGTTCATCGAATCAAGAATTAGTTACAATTACTGAACCTTCCATTTCGATGGAACACTTTGAAAAACCCGTGGAGGAAAACAATGAAGCTCCTACTAGGAGCAAGAGACAGAGGACTGCAAAATCCTTTGGTGATGATTTTATTGTCTATCTAATAGATGACACTCCCAATTCTATTTCAGAAGGTTATGCATCTAAAGATGCTGACTACCAGAAGGAAGCAGTTCGTAGTGAGATGGATTCCATCTTGGCGAATGAAACTTGGGAGATTACTAATCGTCCCTATGGGTGCAAACCTATAGGGTGCAAATGGGTATTTAAGAAGAAGCTTAGGCCTGATGGTACTATCAAAAAGTACAAGGCACGGCTCATGGCTAAGGGTTATACCCAAAAGGAAGGTGAAGCCTTCTTTGATACTTACTCACCTGTGGAACGGTTGACCACTTTTCGAGTTCTACTTTTACTAGCCGCCTCACATGGTCTTCTCGTTCTTCAAATGGATGTTAAGACTGCTTTCCAATATGGAGAGTTGGATGAGGAAATTTATACGGAACAACCATATGAGTTTGTAATAGATGGTCAGAAAGGAAAAGTGTGCAAGTTACTGGAGTCTTTGTATGGACTCGAGCAAGCACCAAAGCAGTGGGATGAGAAGTTTGAAAGAACTTTAACAGCTGCAGGATTCCTTTACAACGAAGCTGACAAATGTGTATACTACCGCCATGGTGGGGGCGAGGGAGTTATCCTTTTCTTGTATGTTGATGACTTACTAATTTTCGGAACAAATTTGAATGTTATTAAGGAGGCCAAGGATTTCCTATCTCGTTGTTTTGAGATGAAGGATTTAGGATTGGCTGGTGTCATTTTGAACATCAAGTTGTTGAGAGACGATGATGGTGGGATTACTTTGCTTCAATCTCACTATGTGGAAAAGATCTTGAGTCGCTTTGGCTATAGTGACTGCAAGCCCTCTCCAACACCATATGATGCCATCGTGCTACTTCGAAAGAATCGAAGAATTGCTAGAGATCAATTGAAATATTCTCAAATTATTGGCTCGCTTATGTACTTAGCCAGTGCTACAAGACCTGACATCCCTTTTGTTGTTAGCAAACTGAGTCAGTTTGTCTCAAAACCAGGAGATGTGCATTAGAAAGCTCTAGAGAGAGTTTTGCATTATTTGAAAGTTACTGTAAATTATGGAATTCACTACACCGGGCACCCAAAGGTGCTTGAAGGGTATAGTTGACTCAAACTGGATCTCAGATACTGATGAGATAAAGGCCACGAGCGGATATGTATTCACTCAAGGAGGTGGCGCTGTTTCTTGGAAGTCTTGCAAGCAGACCATCTTAACGAGGTCAACAATGGAAGCAGAGCTTACAACACTAGATACAACTACGGCCGAAGCGGATTGGCTTCGTCGGCTCTTGGATGACTTGCGGGTAGTTGAGAAACATGTACCGGGTATCCTTATGAACTGTGACAATCAAACTGTGATCAAGAAAATGAGCAGCTCAAAGGATAACATGAAGTCATCAAGACACGTTCAGAGAAGCTTAAAGTCTGTCAGGAAAATGAAAAACTCCAGAGTAATTGCATTGGATTATATCCAAATGTCTAAAAATCTGACAGATCCTTTTTGTTAGGGATATTACTAGCAGGTATAAACCGGCCAGGAAGATCTGGATTATGCTAACATAGTTGTATTATTATAAGCCCAGTATAGTATGAATCAGAGGTTACGGCCCATAGAGGCTTAGGGCCCATATGTAAAGCTTACGGTTTATGAACCGTCATATCATGTAACTTGAGGTATAAGATAGAAAGAGTAGAGACCAAGGCGGACATGATTATGAGCCGGCCTCGGGACTCTGAAACCGGACCGGGCGTCGCCTCCTATATAAAGGGACGACCCGGTGACGGTTCAAGGACATGCATCAACCCGTCGAGACACAGGCGAGCAATCCGCTCCCTGTTCATCGACGCCCAAGCAATACCACACCAAACTAGACGTAGGCTTTTACCTTCATCGAAGGGGCCGAACTAGTATAAACCCTATGTGTCCTCTGTATGCTTTTAACCTCTTCAAGCTAACCCACGCGATGGCCTCACACCTAAGTCTGATAAACCGGACATCTGCTGTGCCAATTCCATGACAGTTGGGGCCCACCGTGGGGCTATCGCACGATGGTTTCGAGTTCTTGAAGGGCAGCTTTGAAGGACTAAAGGGTTACGCGTTTGGCCGGATGACCAAGAGTCCCCGCGGCCGGATCTACATCGACGACGCAGGCTGGGGCCCCGAGGCCGATTCAATCGAATACGGGTACCGGGTCCCCTTCGGCGGCATCCACGTCTTCATCGGCAAGATTGGTGAACCGGGACCTGAGCCGGACATCTTCCCCAATATCACCGAGCCGGGTCAGCGTGCAAGATCGGCCCGGATTCAGCCCGCCGTGAAGCCTGTTTTCGTTGGAGCAGTACATGGAGTCCAAGCCGAGGACGGATCGGATTCTGGTGGCGAGACAGTTGTCTATTCTGACTATGAATCTTCATCCGGGGAGACCGAATCTTTGTATTTGTTGCAGGACGGCTGATCCGGGGGTGTATCCGATGGTGACAGTATTCCGGACCCCTTTGATCCGCCAAACCGGGTGGTCGTCTTCATGGCCGGATCACAGTCTGTGCAGCAGCCCACGGTGACTGGGGCGTTCACAGCAGAGGTAGCTGGTGCAGGGGCGAGCAGCCAAGCCCTCTCACCCTCCGACGCTCTATCCACCTTGGTTGAGGAGTTGATAGCACGCGCAATAGCAGAAGTAGCTCCTACCAACAAGGCGCATCATGATGCGGAGATCCTTCAGCTGAAGGGTCGGATTGAGCAAGCTAAACGGGATCTGGACGTAGAGAAAGCCATGATGGTTACAAGGCAAGCAGAGTTGGACTCCCAAGCTTTCTGACTCAGAATTGATCAGACTTCTGCGCAGGAGGTAAGGAACAAAAGGCAGCAAACTCTTCTACCGCCGGTCTATGAGGCGATGAATCTCTTTGGCACACCAGGAGTGGGAGCCAGCAATAACCTAGAAGTAAACCGGGGAGGAGCCCCAGGAGCAGGCGCGCCGGTTCAACAGCCGGTCACAGAGCGCAATCATCAAGTTGTGCTCACGCCGCACATCCCCACCCCTCCTGGCCATTATTCAAACCCGTTGGACAACATTGTCGCCACCGCTTCACGACTGGCCGCTTTACCTATTGAGGGGACATCCCCCGTGGCGATGGAAGCACGCCGGGCTAAGGAGTTGCTGGACACGGCGCTGGCACAGCAGTAGGCATACTCTTACAGCAGGGAGAGGATTCATTCAACCCCCCGCCACAGCAGGAGTTACACTAGGCATTGGGATGAACCGGAAGTGTCAAGCAGCGAGCGGAGACGTCACCGTCACAGGCAGGATAATCCGGCAGGAGCAGAAGCGCACGCCCAGGAGGCGATGAACCGGGCCAGACCTACCGCCCGTGAGGATACCCGTCAAATGACACCGGTTCACCCAACCACAGCAGAAACATGATTCACGGCGAGTTCCTTTGGAGTACATTGTCTTGTCCCCGCTTTACGAAGCGTAAAGTTACCCAAAGACTTCAAAGGCCCGCGCAAGGTGCCCAACTACACGGCAGACCTGGCTCCAGAGGCGTGGGTTGAAAGCTATGAGATGGCGATGGAGATGCTAGATGTAGATGAAGCGGCATGCGCCAAATACTTCACCATGATGCTGGAAGGAACAGCTCGGACATGGTTAAAGGGCTTACCACCTAACTCCATCGGATCATGGGGAGAACTGCGTCGCCAGTTTATCAAAAATTTCAAAGACACGTGCAAACAACCAATGTCAGTGGTAGATTTAGCGGCATGTGTTCAAGGAGAGAAGGAGCCTACGAGCACCTGGGTGCGGCGAGTATCAGAAATCCTGCACTCCTCCAATAGCATCAATCCTAGTACAGCAATAGTGACACTGGAAAACAATTGCTGGTTTGAGTCTCTGAAGCTGAAGTTGGGACGGCTGAAGCGGGATTGTAATGACATGGGGACACTCATGAGCGCTCTGGTGAAATATGGGGATTTGATAATACTAAGTACCCAGAGGCAGATGGAGACAAGTCCGGGAAAGCAAACAAGGCCGGTAAACCGGCGCAGGCTAATCCGGTAGGAACAAGTTACAGTGGTAAACGAAAGGCAGAGGGCGGCTCTGATTTTGTGGCCAATGTTCAAGGAAACTTTCAGCGCCGCAAGGGTAGGCCACCTCCACGTAGCGAAGGAGTACCTATCAATCTAGACCGACAGTTAAATGAGCCATGCCCTAAACACAGCACGCCAGAACAGCCGTCTAAGCATTTATGGAAGGATTGCAGGATCATGATAGAGGCCATGAAGCAAGCCAGATATAACCAAGGACCCCCTGGCAGTGGCTCGGGTTCAGGCTTTCAGGGTCTGGGTTACCAGGGGAATGGTTCCGGATCAGGATATCATGGTGGCAACAATAACTACAACCAAGGTAACCAGCAGCACGGTCAGGGTGGTTATAACAACCAAGGCAACCAGCAGCATGGTCAGGGTGGTTACAATAACCAAGGCAATCAGCAGCGTCAACAGCAGCAGCAATCCGGATATCAGAGTAATCCGAAGGAGCTGAGTAGTGGACAGTACCATGTCTTCACTACAAGTTTGTGCAAACGAGATCAAAAGATTCTGAAGCGGGCAGTACACGTAGTTGAACCGGCAGCGCCACGATTTCCACGTTGGTCGGAAGAACCTATTGTGTGGAGCAGAGAGGATCACCCGCCACGGGTTGACAATCCGGGCCAGTTGGCCCTAGTGGTAGCACCGCAGGTGGGTGGCTACAAATTCACAAAGGTACTCATGGATGGCGGTAGCAGCATCAACATCTTGTACTACGAGACTCTTCAGCGAATGGGGTTGACAGATAAGAAGTTGAGACAGTCCAACACAGTATTCCATGGAGTGGTGCCAGGTAAATCAGCTTACCCAGTTGGGAAAATTGATCTGGAAGTTACCTTTGGGGATGAGCAGGATTCTAGGTCAGAGACAGTGACTTTTGAGGTTGTGAAGATCAGAAGCCCATATCATGCCCTGTTCGGGAGACCGGTTTACGCCAAGTTCATGGCTAGACCGTGTTATGTTTATCTACAGCTCAAGATGCCGGGTCACAAGGGAACCATCACGGTTCACGGAAGTCGCAAGATTGCATTGGAGTGCGAGGAAGGAGAAGCGGCCTATGCAGAGACAGTGTGTGCTACAGAAGAGTTGGAGTTCTACAAAGACAACGGTGATCCGGCAGATATGTCCCCGTTAAAAAAGCCAACTATAGAGCATGATCCGGCGTTGAAGTTTAAATCGGCAGAGGAGACCAAGCAAGTCGACTTTGTGCCAGGCGATTCATCCAAGCAGTTCACAATCAACGCTAACCTAGATCCTAAATAGGAAAGCGCGCTCATCGAGTTCATCCGTGAGAACCGGGATATCTTTGCATGGAAACCTTCTGAGATGCCAGGTATACCGAGGGAACTCGCTGAGCACAGTCTTAATATTGATCCGAAGTTCAAACCGGTCAAGCAGTACCTGCGCCGCTTTGATGAAGAAAGGCGCAAGGCTATAGGTGAGGAAGTGGCCAGGCTTTTGGCCGCAGGGTTCATAGTTGAGGTGTTCCATCCGGAGTGGTTGGCTAATCCGGTTCTGGTGTTAAAGAAAAATGGAATGTGGAGGATTTGTGTAGATTACACAGACTTAAACAAAGCTTGTCCAACTGATCCTTTTGCTCTCCCCCGTATTGGTCAGATCATTGATGCTACGGCAGGATGTGAGCGGCTATGTTTTTTGGATGCATATTCAGGGTATCATCAGATCAAGATGGCACTTAAAGACCAGGAGAAGACAGCCTTCATAACTCCCTTCGGAGCCTTCTGTTATGTATCTATGCCCTTTGGGCTCAAGAGTGCCCAAGCAACTTACCAGCATTGCGTATAGAACTGCCTTAAGGGGCATATCAGAAAAAATGTCCATGCCTATGTGGATGACATCGTCGTAAAGTCAAGGAAGGAGGAGACGCTGATAGAAGACCTAAAGGAAACCTTTGACAACCTCCGGGTTTATAAGATGATGCTCAATCCGGAGAAGTGTGTTTTTGGTGTTCCGGCAGGCAAGCTCCTTGGGTTCTTAGTATCAAACAGAGGAATAGAGGCCAATCCGAAGAAGACCAAGGCGATCACATCGTTGACTGAACCGTCTTGTATCAATGATGTCCAGCGCATAGCTGGCCGGATTACGGCGTTAAGTCGATTCATCAGCCGTTTGGGAGAGAAGGCAATTCCGCTTTATCAGATGCTGAAAAAGACAGATCGGTTTATATGGAGCGATGCTGCAAACGCTGCGTTCGAGGACTTGAAGCGGCAATTAGCAGAACCACCGGTTCTTGCTGCCCCTGTTGACAACGAGCCGCTGCTGTTATATGTGGCCACCAATGCCCGTGCAGTTAGCGTGGCAATTGTGGTGGAGCGCAAAGAGGCAGGCAAGGAATATCCGGTTCAGTGCCCGGTTTATTACGTCAGTGAGGTTCTAATTGAATCAAAGAAAAGGTATCCACACTGGCAGAAACTGGTGTATGGCGTGTTTATGGCAAACCGGAAACTGAAGCACTACTTCCAGGGCCACCCAATCACTGTTGTTAGCTCAGCTCCGTTGGGGGATATAATCCAGAACAGAGAGGCCACTGGCAGAGTAGCAAAGTGGGCCATTGAGCTTAGCCCACACGGATTGAAGTATGTACCCCGTACTGCTATCAAATCCCAAGCATTGGTAGATTTCATCAATGATTGGACCGAATTGCAAGCGCCAAAGGAGAAGCCGGATCATACATACTGGACTATTCACTTTGACGGTTCAAGACAATTAGAAGGTTCGGGGGCTAGAGTCGCTTTAACTTCCCCACGAGGTGACAAGTTTTGTTATGTCCTCCGACTAATGTTCCCTTGAATCAACAATGCTGCTGAATATGAAGCTCTCCTTCACGGGCTACGGATGGCTAAGGAGATGAACTTGAGCCGGGTCAAGTGTTTTGGTGACTCAGATCTAGTGGCGCAACAAGTGTCTGGCAAGTGGGACTCTAAAGACCCTCTCATGGCAGCTTACAGGCGAGAAGTTGAAGCAGTTGCAGGATGTTTTAAAGGATATCAGGTGGATCACATAGACCGGCGGAAAAATGAAGCGGCCGACGCTCTAAGCCGGCTGGGTTCTCACCGTAAACCGGTGCCACCAAATACTTTCTTGGATGAATTACACAGTCCATCAGTTCAGGTACCATCGGAGGAGGATTTGGCTATTCCTGATCCGGAGGCACAGCTCGTGGCGGCGCTTCATGTTATTCTGGATTGGACACTCCCTTACTTAGCGTACCTGAGCCGAGGAGAGTTGCCAGATGATGAGGTTGAAGCTAGGCAGATAATCCGGCGATCCAAGTCTATGATCATCGTTAATGGAGAACTTCATCACCGCAGCGTTTCTGGTGCATTTCAGCGCTGTGTATCATTAGAGGAAGGCAGTGATATTCTTCGAGAGATACATGAAGGAGATTGTGGTCATCACGCCTGATCAAAGTCACTAGTAGCCAAGGCTTTTCGTCACGGGTTTTACTGGTTAACAGCCCATGCTGATGCGGAGGATCTAGTCCGGAGATGCGACGCTTGTCAGAAATTTTCACGGCGTGCTCTTGTTCCGGCACAGGAGCTACGGATGATTCCAATTACTTGGTCGTTTGCGACCTGGGGGCTTGATATGGTCGGGCCTTTTAAACGATCCCAAGATCAGAAAACCCACTTGTTGGTGGCAGTGGACAAGTTTACAAAGTGGATTGAGGCAGAGCCTGTCAGTAAGTGTGATGCGGCAAGAGCGGTTAAATTCATCAAAAAGGTGATCTTCCGATTTGGCTTTCCACACAGTATTATTACTGATAATGGCACCAATCTATCTAAAGGAGAAATGGAAGAGTTTTGCCAGAGGGAACATATTCGCCTGGATGTGTCTTCTGTAGCTCACCCTCAATCCAATGGTCAAGCTGAAAGGGCCAATCAAGAGATCTTGCGAGGCATCAAGCCCCGGCTTATGACTCCCTTGCAGAGAACACCAGGCTGCTGGGTTGAGGAGTTACCTTCTGTCCTCTGGAGCATCAATACTATGCCTAACAGGTCCACGGGCTATACGCCCTTCTTCATGGTGTATGGCGCTGAAGCGGTTTTACCTAGTGATATCCGGCACGACTCACCACGGGTGGCGGCTTATGTTGAAGCAGCAAATGAGCAAGCAAGACAGGACAGCTTAGACCGGCTAGATGAGGAGCGTGACATAGCAGCAGCACGATCTGCAATTTATCAGCAAGACCTGCGCAGATATCACAGCCGCCGGGTTAAGACCAGGACGTTCCAGGAGGGGGACCTGGTACTCCGGCTCATCCAAGACCAGACAGATATGCACAAGTTATCCCCACCTTGGGAAGGACCCTTTGTGGTCAGCAAGAACCTACACAACGGTTCATACTACCTGGTGGACGTTCGAGAACATAAAGACTCACGGACAGCAGAGGAAGAGACGAAGAGGCCGTGGAACATTGCTCTTCTACGGCCTTACTACACTTGAGCCATGAGCTCCGCTTCATGTATCCTGTATATATTATGATTAATAAACCGGCACCCCTGGTAAACCGGGGGATCAGCCATTTTCTTCTAAATAAGTGTCTTATGAGTTCACTCAGGCGATATCCATCTAAAGTTTATTTCTCTTGATATATATCATTCTCATCAAGAAAACAAGATGCTTTGATCAGTCTATTTTGATATGCAGGACAATTCCATAAGGGACCAAACAGGACTTGCCGCACAAGCGCAACTCTCTTATAGGTACCCTGCCTCCACGGTCACTAGGGGGCTACGGATCGCATTCGAATTCTAGCTTAACCCCTTTTGGTCCGGTTTATATGATCGCATTCGAATCATAGCTTAAAAACCCCGTTTCGGGTCCGCCTTGGATCGCATTCGAATCCATTGATCGGTAAAATCTCAAAGCCACTGGGGGCTACGGATCGCATTTGAATCCTAGCTTAACCCCTTTGGGTCAAAATATATGATCGCATTCGAATCATAGCTTAAAACCCCTTTGGGTCCGCCTTGGATCGCATTCGAATCCATTGATCGGCAAAATTTTCAAGGCCACTGGGGGCTACATGGTCACATTCGAATCCTAGCTCAACCCCTTTGGTCCGGTTTACTGATCGTATTCGAATCAGAAGCCTCAAATATGGAGCCTGGCAGCTCGTAAAAATCCCAAGAGCTTAAGGGCCGCTCTTAAAAACAATGCCAAGAGCTTAAAGGCCGCTCACAAAAAGCCTGGAGCCTGGCAGCTCGCAAAAAGCCTCGACTACATGGTCTTATTTTCCAACAATGCTTTGTTTTTGGCGATTTTTTTTAAAAAGGTTTTTGTGGTTAACTAAGGTTTTTGATCCGGAACTGGGCAACTTCAAAGTTGACCACATATCTACAAAGTAAAAAGTCTGGATCATGAATACCAGCATAAGTTCAAATTATGGGTCATAAACACCAGCATAATTTAAACCGGTGTTTATCATAACCCGGAACAGTCATTGGGCAAACGCCAAGAGTGCCAAGAGCCTAATCATAATCTACACGTTCAATTATGCCTACCGGATTAAGGATGTCAAGCACACTTAATCAAAGGTATGAAGTATTTTTGGGTATACAACATATACTCTTTCAATATATGCCTATGGGAGCAATGTAATAGGTCCGGTGGTAAACCGCTAGGACATCTTTTTAGTGTTGTTTATGCAGATACAGATAACATAAACGGATCAACCACAGTAGACAAGGGATTAAAATTGGCAGACGCCAAGTCAAGCTGTGACATCCGAATTGAGATAGACAATGTTTCGAACTATCCTATTAAAAGGCACTTGCAGGCCTGAACGGATTAAAGTTTTTGGCAATAGATTTCAGCAACTATGAGTTAAACCGAGCGGTTTATGATTCTTCTTCCTGCTGCGAAGGCTGAGGATCGGCTTGTTCCGGATCTTCTTCGTCTTCATGAAGTGGCTGGAAGTCGGGAACGCGCCAGTCAATCTTGGATAGTGCACGGAAGTACATTTCCTCAGTAATAAGATCGGACGGATCAATATCTGGAGCGAAAGTATGGGCACGCACTGGCGGGATCAGATTCTCGGTATCATAAACCGGCCAGTCCACCCATTCATTTTCTAAGTCATATGCCGGATGATACCTGGTCAGGTCCGCTTCATTGGCAAGCTTGCTGGCAAGAGGGCGCATCTCCTTGGTTAAAGCACGGAGGTCCTCGCCAGAGAAGGCAGATCCATCTTCCTTATTACTGGGATATCCGTTCATAGCTTCCTCCGGATCAAAATCCGGAACCCATGCCTTGGCCCGAGTCAGTGCTACAAGAGAGCCGGCCCGTGCAGCAGATTTCTTCACTTCCACCAAGCGCACAGGCAGTATAGATAGCTTCTCCAAAGTACCTTGGATAGTAGTGGGGGCCGCCTTCTGATGGGACATTGCACTTACAATCCTTTGAGCGCCGGAATACAGCTGCTCTACTAGGGTATAAGAGGCCTTGAGCTTCTTCCGGACGTCATTTCCAAGATGAGTTATGTGCCGCCCTAAATATGATTGTTAAAGTTAAACCAGAGTGGATCATGGAGTGCAAAAGATAAAGGCATATATAATTGAGTGCTCACCAAAGATAGTAGAAGTCATAAGTTATATTTACTGTCTTAAACCGGTCAGCTCTTGCGTCACCGGATTAAGGGCAGCTTCAGCATCCTTTGCTCTTTTCTCAAGAGCATTCCTCTGCACCTCCCAGGCGGACCGCTCCGCTTCAAAATCTTTTTTCAATTTTTCTGTGTTGGTTAAGTTCAGCGCAAGCTCTTCCTTGGCTTTGGCAGAAGCAGTTTTAGTAGCAACCAGTCTATTCCGGAGCTCAGTTACCTCTGCAGCCCTCCGGGTCAAGTCAGCCTACAAGGAAATCAAATGGATTAAAAGGCAATTCAGACAAGTCTCAAGCATATAAACAAGTTATCCACTTGAAACTTGGGGGCTAATGTACAGTTGAAGTAACAAAAGAGACTTTCAGACAAGTCCCAAGCGCATAAAATAAGTTATACCCCTGGCACTTGGGGGCTAATGTAAGTTCATTTGCAGATACATTGGAAGTCCCGGTTCACCTACAAGAAAGCTAAATCGGCACTTGGGGGCTACTATGGTCTAAAGACAGGATTACAAAAACACAAAACAAAGACAAGTAAAGGAAGTTACCTCGTACTTATCTTTCATCATGTTAACCAAACCGGATTCATAATCGCGGCTGGTAAAGAGCCGGTTCAAATACACGGAATGAAGTTCCTGGGCACTCAATTGGGCATAGCTGGATAAGTCCGTGCTCCACTTGCCCTTCTCTTGTTGAAGCTTTTCCTCTTTGGCAGTGTGTTTGGCCAAGACGATAGGCTCAGCAGGAGCAGCAAAACCTGACCCGGTTATCTGAACGTCCGGGGAAGAAGCGGCAGTTGGTTGAGAAGGGGCAGTAGTAGGCACCGGGCTAACAGGAGCCGGGCTACCCCGAGGAGGGCTAACCCGGACAGGACTAGCCGGTTCAACTACATTCTCTGTATTAATATTCTCCGGAGCCACAATATCATCACGATCCATGGGAGCAGGGTCATCAAACTGAGCTGCAGGATTATCTTCTGGAGGGATGACTTCTTCTGGATCAGCGGCCGGTTGAATAGTAGCAGTTTCGGCAGCCGCTTTGGTCGCTTTCGCCCTCTTGCTAGGCTTCGGCTTGCTGGAAAAAAATCAAAGGAATGATGAGAATCATAAAGGTTAAAATACAAAGATAAACCGGATGTTGAAAAGGACTTACCCAGGTACGGTCTTCAGCACACGGACCTGTGTGGCAGTCGACTCGCCGGAAGAGGACAAAGGAGCCTCCTGATAGTTAGGGTCAGACGGTTTAAGTGGTTTACGTATGAGCCCGGCTTTTGGATGAAGGAGAGTTGGAGAAAGTAAAACCTCCGAGCGGCGCCTGCGAGCTGGAGTGAGAGGTATTCCGGAGGACTCCAGTACATGGCCACTATGGCGTGTAGTCCGGCGCGCCTCGTGCTGCTGCTTCTTCAAAAGAAATTTGGGGTCCAATTGAGCGTAAGGATGAGAAAAAGGGTATTTCCGGGACACCCGGCGAATTTTGGGAGGCGGCGGTTCTGAGTCTGAAGAGAGAGAGATATTACCTCAACTTCCGCCGCTTTACTTCCTTCAGCCAGATCCTGCGGAAAGGCTTTGTTAACATAAAATTGGATAAAGGGAGATTAAAATATCAGGATCAATTCATACCACGGAATCCGGATCATCTTCCTCAGGATGTGAACCGGAGGCAGCAACCGCCTTCTTCTTCTTGACATCATACGTCTTCCGGCACGGTTGTTTGGCCGATTTATCTTAAGGTTTTCTCTTCCAGAAGGGGTCGTTGGCCTGTGCAAAAGATAGGAAATAAATGAAAGACAATTGTTATGGCCGGATCAGAACAGATGGAAAAGATCAGAAAAAACTTACTGCTGGCGGTTTGTTGTTTTCACAGAATGGAGCTAAACTGGTCCGGTTGCACTCCTCCAAAGTGATGTTCAACATTTTCTTTGCGGACTCAGCAACTTCTTTTTCAGGAAGTATTATGTCAATGTGGCGCAGTGGATCGTCTGGTTTTCCGGTATACTCGCACATCAGGCCCGAACGCCGGCTCAGTGGAAGTATGCTCCAGGCAAGCCAACAGCGAACGAAGTCTACTCCGGTTAAACCGTTGGCCATAAAGGCCCTAAGCTTAGAAAGCTGAGGGGCAAACCGGGCTCGATCTTGAGCACTGAGGCGCTGCGGCAGGGGATGATCCTCCGGTAAACGATGAGCACGGTAACCCGGCAATGGGTTTCCTCCTTCAGGCGAGGTATCTTTGCAATAGAACCATGATTGGTTCCATTCCTTGGGGTGTGTATGGAGAGCAGCGTGAGGGAAGCTTACATCTTTCCTCTTTTGAATACTAACGCCGCCCAACTCTTGATGCGGTCCGTCAGTAAATTCTGTCTGCCGGTTTAAGTGGGAAAAGTCCCTGAACAGATCCACTGAAGGTTCTTCTTGAAGACATGCTTCTGAGAAGACTTGAAAAATTGCAGACATTTGATATAGAATTTGGACCTACGTCCTCAGGATGGAGCTGAAAAGCGGCCAGTACATCCCGCAAGAATTTTGAACCGGGAGGGCTAAAGCCCCGTGCCAAGTGATCAAGGAAAACTATGACATGTCCTTCTTTAGGAGTAGGGGGCACTCATCTCCTGGGGCCCGCCAGTTCATAACCTCTTTAGGACCCAGGATACCAATTGAAGCGGTGTTCGTTAAATCATCTTCAGTAATGCGGGAAGGAGCCCTGTTGCAAGCAACAAACTACTTGGCAGTCATCTTGACTAAGGAAACGCTTAAAAATACAATACAAAATCCGGTTTACCAATTGCTACAATTAAGCCGGAGCATTATCTAAAGATTGTGGATCTAAATTGCCGGTTTACACCAGGGGCTAATGGTATTACTAGCCCGGGAGCATATGAGACTAAGGTAACTACCGGATTATGATGATAGAGAAGGCAGAAGCTAAACCGTCAATTACAAGGTACAGGTTTAAATCTAGGCCGTCGAAGGGAACATATGATTGGTTAAACCGGTGAGTGAGCTACAGATCTACAAGAAGGAGAAACAGGTTTCACAGAAGGCTGAAGTAAAAATGGATCTAAAGCATAAAGAAAAGATGAAAAATATGCAAGTCTTATACAGGAAGAACCACGGAGGTTTTCTATAGATCAAATCTAAGCTGTTAAGCTAGAGGAACTAAAGGCGTGAGCGCGGAGCAGGGGCTCGCGCAAAATGAATCTAAGTGAAGTTTGAATCCACCGCAAGGTCAACCTACAGGGATGAACGACGAAGCTTCATAGTTTCATGGCAGAAGCCATGGAAGGAACCCTAGAGTGGATCTCCAGTGAGGAAGAAAGTATACCTGAGGAAGAAGCAGACGGCGGTGAGTTGCTCTGGACATGATTCAGGGTGATGCAGCGGCCTGGCTTGACGACGGCGACGGGCTCGAAGAGCGGCGGAGGAGCTTCGGACGACGGAGGAAGACGAAGGCAGAAGGAAGAAAAGGGACAGGCCTCAGCGGTATTTATAAGCCGAAGAGGTGAAATGGCAAGCGCGGGAATCAAGGAGGTCAGAGATTGGATAAAGATTATGTTGTCGCCTCGATCTTCAGGATAGCATTTAACAAAGGTAACAAACAGAGGTGAGAAATAAATACGGAGGTGATGTCATGACAGATTAAGATGATTCCCGGAGATGACGTCATGGCCGGTTTACGAAGCAGATGAGCTGCAGAGAAGAAATTCATGCAAAGAATTAGAAGACTGACATGAACAAGTTGTCAGGACCCCGATCCTAAGTCACACTGATCTAGCTGTAACACGTCATAGCACTTTGCGGCCTCACGCACGGTAACCCCACGGGTGCCACCTTACCTGGCCCGGGACCGTTTGCGCATTTTGGCACACGTATATGACAGTGTCGCTAGCATCCATATGACAGAGAACCCGGGCCGACATGGCTAGTTATAAACCAAAAGTGGCACAAAATTACAGAGACAGGCATCCATGACCCAGCAACGAACGTGTCAGTCATCAACGTATGAACCCAAGTCGTAGCAAGCTACATGGACTTAAAGGAACAACGCGTGACATTTCCCCTAAGGGACAGACACAGGAACGAAGAAGGACACATGCCGGCCAGCCTACGTGTTCCGAGCAGTAGCAAGCTACCAAGGCTCATTGGAGTCACTAGGAGGCATTTCCCTGTAAGATAGGCTACCAAAGGAAAACAACTAGGTGTCGGATCCCACACATACCAAGCATTTCAATCATACACAAAATATGCTCAATATGTGCAAATACAACATTGCATCACAACAGAACTCTATGACTCAAAGTACTTTATTTAAGAGGCTCCAAGAGCCATACATAACATATCCATACAGGTAGGGGTCACATGACCCAACACTCAAGTCATACAATCATACAAGCACAAGCGGAAGCTACATGTCTGAGTACAGACAACTTAGAAAATAAAACAGGCTTGGTGTAGCCTGACTATCTACAAGGCCCTTCACAAGCTCCAGATCTCCGTCTGGGTGTCAAGCTACTCGTCGACGTCAACGTCTATGTAGAACCCATCAGAAGGGGCAGGGTTCTCCTCTACAATAGTTATTAAGCAAACATGAGTACAAAGGTACTCAGCAAGTCTTACCACAGAACCTATCATACATGCAGCATTATCAACAGGGGGCAGTGGAGTTTATAGCAGAAAGCCAGCTTTGACTCTTGGCAAACCTATACTACAACTCTCAACGGATTGCAAGATGTTATTACGAACACGAGTCCTCTACTCACCACAACAATACACCACCGAGGATCCTCTTCCGTCATCCTACGAAAGGGCCATCCACGGTACTCACACTTATCTTGAGGCTTTTAGTAGTATCCATCAACTTGTCTATGAACTGTAAGAGTAACCAAGTAGTCCGTACCGCGAACAACGGCTATTCGAATAGATTGATAACCCTGCAGGGGTGTACCTCTTCACACACGCTCCCACCACTTATCGCCGTTTACTCGACATGTACTCGGCAACCTTCAAGCAGAAGCCCAGCGAGGGTGTCGGCCACAACCTGACTAACTACTCAAGTCTCTCGTCCAGGTTTATCGCCTATTTGGGTTCCATCTGTGGGGAGATCCGGCCGGGGTGTCGCTCACGGCCCCAAACGATGTATACAGGGTTCCCGAGTCACCAAACGGGCAACCGGTACACCGTGCCACGTACCTGCCGCATCACAACCCACCCCGAGGGTCAGCGCTATGCACGACCTCCAGTAAACTATAAACACCAGAAACTAGTTGCAACTCCTGGACAAAGATCGAGGGTAATTAATAAGCCGAGAGGGTCCATTGGTTTCGGGCCCAATGCATGGTAGTAACTGGAACTTGAACCACACATACATATCTCGGGTCCTATAGACGGTTCCAATGAAACAACCCACCACGTACTCCTACATGGCCTTTCATCGATACCTTAACCAAACGTGTTCCACACTTCTTTCTCTTTATCGATATGATTGTTTCACTCTGATCCATCACCCAGATGAATCAGACCAGACACGACTCTAAGCATAGCAGGCAACACAAACAAATAGCATGGTGGATCACACATCACATGGCTCAATCAACTCCTACACATGCTAGTGGGTTTCAACTATTTACTGTGGCAATGACAGGTCATCCAAGGGAATAGGGTTCAACTACCGCAGCAAGTAGCAGTTCACACGTTGTTGCCTTAATGCAGTAAAAGAGAGCAGGAGCGAGAAGATTGGGTTTGTATCGGAATGATCAATGACTGCTTGCCTGACAAAGTGGTTGTCGGGTACTACTCTTCAACTGGATACGCAGCAGTATCCTCGGGAGCAGGACCTAACACAGAGAATACCGGCGATACAATCATTAACAAACAAATGCAACAATATGATGCATGCTCATGACATGGCAAGATGCATGTGTGTTGGGCTAATGCAACTATAACCAGATGGGTTTGAGCCTATTTGAATCAAAGATTCAAATTGGCACTTTAGCTATTATTTAATTAAGTGCACTATCATGTTTTAATGTATACAGCAAGGTTAACTTGCTCAAACATGCATGAAACCAGTGCCATTGGAAATATTGGATTTTTCTGATCATTTTTCATATATAAATCTTTTCCATCTGAGCTACTGTTGAATTTATATGATTTTTTGAAGTTCAGGCATTTTCTGGAATTTCCTGAATTATTTTTAAATCTAAAAATCCCAGAAAATCCTTTACTGCGTCAGCATGACATCATGCTGACGTCAGTCAGTCAACAGGGCGACCCAGGTCAAACCTGACCAGTGGGACCCACTGGTCAGTGTCACATTTAACTAATTAACTAATTAGAATTAAATTAACACCTAAACTAGGTTTGACCAGCAGGCAGGGCCCACATGTCAGTGACCCAAGGGGGTTCAAACCCGTGGTCAAACAGGCCCAACTCGCCGGCGTTTACCCACCGGCGAGGCCAAACACGGCGGTGAGGTGCGGGTTTCGTGCTCCTGCTGCCAAAACGACGGCGGAGCACACCTACGGGTAGCTGGAGGCAAACCGCATCGAATGGAGGTGGTGGCTGGCCTCGGGGTCGCTGGAGATGACGCCGGCGATGAGTCCAGCGGCTGCCGGAGTTCGGCGAAGTCGAAAACGACGGTATGGTGCTCGTAGAGGAGCGTGGAGTGGTCCTACAGCACCTACGCATGACGGTGAAGCTGATAGGCACGGTGGCCGGACCATTGGATGGCCGGAGCCTCGTCGGCGACGAGCTCCGCGGCGGTGCATGCAGGTGAGCTTCATGCGGTGCGTTCCAGGTTAGTAGAGAGCCAACGGAGAGGGGGAGGACGAAGCTGGGCTCACAGAGGTTGCAGCAGACGCTGGAGCGAGCTTGGGGGTGGTCGGAGCTGAGCGGGACGGCGAGGGGGATCTCCACGGCCGGAGTTGGGGAAGAAGGGGTCGGGGGCGTCTCCAGGGCGGGCGAGCGCTCGGGGCTCGGCCTGCTCGATGTAGTCGAGGACGGCGGAGACGACGGACACGGTGACGGGGCTCATGGACGACGGTGGGCGCGGCTTCTACAACGGTGCGAGCACGGCGGCGTCGGCCATGGTGCGGGGAGGGCGAAGGAGAGGAGCTGGGGAGATTGGGGCGTGTCTGCGAGGTCGGGGGCGAGGTGGACGACCGATCCAAGCCTCCAGGGCGGCGAGGGGAGGAAGCCGGGCGGCGGGCAGCTGCGTGGTGCTCGTTGCGGCCGCCGTCGAGCACCTGCCTGCCTGGCCGAGCCAAGCAGCTCGCTGGAGCGGCAGCTGGGCTGGGCCGGCAGGTGGGCCGGGTGGCGTCAGGTAACCTTTCTCTCTCTCCCTTTTCCTATTTCTTTTTTGTTTCATTTCTTTTGCAACTTTGTTTAATTAATAAAAATGCCAGAACATTTTTATAACTCATAAAACTTGTCATTCCCACTGTATATAATATGATCAGCATGGAACATTATAGTTTATGATTATTTGAGCATTTAAAATATTTTATAGCATTTAAATGCCCAAATGCAAATACCATATGATTTAATCCAAAGACCTTGGATGTCCTAGAAAATTGTGCACCATTTTTGGCAGAGGTTTAAGACCAAGGCAGAAATGATGGACATTTTTGAAGGGCATTTTGGGTACATTGGAAAAGATTTTATCAAACCCTAGTTGTTAGAAGAGGGGTGCTGGGGTTTCTGTCATTCCCATTTCAAGTTTCTTTGATAAGTAAACATGATGCACACTCTAGCTAGTCCTAATGCAAGTACTAAACTAGGGATGTGACAACTCACCCCCACTTAAAAGAATCGCGTCCCGAGATTCGGGTTCCTCCCGAAAGAGGGTGGGGTACTCAAGTCGAAGACGATCCTCCCTTTCCCAAGTAGCTTCACTCTCAGAATGATGTGACCATTGAACCTTGAGAAACTTGATATTGTGGCGTCGAGTGGTGCGCTCGGTTTGATCAAGAATACGAACGGGGTATTCTCGATATGTGAGATTGTCCTGAAGATCAAGCGTTTCGTGGTCCACTCCGTGGATAGGATTCGAGAAGCAACGCCTGAGTTGAGAAACGTGGAAGACGTCATGAACTCTGGATAGGTGCGGAGGTAGTTCCAATTGGTAGGCAACTTCTCCTCGTTTGGCAAGAATGCGAAAAGGACCGATGTAACGAGGGGCCAATTTGCCTTTGATACCGAAACGATGGGTTCCCTTAAGAGGAGTAACCCGAAGGTAAGCCTTATCGCCGACTTGAAAAGTCACAGCCTTATGATGACTATCATATTGGCTCTTCTGGCGAGACTGGGCTGTTTTCAATCTCTCACGAACGATGCGAACTTGCTCTTCTGCTTCCTGGATCATATCCGGACCAAAGAATTGTCTTTCCCCGGTTTCCGACTAGTTAAGAGGTGTTCGACACCTTCGTCCATATAGAACTTCGAAGGGAGCTTTGCCCAAGCTGGCATGATAACTATTGTTATAAGCGAATTCGGCAAATGGAAGACACTTTTCCCATTCCATACCGAAAGAGATGACAGAGGCTCGAAGCATGTCTTCCAGAATTTGATTGACTCCTTCCACTTGACCACTTGACTCGGGATGGAAGGCGGTACTGAAGGAGAGATGAGTTCCCATAGCATTCTGGAAACTTTCCCAAAATCGTGAAGTGAAAAGACATCCACGGTCTGAGTTAATCTCCAACGGCACACCATGAAGTGATACTATCCGAGAGACATACAAGTCTGCTAGCTGGCTAGCGGTAATACTCTCTCGAACAGGCAAGAAATGAGCTACTTTAGAGAGGCAGTCGATAACGACGAAGATAGCATTATTCCCTTTCCTGGTCCTGGGAAACCCGGTAATGAAGTCCATACCGACCTTGTCCCATTTCCATTCAGGAATAGCTAAAGGTTGAAGGGTGCCAGCAGGCCGTTGATGCTCTGCTTTAAGTCGACGACAAACGTCGCAGTTAGCAATGAATTGAGCGATTTCTCTCTTCATCCTAGTCCACCAGAATCTCTGACGTAGGTCCTGATACATTTTGGTACTACCGGGATGAATAGTGAGAGGAGATTCATGAGCCTCCTTAAGGATCAAACTTCTCAGGTTTTGTACTTTAGGAACCACTAAACGGTTGCTAAAGAATACAACTCCTTGATCATCAATTGAGAAACATCCCGCAACTCCTTTCTTGATGTTCCTCTTAATACGGGAAATTCCCGGGTCAACCTTCTGTGCTTTGATGACCTGATCCGTAAGGTTAGGTTCCACCACCAAGGTGGAAAGGAATCCTCGAGAAACAATGTGAAGGTTAAGCTTACGAAATTCCTCGTGGAGAAGTGGCTGTCCTTGTTGTAACATCAAGTTATTACAATAAGACTTACGACTTAGTGCATCAGCCATGACATTGGCCTTTCCAGGGGTGTAAGTGATTCCTAAGTCGTAATCTGTGAGCAACTCAACCCAACGTCTTTGCCTGAGATTTAGATCCGGTTGGGTGAAGATGTACTTCAAACTTTGATGATCAGTGAAGATTTCACAGCGATTACCAAGAAGGTAATGTCGCCATGTTTTGAGTGCATGGACCACAGCTGCAAGCTCTATATCATGAGTAGGATAGTTATTCTCATGTGGACGCAACTGTCTAGATGCGTATGCAATCACTTGACGATCTTGCATGAGTATGCAACCTAGTCCTTGTCGCGAGGCGTCGCAGTAGATTATAAAATCCTTGGAAAAGTCTGGTGGTACCAGTACAGGTGCAGATGTCAGGCGTCTTTTCAGTTCCTGAAAACTGGACTCGCACTGTGGGGTCCACTCAAACCTTTTATCTTTCTTGAGGAGTTCAGTTAGAGGTTTAGCAACCTTGGAGAAATTCTCGACGAAGCGTCGGCAATAGCTCGCTAAGCCAAGAAAACTCCTAACTTGCTTGACCGATTCAGGGGGAGTCCAATCAAGGACGGCTTGAACTCGCTCGGGATTGACAGCAATACCCTTGCCAGAGATCACATGACCTAGATAGGTTACTTCCGGCAACCAAAATTCACATTTAGAGAATTTGGCATAAAGGTGGTGCTCTCGAAGTTTCGTCAATACCAGCCTTAAATGCTCGGCATGATCTTCCTCGTTCTTGGAATAGATGAGTATATCATCGAGGTATACCACGATGAATTTATCCAAGTACTCCATGAATATAGAATTCATTAGCCGGGAGAAGGTGGCTGGGGCATTGGTTAATCCGAAGGACATGACGGTGTACTCATATTGTCCATAACGAGTAACAAAAGCCGTTTTAGGAATGCCCGTTCTTGATTTTGATTTGATGGTAACCCAACCTCAAATCCATCTTAGAGAAGACTGAGGATCCAGCGAGCTGATCATACAGGTCGTTCATCCTGGGGAGCGGATATTTATTGTTTATGGTGACCAGATTGACAGGTCGGTAATCTACAACCATCCGCTCCGTTCCATCCTTCTTCTTGACGAAGAGGACGGGGCAAGCCCAAGGGGAAGAACTAGGACGGATGAAACCTTTTTGCAAGGACTCATCGAGTTGTTTCTTTAGCTCAGCTAATTCTAGTGGTGCCATCTTATAAGGTCTCCTAGAGATTGGGACAGTTCCTGGAATAAGATCTATCACGAACTCGACATCTCTGTCAGGTGGAATTCCTGGCACTTCTTCTGGAAAAACATCCGGAAAGTCACGGACTACCGGTATATCTTCGAGTTCTGGTAGAGGGCTGGCATTAAGAGAGTAGAGCTGACGCTCAGCCATTCGGGTCAAGACATTGACTATCTTGCCGGATGGGTGTGTAAGTTGAACGGTCCTAGTATAGCAATCAATCTTGGCGTAATGAGTTGTCATCCAATCCATACCCAAGATGATGTTTATGTCCGAGGACTTGAGAGCGATTAGAGATGCAAGGAAAACAAGTCTATCGACAAGGATTTCATTTCCATGGCTTACCCTAGAGGTTTGCCACTTTGAACCAGGAGTTTGAATAACCATGGAAGTAGGCATGTCACAAAAAGTCATGTTGTGCATTCGAGCATAGCTCTCAGAAATGAACGAATGGGATGCCCCAGTATCGAAAAGAACAGATGCCGGATGGCAGTTAACGATAAGTGTACCAAGGACGACGTTAGGATCCTCATAAGCTTCCTCAGCAGAGACATAGTTGACATGACCACGTGCAGTGGGGATTGGCTTGACATAGTTCACCTTGCCGGTTGGCTTACCACGGCCAACAGGTTTTCCTGGCTGGTTCTGGGGACAATCACGCATGTAGTGTCCCGGTTCTCCACACTTGAAACATGTCACAGTGGTGGTGCGTGGAGCAAGGTTGGAAGGTGGTCCTCCATAGGTCTTAGCAGGTGCATACTGTTGAGTTGGGCGAGGCGCCTCATAGGATGGCCTCAGTATATACTTGGGTGGCAGAGCAATGTTAGGAACCCACACATGGCGCTTGTGAGAGCCAGAGCCGGATGAGGAACCAAAGTCTCGAGTATGCTTGTGTGTGGCCTCGAAGTCGGTCTGGCCCGTTTCAGCACTGATAGCCTTGTTTACCAACTTCTGGAAGGAAGTGCACTCGTGCAGACGTAGATCTCGGCGGAGTTCAGGGCTGTGTCCCTTGCGGAACCTCGCCTGCTTCTTGGCATCGGTGGATACTTCCTCAGGTGCATAGCGTGCCAAGTTGCCAAACTCGCGACTATAGCCATCCACAGTTAACCGGCCCTGGGTGAAATTGCAGAACTCCTCCCGCTTGCGATCCATGAGACCTTCCGGGATGTGATGTTCACGGAATGCCTCACTGAACTCAACCCAAGTAGTGAATTGGCCAGCAGGATGCATAGCTTCAAAGTTTTCCCACCAAAGACTGGCAGGGCCCTCAAGATGGTAGGCGGCGTAGGTAACCTTTTCAGCTTCGGCCACACGGGCAGAGTGTAGCTTGTGGCTGATACTACGCAGCCAGTCATCCGCATCCAGAGGTTCAGTGGAGTGATGGAACTTCGGTGGGCACATCTTGATAAAGTCATTGATTGACACCACATCATTCCTCTGGCGGAACCCAGTGTTCTGCTCTATGCGTTCCAGCAGGCGGTTGGCCTCTCTCTTGCTCCGTTCTACCTCGAGCATAACTTCCGCCAAGGAGGGTGGCTGGGGCAGATTCCCATCTCTAGCCCCACTAGCCTCACCCTGCTCCTGGGCAGCAGGAGTGTTGCGAGTGTTGACCATCCTAAGAAAACAAATCAACGGTTTAGACAAGGATGGCAAAAAATTGACATAGAAGTGCAGAATGTAATGGATGACATGGAATGCAAAGATGTTCATCCGTACGACATGGTAATATAGAAACTGCTATATATACACCAGTGGTCATACACACCATACATAGTTTAGTACAAGCCAAGGCTAAAGTACAACTGCGGTGAAAGACGATACATCCCATCAGAGGCATTCCAAGCTCCTATACATTATTTAACTACACCTCCGGAACTCAGTACACACTAAGTCATATTCCACAAGACGCGCAGGACTGTGGAAATACAACTACTACAATACTACTACTACCACGGTCTAGCTCAGACATTCCCGTAGTAATCTTCGTAAAGATTACCACCGTAGCCTGGAAGTGGAACAGATGGATCTTGAAACTCGCGAGCACTCGAAGGCTGTGGACCATAGGGACATGGATGTGGCCTCGGTCCCGATGCTGGTGGTAACCGACGCCCACGTGGAGGTGTAATACCCCCAACGTCACGCCAATCCATGCGATCAGGCAGACGAGTCCGCACGGGGTACAAATCCCGCATGTCCAGATATCCGGCGTGCACAGCAGGTGCAAGCCGTGTCAAAGTAGTCCAGTGGGCGGCTCGAGTGTTATACAGCTCCATTCGGAGGGCACAGACCTCACGGTCCCTATCCTCCAGCATCTGAACAGTAGTCTGAAGCAGTGGCTCTTCATGAGCAGCATCAGTATACAGACCAGTGTAGTAGCCTTCCTCTCCGGGAAGTGAGGCTGGCATGTAACGGAACTCAGTGTTGTCGGGGCCGGATTTCGGGAACGTAATATTCCAGAAATTTACCCCTAGTGTCATCACCAGCCCAGGATTGCTGTTACTGGTGGACACATCCTTGTTACAGGTTACCAAGCATTTACAAGAATTTGATACAAGACCATAAAGGTCTACTGATACAACAATGACTCCGGTGGTGGATGAAGGGAAAAGGCTTAAGGATCTTCAACATCGATGGGACTCCATTCCAACAGGAACAGCTGACCCGGATAACTCCTATCCTGCGTGGCTGCACTCCTAGGCTTCGCTCGGACGTCGCGGTCTTATTCCTCGTAGGACTTCTAACCTGGCCAAGTAAATAGCCAGGGACAAGCCTATGAGTACGTTTGAATGTACTCGCAAACATCAAGGACAAAAGATATAACAAATGCAGCAAACAATTATATGGTCATGGTGAATTAAACTATATGCACATGCTCATGGTATACTTATATTAAAAGCATGCTGACAGGAATCAAAACATGGCATGATGAATAATATTTAGTGCAATAAATAATGGCATCAATAAAATATAAAAGTAATGCCGATCGGGTATCAAGTGACACCACGGTCGGTCTTGAAAAGAAATGCCAGTCGGGTGTCTAAAAGAGAAATCGGACGATACCATCCGAGAACTCAGGCGACGCCACGAAAGGACTTGAAAAGGAATGCCAGTCGGGTGTCCACAAGAGTAGTGGCGTGATAAACCGCCTGACACTCGAGGGACGCCACAGAAAGGACTTGAAAATAAAGGCGAGTGTCCGGGGTAGTCTAGCTAGCCCCTGAGACACTCTGGAAAGTAAAATAAGAGCAAGGGGTTAGTTCATAAATATAATCATATCACCAAATATACTCATGGTAATACCAGTAACATCGATAATTATCCTGCAAAATAACCATGCTCAACTTTTAAAAATTTCCTCCGGAGACCGACTCTAAGACCGACACTTGACCAACCCAGACTGTAATCCATAACCGCGGACACGGCTATTCGAATAGGTTTCAAACTCTGCAGAGGGTGTACTCTTTACCCGCAAGTATAGGATTTCTTTAATCAGTATCGGGACACTGACTAATTCCTATTACGGTCTTTGGGTTGAAAACACACCTAACCAGCACACACCAGCTTAACTTTTCCGCTGCCAGGAGTCACCCAAAACAACAGTTAAGTAAAACTCTAAGTGGGAAGGCTACAACCTCCAATAGCATGGGATCACTATTCAAACGCGCGGATTACAAGGGTACACTCCCTCTCGGCTACAACCGGAAACACCCATGCCCCCGGACCATGTGGCATGCCTACCGGATGCACCCGGTATCTTCCACCATGGCCTCTCTGTACGGTGTGTGCACGGAAAGGGGTTAACAACTTACTCAACCATACCCTACCCGTGGTAGAGACAAGTGGCAGCACGATTCAAGTATGGGGGTTACTGAAACAAGACTCGATCTACGGTCGACTCGGGAGGCTAATGATTCTAGCAATGGTTAGCACAACAAAATTATTCTTTCAACCATATCATCAGGACAGGGCCACAACCCTTGTCTGCTTCCACATATGTCTCATGACACCACCGTGTCAAAATGGCCCGTGCCCACCAGCACGTCCAAAACAGGAGCACATTCCTGGATTTTCATAATTTATGCATGTTGCAAATTTGAAGGGGATGCATGCAAGAGAAAGTATAATTATGACCATGCATGCATGCAATATTTCTATCCAAATGCCAAGTCTATTAAAAGTAACAAAACATGCCCTAAATATTCTAGCATGCAAACATTTATCATATCAAGTGTTCAAAATGCTTGCCTTAGATATGGAAAAGTGCTGGTCACTTTGCAAAGAATCATCTCCTTCAAATCCTATTTTCAAAAAATATCTAAATTACCACACAATTCAAAAACAGCATTAAAAAGTATTTCAAATGTTTTTGAAACAAATACTAAAATAAACTAGAGGATATTTAAGGAATATCAGAAAAAGAAATAATTTATTTAGAGTTCATATGAATTAGTTATGGAGTTACTAATATAGAAAACATGATTAAAAGTACTATTTAAAAACATTAAACAGAAACTATGCATAGTAGAAAAGTTCACTTAATTTAAATAAACAGAGCATGATTTTAGAAGCCTACAGGAATTGGAATCAACAAATTTGGATCAGGTTTGGTGGCTGTGGAATTTATTTGAAAGCTGCTGGAATGATAAAAGGAAGGGACAGAATCGCGCCCTGAGCGCTGTTTAGCTCCACGGCGCCACTGGGCCGAGCCCAGTCATCTGGCTGTGGGGAGAGGTGCTGACGTTGATGGCGTATTCCACGGAATACGCCTTCTTCGTAGCGGAAACGGCTCCGGGAGGAAACCGCCTCCACTTACGCCGAGCTGGCGCGGCCTGTGGTCACTGACAGTGGGCCCGCCTGGCCCACTGGTCAGGTTTAACCGGTCTTCGTCCTCCTCCTCGCGCGCGCCCGAACAGAGACAGAGGCGAGCTCCGGCGGCGTTCGCCGGAGATAAGCGGCACCTCCCGTGGATCTGAGCCCACCGTTGTGCTCAGGGGAGAGAGGGGGTTCGGCCGGTGTGTGGCACGGTCGCCGGGGAGCCCTATCTTGCCGGCGACGAGCTCACCCGAGAAACTCCGGCGGAGGTGATTTGGGCGTTTCGCCCATGGTGGTCCCCGAGCTAAGTTGAATGTGGGGATGGGTCGGTGGATGCTCAGGGAGGCTCATGGTGGTGGTATTTTGGAGGGGGAGGGCCGGACGGCGTCGAAACCAGCCGAAGTGTGACGGCGGCCGTGGGTGCCGGAGAGGAGGAAGGGGACCTTCCTTGGCCGTGGGGTTGCTCTTGGTGGCTTGATGAGGAGGGAGGGAAGTTGCTGACGATGGGAGCGAGTTCGAGGAGGGGTTTTATAGGCGGGGAAGGCAGTTCCCGTGGCTTCCAGAGAACGGACGCGGCGGCGGCGTGCATTCATGGAAAACGCGGACGGTGGCGAGTAGGCGTGGCCGGCGCGGTTAGGTGAGGGCGGGGTCCGGCCGCAGTTACTCCCCAGGCGAGCTGGCTGCCCCGGGAGGCGCCAGGTAGCCTGGACGGCGCCGTCCACGGGCGGACAGACGCGGCGTCCATAAATGGCAGACGCGGTGGTGGCGAGGCCGGTGAGGGTTTGGTGAGGGCGGCGGGTTGGTGAGGACGTGGCTGCTTGCAGTGATGGCGGGGCGTCCGGTTTGGCTCGGGGGCGAGCCACGCGTCCAGGGCGTTGACGTCGGTGCGACGTGGCGATGCCGGACTCGTCGGGCGGCGGCTCCGGTCGGCGTGGACGGTGCTAGAGGACAAACGGAGATGTCGGCGAAGGTGGTGGTTTGCCCGTGAAGCTTCCTGGGAAGGTTGGCGTGCAAGAGCAGCAGCAGGGAGGGCGGTACAGGGCGATGCCACTGCCTGTAAAACGCGTGCCCTGGCCATGCTCTGGGCATGCACACCAAGTGCTCGACCCAATGCCAGGTTACCCTAGGATGGTCCTAAGGAACTGGTTTTTGGCAGAGTGGTATTATCTGATATGGAAAGGATGCTAGACAAGTTATTTTGGCAAAAAGAGCAGGTGTCATATGGTGGTTTGGATGGTTGAAAGTTTTGGTCATGCACTCAATGTGTTCGATAGAATGATAGAGCCATCTATGAAACTTTGTTGGAAGTGATACTTGGCAGGGTAGTGTCTCCTTAGATGATATAGGTGATGGTGGAGTTATTTTGGCAGAAAGAAAAACTTGATAGTGCAAGTTTTGAAGAATTTAGTTTCTGGACAAAAACTATAGATAGTTATTTGATGGACTTAGAAAATTCCAATGGAGCTGATATTCTGGACTTAAGGTTTTGGTTGGAAGAACAAGAAGATGGCCAAGGCTCAGAATTTTTGGAGCATGAAATAATAGGGTTGTAGTAGAAACCTAGAAGATGGACAGAACTGAAAAAGAGGATGGTTCACTCAAATTTTGCAAAACACCAAGTTGGGTTTTTGCACCAATGTGACATATAGGCATCACATGACCTCTCAGAATTATGGTGGAATTTTTAGAGAACTATTTAAAATAGAAGTAGTGCAACAGAAGCAATTAAAGCACTGCAAAAAGCTATTAAAAGAAAAGAAAAAATCTAAGGCAAAATTTTATTATGAAAATAATTTCTAATGTTATCAAACAAATAATAAAATGACCCAAGATACAACCAGAGCCCACAAAAATATTTCCCAAAAAGATTTATTATAAGAAGAGAAGATTTTCTAAGGCAGGAATAGAAAAGGCTCTGAAAATTTTATTAAGAATTCAAAATTTTATTTCTAGCCAAATTTTATTTACTGAAAAGGTGGTTAAAAATTTGGGGTGTGACAAACTCTAACCCCCTTAAGAAAATCTCGTCCTCGAGATTTGTTAAGGACGGAAGAATCAAAAATCATACCACCCAAACAAGGCACTCATATGCAAAAATGCAGACAGGGCAATACATTCATGACATACAAACAAAACAAGATCACATCATGCAAACAAACAGTACAAGCTACGCAAACGCATTCATGACCGTCTACGGTCCGAAAGCGGGATCTACGGGGTCAAGCGGAAAGCTTCCCGGTGCTGGAACACATTCTTCTTCTTCCGGAGGGAGCGGAGGAAGTGGAGGGAGCAAACGAAGAACGTGTCCCTCCTGAGTTGGCAGAGGGGGTCCGCCAATGGCGATCCGGGGATTCAGAACAGCAAGGTAGTGGAGATACTCCAGTATTTGCTGGGTGAAACGCTCCTGGGCCATCACATATTGAATGAGATAGACCAGGGCTGGATCGCTCTCCGCACGTCCACAGCGGAACGTAGCTTCTGCTCCAAAAGCAGCGCGACTTGGAAAATAGCAGTATTCCCTTGTGTTGGCACAGGGCACCGCAAATCAAAGACGGGTGACTGCTTCATACGCAGCAGACTCAATGGCCATGCCTGGCGTTGGCATGGATCTCCCGATGAAAATCACATAGGGAGGGCCTTGATTTAAATCTGCTGGTGGAATATGTACAGCCGCCCAGTATTTCGAGAGATCAGGAGTGATTCTCGATTTGAAAAGCTCATACAGGGGTGGATGGGTGGAGCCAAGAGTATTGCGGGAAAAATCCCACAATATCATAACAAAACTACCAGGTCTTGCATTGGGGTTCCTCAGGTAGGCTCCGGGGTGAGACATGGGTGGATGCATGAAAAGAAGGCAGTGCTCGATGCTGATGTTTGCTGGTGTGGAAAAATGAGCGTGGCCTCTTATAGAGAGCCTGGGTCATGAAACATGAAATGGTGCCGGTACGACAGAGACACCGACTCCGGCGCGGGGCTGTCTGAGTCAAAACCTCAGGTCTCAATCCCCACAAGAAAAGTGACATGTTACTGTGCGTGTGGTTAAGGGTCACGTCCAGAATTTACTCTGCAACCACTCATCAAGCAATAGATCATACATACTATTAGATGGTGACCCACAGGGGGTCTACAGACTCACTACGCCACACACCAGCTACTGCGGAACTAAAGGAAAAACCGAGCCACTAGGGGTTGATAACAATTCTGGTGGACTCATTCCACCTGGTTGATATCTATCTTGGCGCGTCTTGCGGATGCCGAGTCGTCTCCGTGCGCTTCCGCGTCGGAGCTGGCCGGGGTAGGATGGGGAGCTACAGGGCTGGAGTAGCGGTGGTGACCTTCGCGGGGTGTCGAGGTCACCGTCCCATTGGAGTAGGCCTCCAAGAGACGACGGAGATTTCCGGGTGAGGCGAAAGCATTGCTCGGGTAGGTGACATGGTCAGAGCTTGGGGGCTCAACCGGCCTTCCAAGCAGCACTAACGGGGCGTCGGTGGCGGGTGCGACTTCACTCCTTGCTGGGGTCAGGAGAGCGAGCGTCCTGCGGGTCTCAATCAGATCAAGAGTGACCTGATCGAACAGTGCCTCTTGCGCTCTCAGGTAGCGCACCAGATGCACCAGGGCAGGATCCGACTCATGGTCTCCGTTGGCGGCCTGGGTCGGGCTACCATAGCCTTCACGACTAGGGTAGTAGTAGAAAGGGCGGCAGTTAACCCTCGGCGACAGGTGCCGGAGTTGAACTATAGCCTCTCGGGCTGCAAGTTGGATGGATTGGGGCTCGTCGGAGGTCGTCCTCCCGGTGAATCGGTAGGGACGCTCCGATGTGGTGCCCCTCCCGTAGATGTGCACCGTGGCCCAGAAGTGATGGATGGAATTACTCGTGTGCTCTTGGTACACGACATATTCCGGTGGCTCGTTGATGCTAAAAGCACGACGGGTGAGATTGGCGAGGATGGTTACGAAGCCTTCAAGCTCGACTGCGGTGGTCTCGTTGTGCACGAGGGGGCCTGTCATCTTGGTGGTTTGATACTGAACTGGGAATGAGGCTGTGATGTGTTGAGTTTGGGGTAAGGCTTCCTTCATAGGTCAGCCGAGTCTTCCATCGCACGCTTGTGGATGGGAAAACTCAGTTGTTGGTATAGGCACACGGCCTATGGATAGACTCATAGGTTGGGCACCGGCTATCAAAAGATGCCGGTTGCCACTGTGGATAGGATAGACTTGGCCGTGGACAGGAAAGGTTGTGGATGGTGTGGAAACCTAGGGATGGTGACCAGGCTAGGATAGGATTAGCCAATGGTCAGCCTCGCTCTGATACCAAGGCTGTCGGGGCCGGATTTCGGGAACGTAATATTCCAGAAATTTACCCCTAGTGTCATCACCAGCCCAGGATTGCTGTTACTGGTGGACACATCCTTGTTACAGGTTACCAAGCATTTACAAGAATTTGATACAAGACCATAAAGGTCTACTGATACAACAATGACTCCGGTGGTGGATGAAGGGAAAAGGCTTAAGGATCTTCAACATCGATGGGACTCCATTCCAACAGGAACAGCTGACCCGGATAACTCCTATCCTGCGTGGCTGCACTCCTAGGCTTCGCTCGGACGTCGCGGTCTTATTCCTCGTAGGACTTCTAACCTGGCCAAGTAAATAGCCAGGGACAAGCCTATGAGTACGTTTGAATGTACTCGCAAACATCAAGGACAAAAGATATAACAAATGCAGCAAACAATTATATGGTCATGGTGAATTAAACTATATGCACATGCTCATGGTATACTTATATTAAAAGCATGCTGACAGGAATCAAAACATGGCATGATGAATAATATTTAGTGCAATAAATAATGGCATCAATAAAATATAAAAGTAATGCCGATCGGGTATCAAGTGACACCACGGTCGGTCTTGAAAAGAAATGCCAGTCGGGTGTCTAAAAGAGAAATCGGACGATACCATCCGAGAACTCAGGCGACGCCACGAAAGGACTTGAAAAGGAATGCCAGTCGGGTGTCCACAAGAGTAGTGGCGTGATAAACCGCCTGACACTCGAGGGACGCCACAGAAAGGACTTGAAAATAAAGGCGAGTGTCCGGGGTAGTCTAGCTAGCCCCTGAGACACTCTGGAAAGTAAAATAAGAGCAAGGGGTTAGTTCATAAATATAATCATATCACCAAATATACTCATGGTAATACCAGTAACATCGATAATTATCCTGCAAAATAACCATGCTCAACTTTTAAAAATTTCCTCCGGAGACCGACTCTAAGACCGACACTTGACCAACCCAGACTGTAATCCATAACCGCGGACACGGCTATTCGAATAGGTTTCAAACTCTGCAGAGGGTGTACTCTTTACCCGCAAGTATAGGATTTCTTTAATCAGTATCGGGACACTGACTAATTCCTATTACGGTCTTTGGGTTGAAAACACACCTAACCAGCACACACCAGCTTAACTTTTCCGCTGCCAGGAGTCACCCAAAACAACAGTTAAGTAAAACTCTAAGTGGGAAGGCTACAACCTCCAATAGCATGGGATCACTATTCAAACGCGCGGATTACAAGGGTACACTCCCTCTCGGCTACAACCAGAAACACCCATGCCCCCGAACCATGTGGCATGCCTACCGGATGCACCCGGTATCTTCCACCATGGCCTCTCTGTACGGTGTGTGCACGGAAAGGGGTTAACAACTTACTCAACCATACCCTACCCGTGGTAGAGACAAGTGGCAGCACGATTCAAGTATGGGGGTTACTGAAACAAGACTCGATCTACGATCGACTCGGGAGGCTAATGATTCTAGCAATGGTTAGCACAACAAAATTATTCTTTCAACCATATCATCAGGACAGGGCCACAACCCTTGTCTGCTTCCACATATGTCTCATGACACCACCGTGTCAAAATGGCCCGTGCCCACCAGCACGTCCAAAACAGGAGCACATTCCTGGATTTTCATAATTTATGCATGTTGCAAATTTGAAGGGGATGCATGCAAGAGAAAGTATAATTATGACCATGCATGCATGCAATATTTCTATCCAAATGCCAAGTCTATTAAAAGTAACAAAACATGCCCTAAATATTCTAGCATGCAAACATTTATCATATCAAGTGTTCAAAATGCTTGCCTTAGATATGGAAAAGTGCTGGTCACTTTGCAAAGAATCATCTCCTTCAAATCCTATTTTCAAAAAATATCTAAATTACCACACAATTCAAAAACAGCATTAAAAAGTATTTCAAATGTTTTTGAAACAAATACTAAAATAAACTAGAGGATATTTAAGGAATATCAGAAAAAGAAATAATTTATTTAGAGTTCATATGAATTAGTTATGGAGTTACTAATATAGAAAACATGATTAAAAGTACTATTTAAAAACATTAAACAGAAACTATGCATAGTAGAAAAGTTCACTTAATTTAAATAAACAGAGCATGATTTTAGAAGCCTACAGGAATTGGAATCAACAAATTTGGATCAGGTTTGGTGGCTGTGGAATTTATTTGAAAGCTGCTGGAATGATAAAAGGAAGGGACAGAATCGCGCCCTGAGCGCTGTTTAGCTCCACGGCGCCACTGGGCCGAGCCCAGTCATCTGGCTGTGGGGAGAGGTGCTGACGTTGATGGCGTATTCCACGGAATACGCCTTCTTCGTAGCGGAAACGGCTCCGGGAGGAAACCGCCTCCACTTACGCCGAGCTGGCGCGGCCTGTGGTCACTGACAGTGGGCCCGCCTGGCCCACTGGTCAGGTTTAACCGGTCTTCGTCCTCCTCCTCGCGCGCGCCCGAACAGAGACAGAGGCGAGCTCCGGCGGCGTTCGCCGGAGATAAGCGGCACCTCCCGTGGATCTGAGCCCACCGTTGTGCTCAGGGGAGAGAGGGGGTTCGGCCGGTGTGTGGCACGGTCGCCGGGGAGCCCTATCTTGCCGGCGACGAGCTCACCCGAGAAACTCTGGCGGAGGTGATTTGGGCGTTTCGCCCATGGTGGTCCCCGAGCTAAGTTGAATGTGGGGATGGGTCGGTGGATGCTCAGGGAGGCTCATGGTGGTGGTATTTTGGAGGGGGAGGGCCGGACGGTGTCGAAACCAGCCGAAGTGTGACGGCGGCCGTGGGTGCCGGAGAGGAGGAAGGGGACCTTCCTTGGCCGTGGGGTTGCTCTTGGTGGCTTGATGAGGAGGGAGGGAAGTTGCTGACGATGGGAGCGAGTTCGAGGAGGGGTTTTATAGGCGGGGAAGGCAGTTCCCGTGACTTCCAGAGAACGGACGCGGCGGCGGCGTGCATTCATGGAAAACGCGGACGGTGGCGAGTAGGCGTGGCCGGCGCGGTTAGGTGAGGGCGGGGTCCGGCCGCAGTTACTCCCCAGGCGAGCTGGCTGCCCCGGGAGGCGCCAGGTAGCCTGGACGGCGCCGTCCACGGGCGGACAGACGCGGCGTCCATAAATGGCAGACGCGGTGGTGGCGAGGCCGGTGAGGGTTTGGTGAGGGCGGCGGGTTGGTGAGGACGTGGCTGCTTGCAGTGATGGCGGGGCGTCCGGTTTGGCTCGGGGGCGAGCCACGCGTCCAGGGCGTTGACGTCGGTGCGACGTGGCGATGCCGGACTCGTCGGGCGGCGGCTCCGGTCGGCGTGGACGGTGCTAGAGGACAAACGGAGATGTCGGCGAAGGTGGTGGTTCGCCCGTGAAGCTTCCTGGGAAGGTTGGCGTGCAAGAGCAGCAGCAGGGAGGGCGGTACAGGGCGATGCCACTGCCTGTAAAACGCGTGCCCTGGCCATGCTCTGGGCATGCACACCAAGTGCTCGACCCAATGCCAGGTTACCCTAGGATGGTCCTAAGGAACTGGTTTTTGGCAGAGTGGTATTATCTGATATGGAAAGGATGCTAGACAAGTTATTTTGGCAAAAAGAGCAGGTGTCATATGGTGGTTTGGATGGTTGAAAGTTTTGGTCATGCACTCAATGTGTTCGATAATGATAGAGCCATCTATGAAACTTTGTTGGAAGTGATACTTGGCAGGGTAGTGTCTCCTTAGATGATATAGGTGATGGTGGAGTTATTTTGGCAGAAAGAAAAACTTGATAGTGCAAGTTTTGAAGAATTTAGTTTCTGGACAGAAACTATAGATAGTTATTTGATGGACTTAGAAAATTCCAATGGAGCTGATATTCTGGACTTAAGGTTTTGGTTGGAAGAACAAGAAGATGGCCAAGGCTCAGAATTTTTGGAGCAAGAAATAATAGGGTTGTAGTAGAAACCTAGAAGATGGACAGAACTGAAAAAGAGGATGGTTCACTCAAATTTTGCAAAACACCAAGTTGGGTTTTTGCACCAATGTGACATATAGGCATCACATGACCTCTCAGAATTATGGTGGAATTTTTAGAGAACTATTTAAAATAGAAGTAGTGCAACAGAAGCATTTAAAGCACTGCAAAAAGCTATTAAAAGAAAAAAAAATCTAAGGCAAAATTTTATTATGAAAATAATTTCTAATGTTATCAAACAAATAATAAAATGACCCAAGATACAACCAGAGCCCACAAAAATATTTCCCAAAAAGATTTATTATAAGAAGAGAAGATTTTCTAAGGCAGGAATAGAAAAGGCTCTGAAAATTTTATTAAGAATTCAAAATTTTATTTCTAGCCAAATTTTATTTACTGAAAAAGTGGTTAAAAATTTGGGGTGTGACAAGTGTTCAGCAACAGGGCATGCCTAGCCCGGAGAATGGTCATCATCGAATAGGCGGCATCCTGCACTGCCATCTCGATGGTAACCCCGAGTCCATAAGACCAATGGATGGGGTCGTTAGCTCCGGGATATGAGGGGTATATCCGGACTGTGCAGAAATACTAACTCTGATTGAAATCCCGGTACTGTTCCTCCACGGTGTACTCAGGATACCAGCGATAACCGGTCTCAGTCAGCACACGGACTAGCATGGTCGCGTGACCGGGCACATTAATGCACCGAGTCAAACGAACCACTTGGTGAGGGGTGCGGCCAGACATCTGAAACACGAAATAATGCAAAGGCATTTGTGTTTCTGGAAGAAATCGGGCAGCATAACAACTGTAAATGCTCAAACAAAGATTTGAGACATCATACAAATGATAGCATAGCCACTCAACAATTCCATATCAAGGTTCCGGGTCCAACAATCATCATACTAAAAGGATAGAAACTGAACTGAGGCTTGAAACCAACAATCCTAAGAGTCTACGGATTAGTAACACGTGAACCTAGTAAGGATAAGAGGCCCAGTCCTAAATCCCCGTAGAAAGAATAGACTGACTCAGATCAGAAGGGCATAAGGTAAAGGAGTAAAAGAGCCTTACGTTCCCTTCCACAATCAATTCCCCTACATATAACTAAGAATTTTTCTAGACTCAACATCGACCAGTTTGGCTTGAGAAACCTACAGGCAGTCCAGCTCTGATGCCAATGCTGTCAGGACCCCGATCCTAAGTCACACCGATCTAGCTGTAACACGTCATATCACTTTGCGACCTCACGCACGGTAACCCCACGGGTGCCACCTTACCTGGCCCGGGACCGTTTGCGCATTTTGGCACACGTATATGACAGTGTCGCTAGCATCCATATGACAGAGAACCCGGGCCGACATGGCTAGTTATAAACCAAAAGTGGCACTAAATTACAGAGACGGGCATCCATGACCCAGCAACGAACGTGTCGGTCATCAACGTATGAACCCAAGTCGTAGCAAGCTACATGGACTTAAAGGAACAATGCGTGACATTTCCCCTAAGGGACAGACACAGGAACGAAGAAGGACACATGCCGGCCAGCCTACGTGTTCCGAGCAGTAGCAAGCTACCAAGGCTCATTGGAGTCACTAGGAGGCATTTCCCTGTAAGATAGGCTACCAAAGGAAAACAACTAGGTGTCGGATCCCACACATACCAAGCATTTCAATCATACACAAAATATGCTCAATATGTGCAAATACAACATTGCATCACAACAGAACTCTATGACTCAAAGTACTTTATTTAAGAGGCTCCAAGAGCCATACATAACATATCCATACAGGTAGGGGTCACATGACCCAACACTCAAGTCATACAGCCATACAAGCACAAACGGAAGCTACATGTCTGAGTACAGACAACTTAGAAAATAAAACAGGCTTGGTGTAGCCTGACTATCTACAAGGCCCTTCACAAGCTCCAGATCTCCGTCTGGGTGTCAAGCTACTCGTCGACGTCAACGTCTATGTAGAACCCATCAGAAAGGGCAGGGTTCTCCTCTGCAACAGTTATTAAGCAAACCATGAGTACAAAGGTACTCAGCAAGTCTTACCACAGAACCTATCATACATGCAACATTATGAACAGGGGGCAGTGGAGTTTATAGCAGAAAGCCAGCTTTGACTCTTGGCTAACCTATACTGCAACTCTCGACGGATTGCAAGATGTTATTACGAACACGAGTCCTCTACTCACCACAACAATACACCACCGAGGATCCTCTTCCGTCATCCTACGAAAGGGCCATCCACGGTACTCACACTGATCTTGAGGCTTTTAGTAGTATCCATCAACTTGTCTATGAACTGTAAGAGTAACCAAGTAGTCCGTACCGCGAACAACGGCTATTCGAATAAATTGATAACCCTGCAGGGGTGTACCTCTTCACACACGCTCCCACCACTTATCGCCGTTTACTCGACATGTACTCGGCAACCTTCAAGCGGAAGCCCAGCGAGGGTGTCGGCCACGACCTGACTAACTACTCAAGTCTCTCGTCCAGGTTTATCGCCTATTTGGGTTCCATCCGTGGGGAGATCCGGCCGGGGTGTCGCTCTCGGCCCCAAACAATGTGTACAGGGTTCCCGAGTCACCAAACAGGCAACCGGTACACCGTGTCACGTACCTATCGCATCACAACCCACCCCGAGGGTTAGCGCTGTGCACGACCTCCAGTAAACTATAAACACCAGAAACTAGTTGCAACTCCTGGACAGAGATCGAGGGTAATTAATAAGCCGAGAGGGTCCATTGGTTTCGGGCCCAATGCATGGTAGTAACTGGAACTTGAACCACACATACAGATCTCGGGTCCTATGGACGGTTCAAATGAAACAACCCACCACGTACTCCTACATGGCCTTTCATCGATACCTTAACCAAACATGTTCCACACTTCTTTCTCTTTATCGATATGATTGTTTCACTCTGATCCATCACCCAGATGAATCACACCAGACACGACTCTAAGCATAGCAGGCAACACAAACAAATAGCATGGTGGATCACACATCACATGGCTCAATCAACTCCTACACATGCTAGTGGGTTTCAACTATTTACTGTGGCAATGACAGGTCATGCAAGGGAATAGGGTTCAACTACCGCAGCAAGTAGCAGTTCACACGTTGTTGCCTTAATGCGGTAAAAGAGAGCAGGAGCGAGAAGATTGGGTTTGTATCGGAATGATCAATGATTTCTTGCCTGACAAAGTGGTTGTCGGGTACTGCTCTTCAACTGGATACGCAGCAGTATCCTCGGGAGCAGGACCTAACACGGAGAATACCGGCGATACAATCATTAACAAACAAATGCAACAATATGATGCATGCTCATGACATGGCAAGATGCATGTGTGTTGGGCTAATGCAACTATAACCAGATGGGTTTGTGCCTATTTGAATCAAAGATTCAAATTGGCACTTTAGCTATTATTTAATTAAGTGCATTATCATGTTTTAATGTATAAAGCAAAGTTAACTTTATCAAACATGCATGAAACCAGTGCCATTGGAAAGATTGGAATTTTCTGATCATTTTTCATATATAAATCTTTTCCATCTGAGCTACTGTTGAATTTATATGATTTTTTGAAGTTTAGGCATTTTCTGGAATTTCCTGAATTATTTTTAAATCTAAAAATCCCAGAATATCCTTTACTGCGTCAGCATGACATCATGCTGACGTCAGTCAGTCAACAGGGCGACCCAGGTCAAACCTGACCAGTGGGACCCACTGGTCAGTGTCACAGTTAACTAATTAACTAATTAGAATTAAATTAACACCTAAACTAGGTTTGACCAGCAGGCAGGGCCCACATGTCAGTGACCCAAGGGGGTTCAAACCCGTGGTCAAACAGGCCCAACTCGCCGGCGTTTAGCCGCCGGCGAGGCCAAACACGGCGGTGAGGTGCGGGTTTCGTGCTCCGGCTGCCAAAACGACGGCGGAGCACACCTACGGGTAGCTGGAGGCAAAACGCATCGAATGGAGGTGGTGGCTGGCCTCGGGGTCGCCGGAGATGACGCCGGCGACGAGTCCAGCGGCTGCCGGAGTTCGGCGAAGTAGAAAACGACGGTGCGGTGCTCGTAGAGGAGCGTGGAGTGGTCCTACAGCACCTACGCGTGACGGTGAAGCTGATAGACACGATGGCCGGACCATTGGATGGCCGGAGCCTCGTCGGCGACGAGCTCCGCAGCGGTGCGTGCAGGTGAGCTTCGTGCGGTGCGTTCCAGGTTAGTAGAGAGCCAACGGAGAGGGGGAGGACGAAGCTGGGCTCACAGAGGTTGCAGCAGACGCCGGAGCGAGCTTGGGGGTGGCCGGAGCTGAGCGGGACGGCGAGGGGGATCTCCGCGGCCGGAGTTGAGGAAGAAGGGGTCGGGGGCGTCTCCAGGGCGGGCGAGCGCTCGGGGCTCGGCCTGCTCGATGTAGTCGAGGACGGCGGAGACGACGGACACTGTGACGGGGCTCAGGGACGACGGTGGGCGCGGCTTCTACGACGGTGCGAGCACAGCGGCGTCGGCCATGGTGCGGGGAGGGCGAAGGAGAGGAGCTGGGGAGATTGGGGCGTATCTGCGAGGTCGGGGGCGAGGTGGATGACCGATCCAAGCCTCCAGGGCGGCGAGGGGAGGAAGCAGGGCGGCGGGCAGCTGCGTGGCGCGCACTGCGGCCGCCGTCGAGCACCTGCCTGCCTGCCTGGCCAAGCCAAGCAGCTCGCTGGAGCGGCAGCTGGGCTGGGCCGGCAGGTGGGCCGGGTGGCGTCAGGTAACCTTTCTCTCTCTCCCTTTTCCTATTTCTTTTCTGTTTCATTTCTTTTGCAACTTTGTTTAATTAATAAAAATGCCAGAACATTTTTATAACTCATAAAACTTGTCATGCCCACTGTATATAATATGATCAGCATGGAACATTATAGTTTATGATTATTTAAGCATTTAAAATATTTTATAGCATTTAAATGCCCAAATGCAAATACCATATGATTTAATCCAGAGACCTTGGATGTCCTAGAAAATTGTGCACCATTTTTGGCAGAGGTTTAAGACCAAGGCAGAAATGATGGACATTTTTGAAGGGCATTTTGGGTACATTGGAAAAGATTTTATCAAACCCTAGTTGTTAGAAGAGGGGTGCTGGGGTTTCTGTCATTCCCATTTCAAGTTTCTTTGATAAGTAAACATGATGCACACTCTAGCTAGTCCTAATGCAAGTAGTAAACTAGGGATGTGACACAAGTTCAAATCAATCTGGGGCCTAATGTTAGGGATATTACTAGCAGGTATAAACCTGCCAGGAAGATCCGGATTATGCTAACATAGTTGTATTATTATAAGCCCAGTATAGTATGAATCAGAGGTTACGGCCCATAGAGGCTTAGGGCCCATATGTAAAGCTTACGGTTTATGAACCGTCATATCATGTAACTTGAGGTATAAGATAGAAAGAGTAGAGACCGAGGTGGACATGATTATGAGCCGGCCTCGGGACTCTGTAAACCGGACCGGGCGTCGCCTCCTATATAAAGGGACGACCCGGGGACGGTTCAAGGACAGGCAACAACCCGTCGAGACACAGGCAAGCAATCCGCTCCCTGTTCATCGACGCCCAAGCAATACCACACCAAACTAGACGTAGGCTTTTACCTTCATCGAAGGCTAACCCACGTGACGGCCTCACACCTAAGTCCGCTAAACCGGACATCTGCCGTGCCAATTCCACGACACTTTTACTAAGGGTCTATCACGAAATGTGATAGATAATGCATCGAGGGAGATGGGTATGAGACCCACAATATGAGTTGCTCACAGTGGTAACCTAGTCTATGTGATCGGTGATCCCATGAATTAGATGTGGAAGACAAGTTGTTGGTCAACTGAGAGGAGAGTGTCCTTACTATTAACATTACCACTCCACAAAGATGCAATACTCCCCTAAATCTGCATGGTAGGTTGATGTATATCTTAATGTGTTCTAAGTGGCTCATGTAAGTAGAGATGTTGTCATGCAGAACATCTTTTGAAAAACACACCTATATGAGTCTGATTGTCAAACATCACAATCTATGAGAGTAGGGTTCTCTCTAGTAAACTCATGAAAGGTCACGGAGTATGACGCATAAGCTCCACCCGCGGGGAAGACCCACAGTAGCCAAGTATCGGTCAAGGCTTTGTGTGAAGCTAGATTCGCAGAAAACTTGCAGTTCAAGGCATAGTCCACTGTTCAAGTTGCTTACTAGTGTAGCATAGAGTTCTAGGTGGAAGTTCAACTTAACAGTCTCCACTGCAGTACCGGTATATAAAACAATGTTTTGAAACCAAAGGCAAAATTTGTGTGCCTCTGGGATCTGCTGGGGGATTGCTGGAATTTTAGTCTATTTTGGGCCAGCCCAATAGCAATTTAAGAATTCCTAATAAATCCTAGAGGCCCACTTAGTCCATTCGCGCAAGGCAAGGGGCACTACTAAAGTTTAGTCCCACATTGCTAGTTTACAGGGAGTTGGACCTCTTTATAAGGGAGGCTCTTTCTCCACTTGTACGAGCATGAGCATAAAAGGGACATCCACGCGCGCTCCTCCTCTGACACCCGCCTCGCCACGCCACGCCTCGTCGCGCCGCGGGAATGAGCCGAGCCGATGTCTAATTTTTGCCACGCATGACCGGTATACGAAAGGTCAGTTGGAAGCTGAAAATGTTTTTCCATAGTGGACACTGAATCCGAACGGTGCGCCTCTTCGGCTGCAGCCTGTTCATTTCACCTCCATCCGAACGGCGCGCCTCTTCGGTTGTACCCCATTCCCTTCAGCTCCCGTCGCTGGCTTCTAGCCTCCTTCTCCTGCGCCTATAAAAGGGAGGTCCCTCCTCCTCACAGAGATGCACCAGAACTTCTCCTTCCTCTCGCCATCAGTTCCATTCTCTGTGCTGCCTGCTGTCTTCCTCATCCCGGCTTGCGGCGTGCATCGCAGGTCGGGACAGTAGGCCTCTGAAACCACACCTTTTGAGTCATGTACGGGAGAAGGGTGATAAGATTTTTGGGGAGCGCTCAGCGCGACTACTGGGTGCTTCATCATGGACGATCCGGTCGCCAACAACTACTTCCCCGATGACGACTTCGTCCCCGACGTTGACAACCTCTTCGACGACATGGCCGGTGAGGACACTGCACCCAAGACCGGAGCCTCTCCTCCTGCTACGTATGATCTTATACTCTCTCTGTTTGAGGTTCTGTTTCAGTTCCTAGCACTAGTGTCTGCTCTACATATGTTTGGTTCTAGTTTGTATATGCAGATACTATTTACCTTCTCTCTGTTAGATCGCATGACTTGTTTTATCTCTTCTATATTAGTCATGTTTTATCTAATATTTCTGTTAGTAAAATCAATTGGTAAATTGCTCATATTTCCAACACCTTGATTTTTGGTGTTGGATCCATGAAAAGAATGGATCTTTTTCAGTAAGGTCAGCATACAACATGTTGGTTGCAACTCGACAGAGAAGAGAAGCATGGCTGCATGGCATAGCGGGTTCTTCTACTGCAAGCAGACACGAGAGGGCATGGAAAAGCTTGTGGAAGACACAAGAACTGGGCAAAATTCAAATGTTCCTGTGGAGGCTTGCGAGGCAGTCACTGCCGACGGAGGATGTAAGGGCACACCGCCACATGTCTAATTCTACTGCATGCGGTCTATGTGGGGCTCCGGACTCTTGGCGCCACTCTTTACTTGAGTGTATGACCTCCCGATGCACTTGGGCCCTCGTAGATGTGGAGCTAGCACAAAGCTTAGTAGCTACATCCGAGCCGAGTGACAAACATTGGCTGTTCACTCAGTTGGAGGTATTATCTCATGCCTCTTTTGTTGAACTTAGTGTTACTTTATGGGTTATCTGGTCGTCGCGAAGGAAAGCTATCCATGAGGGAACCTTCCAAAGTCCACACTCAACGTATGCTTTTGTTCAAAGGTTTATCAAGGAGCTGCAGTATCTAAGCCCCGGTCGGCCAGCTGCTCAGGTTGCTAGTTCGACAGGGTCCAACGCTCAGGGAAGGAAGTGACCCAAAGCACCACCAACCCAGCATGCAAAAATCAACGTGGGTGCAGGAATCAGAGTTGGTCGGGGAGGATCTGCTGTCGCAGTCTGTTGTGACAGTAATGGACAGTACATGGGTTGTTCGGCACTGATTATAGGAGGAGTGAATCAAGATGGCAATGGGGCCCCGAAACCCGCGTCCCCGCGGGTTTTTACCCTATTATATTAGGGGACGGGGATGGGCGTCTTTTTAACCCTGCGGAGCTGCTGTTGGGTAAAATATAAAACCCGACACGTTTCGTGAGTTCAAACCCGTTTGAGCAATACCCGAACCCGAAACCCGTCATCCCGTCAAAATACCACATTAAGCCTAATTACACATCATGTTGAACCATGTATGGCTAAATAATGCTCCTGTTTGTTGCGGAAATAGGCTTATCTAGATATTGTTACTGCTCTAATATGCTTATGTAGATGTTGTTACTGCTCTTTCTAGCTGTTGTTATTGCTCTTTTTGATCAAGTTATGCCGCTGAAATATGCTCCTTGTAGATGTTGTTATTACTCTTTTTGCTTGAGTTATGCTGCTGACATATGCTCCTTGTAGCTGTCGAACCATGTATTGTGCTGAAATTTTCGCAAATTATGCTATTGAATATGCTCTTTCTGCGGCCAAAATGCTATTCTTTGCTGCTATTATGTTTGCTTAAATATGCCGATTTCCCCGTGGGTTTAGAAAACCCGATGGGTTTAGGGGACGGATAAAAAATTAGCCCCGCGCACACTGACGAGGACGGGGACGGGTTTGTAATTTTCTCGTGGGGATGGGTTTGGGTAGGCAAAACCCGATGGATTTCTTCCCCGTTGCCATCTTGAGGAGTGGACGATCCTGCGACAATGGAGGCCATTGCATGTCGAGAAGCATTATGCCTTGTTGAGGATCTTCATATCAGAACTTTGTCATAGCTTCTGACTCCAAAACAGTGGTTCAAGATATCAACAATGGGCCGTTATGCAGCGATTGTGAGCGAGATCAAGACGCGAGCAACTTCCTTTCACTGTAATTTTATTTTTGAGGGTCGTGCCAATAATTATGAGGCACATAGTTTAGCTAGATTTTCTTTAAATCTTGCTACAGGACGTCATGTGTGGCTTGGCCAGCCCCATGATGAAACTTGTATGCCACAATTTGTGGTCTTCGATGAATAAATTCGGCCTTTCAACTAAAAAAAACTGATACTGTTGGAGAAGAGGACAATCAGTTCAGTTAGCCTGGATATACACTTGGTAATCTCCCATCGCTCCCTCGCTCCCTGGTGATTTATCATGACACTCTTGTGATTCATCTACCATGGAAAGCTAACAAGGCACTACTCAATCATACAATTAAACAAGCACAATTGCTGACACATTCCAGGGAGCAAAGATTTGCCATCAGTAAGCGCAAATTCCAAACATCGTGCAACAGCTACCAAAGAGAACACGCCCACACAAAAGAAAAAGTGAATCACAAAGTCGTGTATGAAATGAACTAAATTTGAATGGCAGCACATTTCCTTTCTCCATGCTATTAAGAAATAAATCAAACACAAGCTCCATAGGTATAGAAGAGACAGATAATATATATGGCTTCTATTTCATGAGCATTACTTGCTCTACAGCAACATATGATCAAGCCATATAGCTTCTACTTGAATAGCATTCCTTACTCTACAGCTACGTATGATCAACCCTATAGCTTCTACTTAAAAACATTCTGCTCGGTGGTGTAATATTTACAAAGAACAGTACCTCCTCCCCCACCAGTAAGTAAATAGGCAAAGCGAAACAACTGCTACATCGACAGGATACTACACCAGCACTCGTTTTCCCTCTCTAGGGAAATCAGACTTGTGAGGACATGAAACTGGGAGGAGAATATTCGGGGTGCGATGTGATGTCCATACCGATGCGACAAATGGTTGTTGAAAAATCCAGCCGAGGATTGGGATCCTTTGCAAGAAAACTGCAAGAGTTGGCTAGGAGAGAACCCATTGCGATGGAATGCAAATTAGTGCCCATTACATGTACAACTACACTTCCTTTCTACGAGAGTTGCATATTTTTCTTTCTAGTCAATACATTGGTTTCTGAAGATAAAATCCTAATATTTTCTAGGTTTTGTCAAAACGTAAAATGGCCAGGAGAGAAATAATAAAGAAATCACACCTGAAGAAGAGCATCAGAAAGCCGTATGCCTCTAATAGCTTGCCTGTTACGATCCCACTACACATAGATCACAGGAACAACTCTCCTCATTATAGGGACACAGGAACAACTTACAGAGGAATAGGGATTCGAGAGACAGGAGGAGGATAAGGGTCATTTGGTTCCGTTCTATGATCCACCGGATGCTGATAATAGATGAACTCGGGTCATTTATGTTACAACTTGCACACACTAACAGCTGTGGCCCACTGTCAGTATGCGATGCATTCCTGGCCGGCGTATCGCTTGGATGTGGGGTTGGTGGTCTCCCTGACTTGCGGGGCCCTCCTTCTTGGTCTTTCTCTTTAGATTCAGTAACCTTTCCCGCACAGGTGTTGCCTGCACTTTCTTCAGTTTCCTCAGGTAACACATTTTCTTCAGTTTCGTCAGTTAACACCTTTAGTCTGCTCTCCTTTTTTCTTGGTTTGCTGCTGCACGCTTAGCCTTGGCATGGTCTCGGCGCTTCTCCCAGCGTCGCTGCATCAGGGGTGTTACAATGCCGAAGAAAGGCCATCCCGTCAGAACCAGGAAAACGCTAGCTCCAGACAGATGGTACCCTATTCATCACATCAATCAGTTAAAATGTTCAATTATGTAATATACATCTTCTGGGGGATACAGTTCATACTTTTTGTTATTCCTTGTTGTAAGAGATACTAGTACCTTTTGGGGGTGATGTTCTAAGAGGATTGCTTTAGAAAAACACAAAGTTTCTTTGTAGCTCGGTCAGGAGGACGAACTCACCATAAGCTGCGGAGGACCGAGAAGGATGGTTGGGCGACCGGTCTGGCAACTGCTCGCTGGAGAAGGTCTCAGGAGGTGCTGGTCTCCTGCGAAATCGGGTGAGTGCCGGTGCCGGGGAGATCGGCTGGCCTGGTTTTGGCTTGGGTTTCTTGCCGGATTGCAACTCGATCGGAGATTGAATCAGTTTTGGCCTGACAAGATTAGAGGGAGATGGACCCGTTCACGTTTTCGGTGTCCAAGTTGCCACCGGGGGCCGAATCCAACCCAAGAAAACCCAAGCCGCTGCATATCTCTGGCCCGGCCGGCAGCCATTCTTCTGGGGCCTCGGCGGATCTACGCGGAAGCCATGGGGGTGAGTTTACTGTCCTCTTATCCTCTACGGTCTTCTGTTTTCACTTTTTTGAGAGAACTCTTCCACTAGATCTACTCACAGCCAAAAATTGCACCTCAAATTTTTATGATTTTATCTCCCGGACTACATCAAAATTGCATCTCTGGGGTTGTATAAAATTTAGCATCTTCGAAACTGAATCAAAATTTGATAATTGCATTTTTTTTCTAGGATACGATAATCGCAATTTTCACGTGCCAAAAATATACGCTAAATCTGGGTGTCTTGTACTCCTTCACTGGAATTACATTACATCTCTGGGATCGTGTACAAGTTGCATGTCCGAGAATACGGAAATTTGCTTGTTTGCGACTAACTAGTGTGAAATCAGATCTTATTTGATTCGCATGGCAAGAAAATACTATACCATGCCTGTGTGTCTTGTACTATCGTAGACAGTAATTTTTTGTGATTTTATAAAAAAACAATAATTACATCTTTGTGGTGGTGTATGAGTTGTATATATCCCCCAACAATCTCAAAATTGCTTCTTTGCCACTATTGTGAACTCAGTTCTCATTTGTTTCCATGCCAAATGCAGAAAGGCAAGAGAGATAGTAGACTCAGCGCACTACCTGACGACATTTTGGTCAACATTCTCGACCGACTCAATGTTCGCGATGCTGCAAGAACCAGCATCCTCTCTAGACGGTGGACTCAACTCTGTGCCAAGCTGTCTCGGCTTATAATAAGTGCTCCACACTTCCTTCCCAACGGCGTGCGTTGGACCGACATCTCTGATGATGAATTGGTACGCATCAACGTAGCGGCAGCTCAAGCGACAGAGGGCATACTGACACGCAGAAATCCTCGAGAATACACCATCCGCCTTCTGTCCACGACATTCTACTTGAGAGATGATGTTCCCATATCCATTGGACGTGCTGTTGGTCATGCCATGGTGACGCACTTGGTCGAGAATGCCAAGTTCAGTGTCATGACAGGGAAGTATGACATCATGGACATTGATGATGATGACCTGGTCACCGGTGCGAGAAAATTCATGTCGTTCTTTGATGCTTGTCCAAATGCATTCGGCGGCCTCACTGCTCTCGACCTAGAGAATTTGAGATTTGGTGAATCAGACATATCCAATGTTTTCATCACTTGCAAGCAGTTGAAGCGTATGCGTTTGTTCAATTGTGATTCTGGTGTTGGCAGCACGCTACAAGTTGAACATGCTAATCTCAGTGAGCTTAGTATCGTCGGATGTATGCTCGAGCGAGTTAAGCTACACTTCCTCCCTCGACTCAAACAGATGGTCTTTGAAGATTGGCTACGTTTCGAAGATCCCCTGTTTATTGGTCATGTTCCATTGCTGGAGGCTGTAAGCTTCACAAATCTCGCCTTGAGTTACAGCAAGATGGTGAAGTTAAGTAATTTTATTAGCGGTACCTCCATACGAGATCTGAAATTGGGGTTTAATTCTGAAAAGGTAATTCAAGATTGTCACATTGCGAGCTATGGCTTCACATCTTCTCTGCCCATCTCATCATATGCTTAATCTGTGCAGATATGGGTGCAGCCAGAATGTCGGACACGAAGTCTGGCATCTGTTTTCCGCCAACTAAGGTTTGTGAATCTAGTTCATCTTCCTGAAGGGTATGATCTCACCTGGACAATGTATATTCTTGAGGATGCACCATTACTGAAGGAGCTATACATGACGGTATGTGTTTACCTAAAGATCTCATTTTAGCCACGTGGGCTTAATGTTATTTCGTTTTCAAGATCTACTCACCAGGCATAATATGTGTGCTGTATTGGCAGTTTTTTTTAATCTTTGTCTTACTGCTGGCATGCAGGTATGGGATCATCCGTGTTCAATGGAAATGGATGAAGATAAGAGGAAAGAACTATTATATAGTGAGAACAAGGGTGTAGAGTGGGACTCGGCCGCAACTAATTTCCAACACCATAATTTGGTCACACTCGTCATCATTGGCTTTGAATCCAAAGACTACTTTGTGAGTTATGTCAGACGCATTATGGCGGCAGCTGTCAATCTAGAGGACGTCTTCCTGTATTGTAAGTTGGAGTGCGGAAACTGTCAAGACAGGAAGCCTGGTGGGTACCCCTGGACTAAAAGGCAGAGGATCTCACTGAAGAGGAGACTCATGGCCGGGATCGAGTCGTTTGCCATATTTCACTATGGTGAGACGAGGCCTCATCATGTAGAAAAAATGGAGTACCCACAGTGCTCACTGTTTGACGCAAAAAGAGGTTTTACGTGAGGCAATAAGGTGGTTGATTTAACAGTGAACTATGTTATAAGTGTTGTTACTTTGGTTGAAAGTTTTTTTTACCGCATAAACTGTATTATTATGTTCTTACCACATGAAGTGTATTATTATATTTTTATGATGATTATTCTCATAAATTTAGAATAAAAACCAATTTTCTTTTTCTAAGGGTAAAAGCATATAGTATTGGTTTATTAGTGGTCACTGCTTGAGGCAAAAAGGTGTTGATTTGACTGTGAACTGTGTTACAAGCGTTTGTTACTTCGGTTGAGGGTTGTTTTAGTATATTGTTTTCGCCGCATGAACTTTATTATTATGTTTTTACCTTATGAATATATTATTTTGTTATGCCGAATGTTCTCACAAATTTAGAAGAGGAAACATTTGGAAACATGCCATTAGTAGTTTAACTGGGCATTAAAATTAAAACAAGGAACATGAACCAAACTGCAACTACAAGGAGCCATACCCAAGATAACCAGGGGAAGAAAGATCATCATCTTATTTGATTTTTTTCCGATAAAAGGGTAATTATATACTCCTATAAAGGGTGATGGAGTACCCGCCTCTTGGGAATCTCCGCAGCCGAGGAGGTCCTTCACACCATCCGTTTCGCATTGGCCTCCGGTGGCTGGGTCCTTGGTGCTCTCCCTGTCGTCCGATCTGCCCGGACGGTGAGCACCTAGGTGGCTTGCCTTCGGGCTCCATAACGGATGGACCACGGATGCGGCCGGGTCTACCTTCATGCGGTGTTTTCGATCACACCCGTGTGCACTCTCTTGCGTGCTGCCTCGCGCGCGATGTGCAGGTCAGGTCCTCCTGTCAGCGTCCTTAGCCCGCGGCCGAACTGGTTTGGTGGCACCAGCTGGCCCGGTACTACCAGAATTTACGTAGTTGCCGACGGCCTCATCTATGCCGACGGCCCCCGTCGGCATAAATGGACATATCCCGATTGCCTAGGGTAGGCCGTAGGCGTAGAAATGCCGCCGACATACGTCGATCTATGCCGACGGGGGCCGTCGGCATAGAAAGGCCGTGGGGACCGCTCGCGATACGCCTACGGGGCCGTCGGCATAGACGAGACCGTCGGCATAGCCCGAGCCCACCAACTCGGTCAGTGACGACCGTTTGACGGCGTTGAAACTACGCCAACGGGGGGCTGACGGCGGCCGTCGGCATATATATGCCGACGGCTATGCCGTTGGCATACATATGCTGACATCACCGATCCGCGCCGTCGACACGTCATCGATCCGAGGGGAGGGGGCCGCATAGATATGCCTGGCCCATGCCCTCTGCCACGTCATGGATCCGCATGCGATGCCACATCATCGATCCGTGGGATCGTAGCTCCATGTGCATGTCGTCGGCATACCTCTATTTTTTATTTTGTCCTTATATTATTTATTATTTTGTTTTTTTCACAAGATAAAAGTGTGTTTTATGTAAACAAAAAACATACCCCGAAGGTATAATGATTCCCCCCCCCCCTCACGGGCGTCGCTGCCGCCGTGTCCCGGAGAGGGGAAACGGCTACGTCGGGCCGACGCGTTGGGAATCTTGGTGTGTGTTGAGTCGAGACCGTGTTGGGGGCGTAGCCATGGGCTGGGCTATGACAACCAGGTGATGAGGTCCACCGGTCAAACTCCGTCCAGCGAAAGCCAAAGGGCTAGACCTGGTGGTCGTCTATGTCAGGGTTAGACGGGACGGGGTACCTGTGGGGGGTAGCAATGCCGCGAGGTGTTGCTTCAGTTTCAAACTATTGGATACGAACGCTACTGAGCCACTGGATTGAAAACGAATGGCTAGATCACTTTTCTTCTTCCTTCAACCATTTTTCACATGCAACACACGACCCCTGCCCCCCACCCCCACCCAAATTTCACTCCACTGCCTCTCCTTCGACGACAACATCATGGCAAGCTGCACCGTCCCCGCCTCCGACGAGGTCCCTGGATTATGGCGAGCCCTCACCAAGGTTTTTTTGTTCCGTTTTTTCATGAGTGGTCGGAAAATCAGGTTTTCAAAAAATCTCAGGAATTCCTTCACCAGAATTTTCAAATGGATTTTGAATAAAAATTATTAAAGTCAAAATATATTGAGTTTAACCCTATGTACACAGGAAGTACTTCTTGTTGTAGTGGTTACCTTGCGTAGTTACCTATCGAAGGTTGAGAGTTCGGCTTAAAGCTACCACGATGCTGTTGAAGAACCTCGTTGTCCTTATGGTGTCATGAGACGGTTGGTGCGGATATGGCAATTGTTGTAGTTTGTCGAGAGAGGATTTGATCATTTTGGGGTTTTTTTATCGCTTAGGCACATCTTTGGTCTTATATGACTTTGCTATTTGCCGGCGCGTTTTTATTGTGCGTGTGTTGTGTTGGCTGTGTGCATCCTACCTATGCAGAGGTCGGGTATGTGCTCACTATGTCGTATCTTCTTAATGCTTCATTTTGAGTCAATATAATACACCTTTATCGAAAAAATTCCATTAAGTGGGAGTCAAACTCGTCACAAACACTTTTGACATTAGTCTGCACTTTAATTTCAAAATTTTAAAATTTCCGGGCTGTAACAAAAACATTAGGATGTCAACGGAAATTTGGTAACCTGTCAGTTACCGGAATTTCGAACCGAGAGGAAAAACCCTTGCCCTCACCTTGGTTACATGAGAAATAGAAAATGTGTAATAATAATAAAGGTTGCATGAACCTTATAGAGAACGACCATATTCATATTCGGTTCCTTGTCCGACCCTGACATGAATTTGACGTCTATTTGATCGGTTATTAAGGATATGATTCGTATCCGTACTTCCGTAGGCGGCAGGAGCGTGACTTGTACTCCACGATTCTGCCCAATCCTTACCTTTTTGTTTGTTTTATTTACATACACACACACAATCAATCAGCCGACGACACCTACGATACGATGGAGTCAGTACTGGCGGACATCCCGCTGAAGCTGCCGGCTAGCGATGTCGGCATGTCCTGGCGATGGCGCTGCGCCGTCGGGTACTCCTCCTTCCATGCTTCCGGCCAGGCCTTGCTCGTCTCCCGCCGCTCCTTGCTGGGTAAGAGCCTTGAGAACACCGTGCTGCTCAGCGTCTCGTCAACGAATCCCATACCGATGAGCCGCGTTGAGCTGACCGGAGCGTACCGCCCAGCCAACGTCTGCAACGGCTTCATCCTCCTCACGTCCGAGGTCAAAGTAGATTCCGTGTATAACAAGAGGTTGGAGTGCCTTCTCGTGTGGAACCCTGTCACCGGCGAGAAGCTCCGAGTTCCGGCGCCGCCCATCAAGGAACCACACGGTCGGGATCTCTTCGCCATGGGGTTCAGCGGCGCCCCAAGACGCCAGTACAAGCTGTTCCGTCTCCCCTCGCAGGCATACCCGACCGAAGACAAGCTGTTCCGGGAGATTGACCAGATTCACATGCTGTAGTTTGCTGAGCACAGGCATGAGCAATTTCGGAGATTCTGGCAGAACCCAAATCTGGGACAGAAAAAACATTTTACAAACTGCATATAAATTACAATATCAACTGGCAGATAAGACCAACTTAAGTTACTATTGTTACATATAACCATCATATATAGAGTCAAATTAATGGACAGATATTATTCAAATGAGGAATGAGTACCTTTTCACTGCGAAAATCTAGATGCAGATCGCTTACGGAAGGAACATTAGCAAGGAGCTGACTTAACTCAAGAGTCTTTTCCCAACTGATCCCAGTTTTAGTGAGGCTGAGCTTTGAAAGCTGCGGTACAAAACCAAAATATAGGGGATCTGCGGAAGATAACCAACCAGTATAGCTCACTCTTTGGAGCTTTGGTAGACATATCAGCTCAAGTCTCTCAAATTTCCCATAGTCAACCTCGAGCTCAACAAGTTGCGCATGTTCTAATTGCAGCACAGAATGGATCCCCGAGTCGCAATGGCTTAAATGCAAAGATGCCAAGAGCTTGCAAGCGCCGAGGACGTTGGGGATGTCCGGTTCACCAAACCTCATATTTCGCAGCCACAGGCGCGTGAGGCCAGCAAATGCATCTGGACAAGCGCAAACAAAATTGGTCAACCGATTCGCAAATTGGAGGAGATCGGCAGGAGAACAGTCGTGATAAACCTTGTCTGTCATGATCTCAAACTCAGCTGCGCCAACCTTCTGGGTTGCCATGGCACGGGCAACACATTTGCCAATTGTTTGAGAGTCATTCTGTTGCGTCAAGATGAATCTGATTTTGAGCTTGCTGATGGCGATTTCTGGGCTTCTTGTGCTCAGGATGTTGTCCGTCACATGAGCCACGGCGTGGTTGGTCCGGAGCTCTTCACTGGGGCCGAAAACACGAGCTTTATCATGGTAACCTGGAAAGGAACCGGCACTTAGGAAGAAGTGTGAAAACATGGCGGGGAGCTTCCGCATTCGCTTGGAGAGGACGCAGGCCCTTATTGCATCTAGCGTGTCGACCCTCTCCAGAATGTTGAGCAGAAGGTCATTGGGTAGCTTGCTGAGCCTGTCTTCTTCGGTGCGGGTTGCTTTCTGCGTTGCATTTAGTTGGAAAACAAGAAATAATCAGATTTTGATGGATGAGCCTTACGTGATGGAGAAACATCAATCAATCAATCAGGCACAAAAGAAACAAGGGATGCTTACATTGCGTCTGCGATGATGCCGTTTCCTGGTCATGGCTGATCAGATCGACAACTTGGCCCGCTGATGTCGCAATTGATGGCGGGTGAGCCGATCGGAACCGGCAGGAGATTTTATTAGAGGAGAGGAGAGGGAGGATCCTGATGCATGTACAACTTGTCAAGAGACGAACAAAGACGTGCACGAGTCCATCATCTCCCGGGGCCATGTACAGTTTGGTTGCCGTCCGAGACGGAACCAAATTAAATAAGGAAAACGTTTAATAAAGTTTGGCCACGCGAAAGAAAAAGGTAACTGTATCCGGCGCACCGGCCGAAACTTCGGCCGGCTCCTGCCTCGTCACGCACAACACACACGCACATATAGTAACTTCTCCCCCGATGTGGGCCGTGCATCTTATCCATCCCTCCCCCATCGTGCCCATCGCCCATGCAGTCTGCGCGCTCGCGAGCCGTGCCCCCGAGCTTCGTCGCCCCGCGCCGCCACCGTTCGGTCTCAACCCCATCCACCCACTGTTTTTTCAGCTACTCAGAGCGCCGACGGCGAGAGTCAACGAGGAGAGCTACTACCTCGACCAGCAGCCACGGCGGCGGAGCACACAGATGCTGGAACCTGCTGGGGAGGGAGCTGCAATCACGCATTGGTACTGCAGCTGCAAACGGCAATGCTGCGTGCTACAACCATGAATGCAAAAGGCTACATCTATTAGATAAAGAAGCTTCAAATCAGACTTCGGAACACATGAAGAGCTGCAACCGTTTTAACAGAAGCTTCATCCCGCAGATGAAAAAGCTTCAACCAGAGATTGAAAATCTTCAGCCAGCCACTTCAAAAGTTTCAATCGCTTTTTAGGTACACGTGAAAATTTACAACCGTTTAAAAAAAAGCTTCATCCCGCAGATGAAAAAGCTTCTACCAGAGACCGACAAAGCTTCAACAAAAATGCTGGAACCTACGACGATGTCATTTTTGCTGGAACCAGCGGCATCGTTTGCTACAACCAGCGACTCAATTTGGTGCGACCCTTCACGGCGAACAACAACCGGCGACGGCGACGGCGACGCCTTTTTTTGCTGGAAGTGGCTTCATTTTTTGCTGGAACCGGCGGTTTATTTTGCTTCAAACGGTGACACCCGCAATTTTTTTGCTGGAACCTGCCATTAGATTTTTGCTGGAAATCAATGCGTTTTTTGTTTGCAACTTGCTATGCTACAAGCACAACACCATGGCAATGGCGAGGAAGCACTTTTGGTGTGCTAGAAGCGCCCCTGCCATTGCTGGAATCGAAGGCCACCATTTTTTTTGATGATCCGAAGCTTTTTTTGCTGCAGCAGCGACGGTGAGCGGCTACGGCGACCGGCGGCGAACATGGAGATGAGGACGACCGGGGGCGCGGGGGAGAGCTGCGCAACGCTTGAAGCGGCGGGGGCGGTAGGAGGCGCAGCGCCGGGGCGAGGTAGAAGACGACAGGGCGAGCGCTCAGATCCGTTTTCTTCAGCCAGATCCAACGGCTCGTGCGCTCAGATCCGACGGCCGCGGTGCGACCGGCCTAACTGTTGGGCCGGCGCACCGGCGCAGATCGTTGCCCAAAGAAAAACCATTATATTGCGTACGCACGTACAGCTTGGTTCGTTTTGTTTCAAAAAAAGACCAAGACGAAACGTTTCTTCTTTTCTTTTCTTTTCCCTCGACAAGACAAGACAAATGAGCTAAATTCCTCAACGAACGACACACACACAGCTTAACTCCTCCGCGCCGGCCGTTTCTTATTCATCTCTTTTCTTTACCATCGCCGCAAAACAACATATCCTTGCATCCAAAACCCTAACATCTTGCAACCAACACCCTAGAGCCTTTGTTTTCTTACAAACAAGGATAAAATTTCGACAAGTCGCCACGATTCTCACCGGAAATTTCGGCAGCATAACACCTCGCCGGCACCGTATTTCACATGCAATGCAAATGATACTGCTCCCTGCCATTACAATATTCCTATAATGACCCTGTAAAATTTCACTGCGTTCCGATGAAGGAATCTCCGACAAACATCTATATTCCAGAGCCATGTCAAATCTGGGCGGAAATCCGCACGAGTTTGGGACGAGGAGCTCAGTGTCCAGCTTGGACATCCTTCAGATTTTTTTAATTAAATTTGGCAAGCACTCATGCATGGAAAAAAAATGTATGTGAAATTAATAGCATGCTTTTGTTCACCGTTGTCCTACGACATGCAGGTATATATACGAAACAAAAGAGAATAGCATGCTTGTATGACGAGCAGAAGCGTGTAGAGTGGAATCTTATATGCATCTGATTACAGTAGGACCAGAGCATGGCATTCATTCTGAGGGGTTCCCAAAAAATCTCGATATTTTAGTGTTCCGGCGTCCTGGCATGTGAAAGTGTCATTGTAGCCCCAAAGATCGTTCGGCTCCGTGGGCCAAGAGCCAGAGTTCTTCAAACCACAGACGAGGTTGACCGTAGGGTTTGATCATCTTGCAGCAAGTGAAGTTTAAGTCGTGTTGTCATTCCATTGTGCCATGAGAACCCAAACCAGTAGAAACCATTGATTCTTTGTAAGGCTATATACTATACTGCCTCCTCCGTTTCTAAATATAAGTCATTTTAAAGATTTCAATATAAACTACATAGAAAGCAAAATGGATGAATCTCACTCTTAAATCCGTTTATATATATACCTCCATATCTAGTCCGCACTGAAATCTTTAAAAATACTTATATTTAGAAACAGATGGAATACTATATTATGAACAGAAATTGTGCTACTTCTATTGGGATTGCCCAGGTGGCAGGAGAAGAGTCACGCACATGAGGAAGAAGAACACATGGACTTTGTGGCACGCACACACACTTGTGCCGTTTCTCATTATCTTTGCTTTCGCAAATGAAGTGGATTACAAAGTCTTTTTTTTTTTAGAACAAGTGGATTACAAAGTCTACTCGCAAAAAAAGAAGAAATAGATTACAAAGTCTTAAGTACCCAGACTAACCACAACACGTCAACAACCACGCACCCACTAAGTCACGTACGCACGTCCCCTCTGGGACCTGCACCGGCTAAGAACTAATGCACACATGCAATAACTAACTAATAACAACCTTGCTGATTCTCCTCTAGTTGACTGTCGAGCCGCCCCAGCCTTCAGCGCCTCCTTGCCGCCTCTCGCGACCATGTTAAACCACACAACACTATGGCATCACGCATCGCCACATCACACAGCAGTAAGTCCCTAAACCTGAACGACATGCAGAACCAAAGCAAACTAAAAAAATGCAGATACAATCAAGATTAAATCCTGACAATGTCCTCCGTAATCTTGATCATTCACTCGTGATGCAGCTTTTCAGAGAAGAACCGTCTCGTCGTCGACTATTGAAGGCAATGCAACTCTCGATGTATTGATCGGGTGCATGGTGCATGTATATATAGGTACAAGGGCAGCCCTCGGCCTCATCTATACAAGGAAACTAGAGGCGGGGCTGGCAGGAGATTATCCTAACAGATACATGCACATATATGTTCAACACCCCCCCGCAGTCGATACGTCACCAGTGACGCATAGACTGGACCGGAACTCCTCAAATGTAGGCGTCGGTAACCCCTTCGTCATGACATCGGCAAACTGCTGAGCGGTGGGAACATGAAGAACGCGGACGCGCCCAAGAGCCACCTGCTCTCGCACGAAGTGGATGTCGAGCTCAATGTGCTTCGTGCGACGATGATGAACGGGGTTGGCGGAGAGGTAGACCGTGGAGACATTGTCACAGTAGACAATGGTGGCCTTCGGGACGTCAAGAAGTAACTCCTGAAGAAGCTGTCGGAGCCACGAGCACTCGGCGACGGCGTTGGCCACATCACGATACTCAGCCTCGGCATTGGAGCGGGATACCGTGGGTTGTCGTTTAGACGACCACGATATGAGCGAGGGCCCCAGATAGACGCAGTAGCCTGAAGTCGAGCGTCGTGTGTCCGGGCAGCCGGCCCAATCGGCGTCACTATAGGCGACCATGTTAGTCGAGGGTGAGTCCGTCAACGTAAGACCCAGAGCCGTGGTTCCACGGATGTACCGAAGAATCCGCTTCACGAAGTTCCAGTGAGTGTCGCGATGGGCGTGCATGTGGAGACACACCTGTTGGACGGTGTACTAAAAGTCCGGCCAAGTGAGTGTCAAGTACTGGAGACCGCCGCCGATGGAGCGATAAAACGCTGCATCTGGCGCGGGTGAGCCGTTGAGCGCAGAGACCTTGGCCTTCGTGTCAATAGGCGTGGGGACAGACTTGCAGTTAAGCATGCCTGCCCGCTCAAGAAGGTCCTGCGCATACTTCTGCTGGTGAAGGAAGAACCCATCGGGGCGTCAGACCACCTTAATGCCGAGGAAATAGTGCAACGCGCCGAGGTCCTTAATGGCGAACTCAGCGCTAAGGCGAGCAGTATGCTGACGAAGTAGCTCTGGCGAGGAAGCCGTCAGGATGATGTCATCGACGTACAGGAGCAGGTAGGCGGTCGCCGGAGCCTGGTGGTAGACGAACAACGAGGCGTCGGAGCGAGTGGCCCTGAACTCGAGCTACTGCAGAAAACTGGCGATCCGCTGGTACCAGACGCGAGGGGCCTGCTTCAGCCTGTACAAAGAGCGGGAGAGCAGGCACACGTGATCAGGCTGAGACGCGTCGACGAAGCCGGTCGGCTGCTGACAGAACACCTGCTCCGAGAGATGGCCATGCAAGAACGCATTCGACACATCCATCTGATGCACCGGCCAGGCGCGAGAGACCGCAAGCTGAAGGACTGCACGAATCGTGCCCGGTTTGACAACCGGGGCAAACGTGTCGGTGAAGTCGACGCCAGCGCGCTGTCGAAACCCGCGGACCACTCACCGAGCCTTATAACGCTCGAGAGACCCGTCAGGACGAGTCTTATGCCGGAAGACCCACTTGCCAGAGATGACGTTGGCATAGGGTGGCCGCGGGACAAGCTGCCAGGTGCAGTTGCACACCAGCGCGTCGAACTCCTCCTGCATCGCTGCGAGCCAGTGCGGATCGCGAAGGACGGCTCGAGCAGACGACGGGAGAGGTGATGGCGCAGATGTCGAGGCAGCGAGGAGGTACTCATCCGCGGGATAACGCGTGCTGGGCTGGCGAATACCGGCGCGAGCACGGGTGACCATGCGGGTGCCCGGGGCGGCCGGCGGGACCGGCGGCGCAGCCGGTGAGGCGGACGGGGCCGGCGAAGAAGCCGTCGAGGAGCCAGGGTCAGGCGCGGCGGACGCGCTCGCTGACCGGGCAACGGACTCAACAGGAGTCGGGGGCGCCGTGGCTGCCGGCGACGATGCGGTTGGGCCGGCGGAAGCTGTCGAGGAGCCCGGGTCACACGCATGAGATGCGCTTGCTGACCGGGCTGCGGACTCAACGGGAGTCGGGGGCGCCATGGCCGCCGGCGACGATGAAGTCGGGCCGGCGGAAGCCGTCGAGGAGCCCGAGTCAGGCGCATGGGATGCTCTCGCTGACCGGGCTGCAGACTCAACGGGAGTCAGAGGTGCCGGGGCTGCCGGCGAAGAGGCCGCTGAGCCGGCGGGCGAGGGTGCCGGGTCCGACACCGTCGGCCCAGAGCGGGGTCCAGGGGCGGCGGGAGCGCCGAAACCAGGTGGTGGCCCACGCACTGCAGGGGGCCCGAAGCCAGGAGGGGGTTCGAGCGCGAGGTGGCGGCCTCCTCTAGGGGCACCAGGAGGCGCAGGTGATGATGGCGAGTCGGCCGGAGGCGGTACCTGGTGAAAGGGAAAAGACCTCTCGTCAAAGTAAACGTGCCGTGAAGTAAAAACTCGGTGGGAAACCGGATCATAGCAGCGATAGCCTTTGGTGTTTGGTGCATATCCGAGAAAGATGCATGCCACGGAGCGAGGTGCGAGTTTATGGGGAGTGGTTGAGGCGATGCTAGGATAACAGAGACATCCAAAAACACGAAGATCATCATAGGAAGGCATGCTACCGTACAGGAGATGATGAGGTGCAAAGTTCCCACGAGCACGAGTCGGACGAATGTTGATGAGGAGAGAGGCGGTGGAGAGAGCGTCCGGCCAAAACCGGGGCGGGACATTAGCATGGAAGAGAAGAGTGCGCACACAATCATTGAGGGTGCGAAGTATCCGTTCGACGCGACCATTTTGTTGCGAGGTGTACGGGCAGGTGAGACGAAAAATCATGTCATGTGTGGCGAGGAGGGTGCAAACTCCGGCGTTGTCGAACTTCTTCCCGTTGTCAGTCTGCAAAGCATGAATGGAACGCCCAAACTGCATAGCGACATAGGAGTAAAATGTAGTGAGAACGGAGAGTGCATCGGATTTTCTCCGCAACGGGAAGGTCCACACATACTGCGAGAAATCATCAAGTATGACAAGATAGTATAAGAAACCCGTATTACTGGCAACAGGAAATGTCCACAAATCACTATGAAGCAACTCAAATGGATACGACGCCACCGATGAGGACGTGCTAAACGGAAGACGGACGTGCTTGCCAAGATGACAAGCATGACAAGTATGATCATCGGTTTTATTACACGTGAATGAAAAAGTCCTAAGAATATGACGAAGGGTGGCCGGGCTCGGATGTCCCAGCCGAGCATGCCAAAGGTCCACCGTGGCAGAGAGAGCGACCGGAGCGGATGCGGTAGTGGTGGTGGAGGTCATCGGGTAGAGGCCATCTGGGCTTTCACATCGGTGGAGCACCATACGGGTACGGGCGTCCTTGACAGAAAAACCCACATCGTCAAATTCAATAGTTATAGGATTTTCACGTGTAAGAGAGCGAACGGAAACAACATTAGTGACCAACTCAGGTGAAACTAGGACATTAGACATGCGAATAGGCGTGGAGTTAGACGGAAAAGAACCATGACCGACATGAGTAATGGGAAGGGAAGAACCATCCCCAACAGTGATACGACGGCGGTAGAAACTGGAGATGTGGAGTGGAGGTTACCAGGGTTGGAAGTCATGTGGGTGGTAACCAGTCACCGCCTCCGGTGTACATGTTGGAGATATGCCCTAGAGGCAATAATAAAAGCATTATTATTATATCTCCTTGTTCATGATAATTGTCTGTTATTCATGCTTGAATTGTATTGTACGGAAACAGCGATACATGTGTGAATACACAGACCACAATGAGTCCCTGGTAGTCCTCTAGTTACCAGCTCGTTGATCAACAGATGGTCACGGTTTCCTGACCATGGACATAGGATGTCGGTGATAACGGGATCACATCATTAGGAGAATGATGTGATGGACAGGACCCAAACTTGAGCATAACACGAGATCGTATAGTTCGTAATGCATAAGCTTTTCGGTGTCAAGTATTTATTCCTTAGACCATGAGATTGTACAACTCCCGGATACCGTAGGAGTACTTTGGGTGTGCCAACCGTCACAACATAACTGGGTGGCTATAAAGGTACGCATCGGGTATCTCCGAAAGTGTCTGTTGAGTTGGTACGAACCGAGATTGGAATGTTGTCACTCCGTATGACGGAGAGGTACCTCTGGGCCCACTCGGTAAGACATCATCATGAGCTCAATGTGACTAAGTAGTTAGTCACGGGATGATGGATTACGGATCGAGTAAAGAGACTTGCCATAACGAGATTGAACAAGGTATCGGGAATACCGACGATCGAATCTCGGGCAAGTACCGTACCGATGGACAAAGGGAATAACATACGGGATTGAGTGAATCCTTGACACGGTGGTTCATCCGATGAAGATCATCGAGGAACACGTGGGAACCAACATGGGTATCCAGATCCCGCTGTTGGTTATTGACCGGAGAGTGGTCTCGGTCATGTCTACGTGTCTCCCGAACCCGTAGGGTCTACACACTTAAGGTTCGGTAACGCTAGGGTCGTAGAGATAAATGCACGTGGAAACCCGAAAGTTGTTCGGAGTCCCGGATGAGATCCCGGACGTCACTAGGAGTTCTGGAATGGTCCGGAGGTAAAGATTGATATATAGGAAGTCCAGTTTCGGCCAACGGGTGATCTCCGAGGGTCACCGGGAGCGTCCCGGGACCACCGTAGGGGCCCCGGGGGTCCACCGGGTGGGGCCACCCATCCCGGTGGGGCCCCTAGGCCGCAAGGGGAAGTGTCCAGCCCTCAGGGCTGGCGCACCACTAGGGGGCCCACCTCCCCATGCGCCTAGGGTTAAAACCCTAAAGGGGAGGGGGGCTCCACTTGCCTTGGGGGGCAAGGAACCCCCCCTGGCCGCCACCCCCTTGCAGATTGGATGTGCATGGGGTCCTGGCGCCCCCCTGGCCCCCTATATATATGTGGGGGGGGGGGAGAGGGCAGCCGCACCCAAGCCCTGGCGCCTCTCCCCCTCCCGTCACACCTCCATACTCCCACGCAGGGCGCCCGGCGAAGCCCTGCTGCAATCTCCACTGCATCCATCATCACGCCGTCGTGCTGCCGGATCTTTGACGACTTCTCCTTCCCCCTTGCTGGATCAAGAAGGAGGTGACGTTGCTGCACCGTACGTGTGTTGAATGCGGAGGTGCCGTCCGTTCGGCGCTAGATCATCGGTGACGAAGAACGTGAAGAGTTCATCTACTTCATCCACACTTCGTTGAAAGCTTCCGCACGCGATCTACATAACGGTATGTAGATGCACTCTTACTTGCTCGTTGCTAGATGTATCCATAGTTGGATCTTGGTGAAGGCGTAGAAATTTTTTGAATTATGCTACATTCCCCAACAGTGGCATCTGAGCCTAGGTTTTATGCGTAGCATCTTGCACGAGTAGAACACAAAGCAGTTGTGGGCGTATGATCTTGTTCAACTTTCTTACCGTTACTAGTCAATCTTGATTCGGCGGTATTGTGGGATGAAGCGGCCCGGACCGACCTTACACGTACGCTTACGTGAGACTGGTTCCACCGACAGACATGCACTAGATGCATAAGGTGGCTGGCGGGTGTCTGTCTCTCCTACTTTAGTCGGATCGGATTCGATGAAAAGGGTCCTTGTGAAGGGTAAATAGAAGTTGACAAATCACGTTGTGGTTTTGGCGTAGGTAAGAAACGTTCTTGCTAGAAATCCTATAGAAGCCACGTAAAACTTGCAACAACAATTAGAGGACGTCTAACTTGTTTTTGCAGCATGTGCTATGTGACGTGGTATGGCCAAGAACGAAGATGTGATGAATGATATATGTGATGTATGAGATTGATCATGTTTTTGTAATAGGGAATCACGACTTGCATGTCGATGAACTTGACAACCGGCAGGAGCCATAGGAGTTGTCTTAATTATTGTATGACCTGTGTGTCACTGAATAACGCCATGTAATTACTTTACTTCATTGCTAAACGTTAGCTATAGTAGTAGAAGTAATAGTTGGCGTGACGACTCTTCAAGACACGATGATGGAGATCATGATGATGAAGATCATGGTGTCGAGCCGGTGACAAGATGATCATGGTGCCCCGAAGATGGAGATCCAAGGAGCAAGATGATATTGGCCATATCATATCACTTTAATTGATTGCATGTGATGTTTATCATGTTTATGCATCTTGTTTACTTAGAACGACGATAGTAAATAAGATGATCTCTCACTAAAATTTCAAGTATTGTGTTTCCCCTAACTGTGCACCGTTGCTAAAGTCCGTTGCTCCGAAGCACCACGTGATGATCGGATGTGATAGGTTCTAACGTTCGCATACAACGGGTGTAAGACAGATTTACACACGCGATACACTTAGGGTTCACTTGACGAGCCTAGCATGTACAGACATGGCCTCGGAACACGGAAGACCGAAAGGTCGAACACGAGTCGTATAGAAGATACGATCAACATGAAGATGTTCACCGTTGATGACTAGTCCATCTCACGTGATGATCGGACACGGACTACTCGATTCGGATCGTGTATTACTTAGATGACTAGAGAGATGTCATTCTGAGTGGGAGTTCATTATAATTTGATTAAGATGAACTTAATTATCATGAACTTAGTCTAAATTCTTTACAATATCTCTTGTAGATCAAATGGCCCACGCTCAGGTTTCCCTCAACTTCAACGCGTTCCTAGAGAAAACCAAGCTGAAAGACGATGGTAGCAACTATACGGATTGGGTCTGTAACCTGAGGATTATCCTCATAGCTGCCAAGAGAACTTATGTCCTAGAAGCACCGCTAGGTGATGCACCCGTTTTCCCAGCGACTCAAGACGTTATGAACGCCTGGCAGTCGTGTTGTGATGATTACTCCCTGGTTCAGTGCGGCATGCTTTATAGTTTAGAATCGGGGCTCCAAAAGCGTTTTGAGCACCATGGAGCATATGAGATGTTCGAAGAGCTGAAAATGGTTTTCCAAGCTCATGCCCGAGTTGAGAGATATGATGTCTCCGACGCATTCTACAGCTGTAAGATGGAGGAAAACAGTTCTGTCAGTGAGCGCATCCTCAAGATTTCAGGATTGCACAACCGCTTGTCTCAGCTGGGAATGAATCTCCCAGATGAAGCGATCGTTGACAGAATCCTCCAGTCGCTCCCACCAAGCTTCAAGAGCTTCGTGTTGAACTTCAATATGCAGGGGATGGAGAAGTCCATTCCCGAGGTGTATTCAATGCTGAAATCAGCGGAGGTAGACATCAAGAAAGAACATCAAGTGTTGATGGTCAATAAAACAACTAAGTTCAAGAAAGGCAAGGGTAAGAAGAACTTCAAGAAGGACGGCAAGGGAGTTGCCGCGCCTTGCAAGCCTGTTGCCGGGAAGAAGCCAAAGTATGGACCCAAGCCTGAGACAGAGTGTTTTTATTGCAAGGGAACGGGTCACTGGAAGCGGAACTGCCCCAAATACTTAGCAGACAAGAAGGCCGGCAACGTCAAAGGTATATATGATATACATGTTATTGATGTGTACCTTACCAGCACTCGTAGTAGCTCCTGGGTATTCGATACCGGTGCAGTTGCTCACATTTGTAACTCAAAACAGGAGCTGCGGAATAAATGGAGACTGGCAAAGGATGAGGTGACGATGCGCGTAGGGAATGGTTCCAAGGTCGATGTGATCGCCGTCGGCACGCTACCTCTACATCTACCCTCGGGATTAGTTTTAAACCTCAATAATTGTTATTTAGTACCAGCTTTGAGCATGAACATTGTTTCTGGATCTCGTCTTATGCGAGATGGCTACTCTTTCAAATCAGAGAATAATGGTTGTTCTATTTATTTGAGAGATATGTTTTATGGTCATGCCCCGCTGGTCAATGGTTTATTGTTGATGAATCTCGAACGTAGTGATACACATATTCATAGTGTAGATGCCAAAAGATGTAAAGTTGATAATGATAGTCCCACATACTTGTGGCATTGCCGACTTGGTCATATTGGTGTCAAACGTATGAAGAAGCTTCATTCAGATGGACTTCTAGAGTCTCTTGATTATGAATCATTTGACACGTGCGAACCACGCCTCTTGGGCAAGATGACCAAGACTCCGTTCTCCGGAACAATGGAGCGAGCAACCAACTTGTTGGAAATCATACATACCGATGTGTGCGGTCCAATGAGTGTTGAGGCTCGCGGAGGCTACCGTTATGTTCTCACCCTCACGGATAACTTGAGTAGATACGGGTATATCTATTTGATGAAACACAAGTCTGAGACCTTTGAAAAGTTCAAGGAATTTCAGAATGAGGTTGAGAATCAACGTGACAGGAAAATAAAATTATTACGATCGGATCGTGAGGGTGAATATTTAAGTCATGAATTTGGCACACACCTTAGAAGCTGTGGAATTGTTTCACAATTGACACCGCCCGGAACACCTCAACGTAACGGTGTGTCCGAACGTCGAAATCGTACTCTGTTGGACATGGTGCGATCTATGATGTCCCTTACCGATTTACTGCTATCCTTTTGGGGTTATGCTTTAGAGACTGCCGCATTCACTTTAAATAGGGCTCCGTCGAAATCCGTTGAGACGACTCCGTATGAACTTTGGTTTGGCAAGAAACCGAAGCTGTCGTTTCTAAAAGTTTGGGGTTGCGATGCTTATGTCAAGAAACTTCAACCTGAAAAGCTCGAACCCAAATCGGAAAAATGCGTCTTCATAGGATACCCAAAGGAAACAATTGGGTACACCTTCTACCACAGATCCGAAGGCAAAGTCTTTGTTGCCAAGAATGGATGCTTTCTGGAGAAAGAATTTCTCTCGAAAGAAGTGTGTGGGAGGAAAGTAGAACTTGATGAGGTGACAGTCACCCCTCCTGGACCGGAAAGTAGCGCAGCGCAGGAAACTGTTCCTGAGGTGCCTGCACCGACAAGGGAGGAAGTTGATGATAATGATCATGAAGAAATAGATCAAGTTACTACTGAACTTCGAAGGTCCACAAGGGCACGTTCCGCACCAGAGTGGTACGGCAACCATGTACTGGAAATCATGTTGTTAGACAACGGTGAACCTTCGAACTATGAAGAAGCGATGGCGGGCCCAGATTCCAATAAATGGCTTGAAGCTATGAAATCCGAGATAGAATCCATGTATGAAAACAAAGTATGGACTTTGGTGGACTTTCCTGATGATAGGCACGCCATAGAAAACAAATGGATATTTAAGAAGAAGACAAACGCGGATGGTAATGTGACCATCAATAAGGCTCGGCTTGTCGCTAAGGGTTATCGACAAGTTCAAGGGATTGACTACGACGAGACTTTCTCTCCCGTAGCGATGTTGAAGTCAGTCAGAATCATGTTAGCTATTGCTGCATTCTATGATTATGAGATATGGCAAATGGACGTCAAAACAGCATTCCTTAACGGCTTCCTCAAGGAAGAGTTGTATATGATGCAACCGGAAGGTTTTGTCGATCCAGAGAACGCTAACAAGGTATGCAAGCTCCAGCGCTCGATTTACGGGCTGGTGCAAGCATCTCGGAGTTGGAATATTCGCTTTGATGAGGTGATCAAAGCGTTTGGATTTATACAGACTTATGGAGAAGCCTGTATTTACAAGAAAGTGAGTGGGAGCTCTGTAGCATTTCTCATATTATATGTGGATGACATATTGCTGATGGGAAATGATATAGAATTCTTGGAAAATGTAAAGGCCTACTTGAATAAAAGTTTTTCAATGAAGGACCTTGGAGAAGCTGCTTACATATTAGGCATCAAAATCTATAGAGATAGATCGAGACGCCTCATTGGTCTTTCAGAAAGTACATACCTTGACAAAATATTGAAGAAGTTCAATATGGATCAGTCAAAGAAAGGATTCTTGCCTGTTTTGCAAGGTATGAGATTGAGCAAAGCTCAGTCGCCGACCACGGCAGAAGATAGAGAAAAGATGAGTGTCATTCCCTATGCCTCGGCCATAGGTTCTATCATGTATGCCATGCTGTGTACCAGACCTGATGTGAACCTTGCCATAAGTTTGGTAGGGAGTTACCAAAGTGATCCCGGTACGGAACACTGGATAGCGGTCAAGAACATCCTGAAGTACCTGAAAAGGACTAAGGATATGTTTCTCGTTTATGGAGGTGACGAAGAGCTCGTCGTAAAGGGTTACGTCGATGCTAGCTTCGACACAGATCTGGATGACTCTAAGTCACAAACCGGATACGTGTATATTTTGAATGGAGGGGCAGTCAGCTGGTGCAGTTGCAAGCAAAGCGTGGTGGCAGCATCTACATGTGAAGCGGAGTACATAGCTACTTCTGAAGCAGCGCAGGAAGGAGTCTGGATGAAGGAGTTCATCACCGACCTAGGAGTCATTCCAAGCGCGTCAAGCCCGATGACTCTCTTCTGTGACAACACTGGTGCTATTGCTATTACCAAGGAGCCCAGGTTTCACAAGAAGACCAAGCACATCAATCGCCGTTTCAACTCCATCTGGAATTATGTTCAGGATGGAGACATGGATATTTGTAAAGTGCATACGGATCTGAATGTCGCAGACCCGTTGACTAAACCTCTTTCACGAGCAAAACATGATCAACACTAGAACTCTATGGGTGTTCGATTCATCACAATGTAACTAGATTATTGACTCTAGTGCAAGTGGGAGACTGTTGGAGATATGCCCTAGAGGCAATAATAAAAGCATTATTATTATATCTCCTTGTTCATGATAATTGTTTGTTATTCATGCTTGAATTGTATTGTACGGAAACAGCGATACATGTGTGAATACACAGACCACAATGAGTCCCTGGTAGTCCTCTAGTTACCAGCTCGTTGATCAACAGATGGTCACAGTTTCCTGACCATGGACATAGGATGTCGGTGATAACAGGATCACATCATTAGGAGAATGATGTGATGGACAGGACCCAAACTTGAGCATAACACGAGATCGTATAGTTCGTAATGCATAAGCTTTTCGGTGTCAAGTATTTATTCCTTAGACCATGAGATTGTACAACTCCCGGATACCGTAGGAGTACTTTGGGTGTGCCAACCGTCACAACGTAACTGGGTGGCTATAAAGGTACGCATCGGGTATCTCCGAAAGTGTCTGTTGAGTTGGTACGAACCGAGACTAGAATGTTGTCACTCCGTATGACGGAGAGGTACCTCTGGGCCCACTCGGTAAGACATCATCATGAGCTCAATGTGACTAAGTAGTTAGTCACGGGATGATGGATTACGGATCGAGTAAAGAGACTTGCCATAACGAGATTGAACAAGGTATCGGGAATACCGACGATCGAATCTCGGGCAAGTACCGTACCGATGGACAAAGGGAATAACATACGGGATTGAGTGAATCCTTTACACGGTGGTTCATCCGATGAAGATCATCGAGGAACACGTGGGAACCAACATGGGTATCCAGATCCCGCTGTTGGTTATTGACCGGAGAGTGGTCTCGGTCATGTCTACGTGTCTCCCGAACCCGTAGGGTCTACACACTTAAGGTTCGGTAACGCTAGGGTCGTAGAGATAAATGCACGTGGAAACCCGAAAGTTGTACGGAGTCCCGGATGAGATCCCGGACGTCACGAGGAGTTCCGGAATGGTCCGGAGGTAAAGATTGATATATAGGAAGTCCAGTTTCGGCCAACGGGTGATCTCCGGGGGTCACCGGGAGCATCCCGGGACCACCGGAGGAGCCCCGGGGGTCCACCGGGTGGGACCCCTAGGCCGCAAGGGGAAGTGTCCAGCCCTCAGGGCTGGCGCACCACTAGGGGGCCCACCTCCCCATGCGCCTAGGGTTAAAACCCTAAAGGGGAGGGGGGCTCCACTTGCCTTGGGGGGCAAGGAACCCCCCCTGGCCGCCGCCCCCTTGCAGATTGGATCTGCAGGGGGTCCTGGCGCCCCCCTGGCCCTCTATATATATGTGGGGGGGGGGAGAGGGCAGCCGCACCCAAGACCTGGCGCCTCTCCTCCTCCCGTCACACCTCCATACTCCCACGCAGGGCGCCCGGCGAAGCCCTGCTGCGATCTCCACTGCATCCGTCATCACGCCGTCGTGCTGCCGGATCTCTGACGACTTCTCCTTCCCCCTTGCTAGATCAAGAAGGAGGTGACGTTGCTGCACCGTACATGTGTTGAACGCGGAGGTGCCGTCCGTTCGGCGCTAGATCATCGGTGACGAAGAACGTGAAGAGTTCGACTACTTCATCCACACTTCGTTGAAAGCTTCCGCACGCGATCTACATAACGGTATGTAGATGCACGCTTACTTGCTCGTTGCTAGATGTATCCATAGTTGGATCTTGGTGAAGACGTAGAAATTTTTTGAATTATGCTACGTTCCCCAACAGTACATGTTGGGTGTAGGGCGGAGTGAATCGCCGCAAGGAGAGCCGGATCCCAGGGGGCCGACGGGAGTGCAGCGGCCATGGCCGGAGGGGCGGCGTAGCCCGCGGCGTACCCCGCGGTGTAGCCGCCGGGGGCGGCGAGCAGCGCCTGATGGGCGCCGGGGCGGGGGCCGAGGATCCCGGCCGGGACGGGGGCCCGCGGCACGGGCATCGTGTACGCGTGGACCACCCCCGTCCATGGGTTGGTCGCGGCGGCCCAGGGGGCCGGAGGCACCTGCTAGTCCTGCGGCTGGCAAGATGCCCCGCCCGCGCCGGGCTGCTGCTTCTTGTCACGGCGCCCCCCACGGCGACGGTCAGGGGCAGGGGGGCGGCGGCTGGTAGGCGGGCGACGGAGGCGGCGGGAAATAGGACGCCGGCGGCGGAGGGCGCGGCGGCTGCGGAGCCGTGGGAGGGGCGGCGCGGGAGGTGCCCGCCGCAAGAGCCGTGTGCGTGGCCCGGGACTTTGCCATCTTCATCCTCCTCTCCTCCAATCGAAGATAGGCCATGACCCGAGGAAAGGTCGGATCCAGGAGAAACGTGAGGTTGGAGGCCGCGTTGCTGAACTCCTCGTTGAGGCCGGCGGTGAGCGTGCTGAGGAGGAGCTCGTCGGAGACACGATACCCGAGGTCGCGAAGCTCATCGGCAAGTTTCTTAAGGCGCATGCAATAATCGTCAATGGATGAGTCATGCTGATGGCAGCCAAAAAACTCCTGCTGAAGAAACACGCGGCGCTGGAGGGCGTTGTCGAGGAAGAGCCCGTTCAGCTTCGCCCAGACCGTCTGCGCGTCATTGGTGTCGCAAACAATGGTGTGGAAGATGTCCTTGGAGAAGGTTTGGTAGAGCCAGCGAGTGATGGTGGCATCAATGGTCAGCCAGTCGTCGTCCGCGTACATGAGGTCGGAGTCGACGGAGCCATCGATGTGGTCGAGGAGGTGGTACTCGTCGGAAGACTAGGGAGAAGTAGGTCTTCCAGGCATAGTAGGTGGAGGTGGCGTAGTCGAGGACAACGGGCACGCGGGCAAAGATGTCAAGATCGCGAACGACTGCCACCGGGGAAGGCGCCGCACATGTTGGGGATATGCCCTAGAGGCAATAATAAAAGCATTATTATTATATCTCCTTGTTCATGATAATTGTCTGTTATTCATGCTTGAATTGTATTGTACGGAAACAGCGATACATGTGTGAATACACAGACCACAATGAGTCCCTGGTAGGCCTCTAGTTACCAGCTCGTTGATCAACAGATGGTCACGGTTTCCTGACCATGGACATGAGATGTCAGTGATAACGGGATCACATCATTAGGAGAATGATGTGATGGACAAGACCCAAACTTGAGCATAACACGAGATCGTATAGTTCGTAATGCATAAGCTTTTCGGTGTCAAGTATTTATTCCTTAGACCATGAGGTTGTACAACTCTCGGATACCGTAGGAGTACTTTGGGTGTGCCAACCGTCACAACGTGACTGGGTGGCTATAAAGGTACGCATCGGGTATCTCCGAAAGTGTCTGTTGAGTTGGTACGAACCGAGACTGGGATGTTGTCACTCCGTATGACGGAGAGGTACCTCTGGGCCCACTCGGTAAGACATCATCATAATGAGCTCAATGTGACTAAGTAGTTAGTCACGGGATGATGGATTACGGATCGAGTAAAGAGACTTGCCATGACAAGATTGAACAAGGTATCGGGGATACCGACGATCGAATCTCGGGCAAGTACCGTACCGATGGACAAAGGGAATAACATACGGGATTGAGTGAATCCTTGACACGGTGGTTCATCCGATGAAGATCATCGAGGAACACGTAGGAACCAACATGGGTATCCAGATTCCGCTGTTGGTTATTGACCGGAGAGTGGTCTCGGTCATGTCTACGTGTCTCCCGAACTCGTAGGGTCTACACACTTAAGGTTCGGTAACGCTAGGGTCGTAGAGATAAATGCACGTGGAAACCCGAAAGTTGTTCGGAGTCCCGGATGAGATCCCGGACGTCACGAGGAGTTCCGGAATGGTCCGGAGGTAAAGATTGATATATGGGAAGTCCAGTTTCGGCCAACGGGTGATCTCCGGGGGTCATCGGGAGCGTCCCGGGACCATCGGAGGGGCCCCGGGGGTCCATCGGGTGGGGCCACCCATCCCGGTGGGGCCCCTAGGCCGCAAGGGGAAGTGTCCAGCCCTCAGGGCTGGCGCACCACAAGGGGGCCCACCTCCCCATGCGCCTAGGGTTAAAATCCTAAGGGGGAGGGGGGCTCCACTTGCCTTGGGGGGCAAGGAACCCCTCCTGGCCGCCACCCCCTTGCAGATTGGATCTGCAGGGGGTCCTGGCGCTCCCCCCTGGCCCCCTATATATATGTGGGGGGGGGAGAGGGCAGCCGCACCCAAGCCCTGGAGCCTCTCCCCCTCCCGTCACACCTCCATACTCCAACGCAGGGCGCCCGGCGAAGCCCTGCTGCGATCTCCACTGCATCCGTCATCACGCCGTCGTGCTGCCGGATCTCTGACGACTTCTCCTCCCCCCTTGCTGGATCAAGAAGGAGGTGACGTTTCTGCACCGTACGTGTGTTGAACGCGGAGGTGCCGTCCATTCGGCGCTAGATCATCGGTGATGAAGAACGTGAAGAGTACGACTACTTCATCCACACTTCGTTGAAAGCTTCCGCACGCGATCTACATAACGGTATGTAGATGCACTCTTACTTGCTCGTTGCTAGATGTCTCCATAGTTGGATCTTGGTGAAGACGTAGAAATTTTTTGAATTATGCTACGTTCCCCAACAGTGGCATCTGAGCCTAGGTTTTATGCGTAGCATCTTGCACGAGTAGAACACAAAGCAGTTGTGGGCGTATGATCTTGTTCAACTTTCTTACCGTTACTAGTCAATCTTGATTCTGCGGTATTGTGGGATGAAGCGGCTCGGACCGACCTTACACGTACGCTTACGTGAGACTGGTTCCACCGACAGACATGCACTAGATGCATAAGGTGGCTGGCGGGTGTCTGTCTCTCCTACTTTAGTCGGATCGGATTCGATGAAAAGGGTCCTTATGAAGGGTAAATAGAAGTTGACAAATCACGTTGTGGTTTTGGTGTAGGTAAGAAACGTTCTTGCTAGAAATCCTATAGAAGCCACGTAAAACTTGCAACAACAATTAGAGGACGTCTAACTTGTTTTTGCAGCATGTGCTATGTGACGTGGTATGGCCAAGAACGAAGATGTGAGGAATGATATATGTGATGTATGAGATTGATCATGTTTTTGTAATAGGAAATCACGACTTGCATGTCGATGAACTTGACAACCGGCAGGAGCCATAGGAGTTGTCTTAATTATTGTATGACCTGCGTGTCACTGAATATCGCCATGTAATTACTTTACTTCATTGCTAAACGTTAGCTATAGTAGTAGAAGTAATAGTTGGCGTGACGACTTCTTCAAGACACGATGATGGAGATCATGATGATGAAGATCATGGTGTCGAGCCGGTGACAAGATGATCATGGTGCCCCGAAGATGGAGATCCAAGGAGCAAGATGATATTGGCCATCTCATGTCACTTTAATTGATTGCATGTGATGTTTATCATGTTTATGCATCTTGTTTACTTAGAACGACGGTAGTAAATAAGATGATCTCTCACTAAAATTTCAAGTATTGTGTTTCCCCTAACTGTGCACCGTTGCTAAAGCTCGTTGCTCCGAAGCACCACGTGATGATCGGGTGTGATAGGTTCTAACGTTCGCATACAACGGGTGTAAGACAGATTTACACACGCGATACACTTAGGGTTCACTTGACGAGCCTAGCATGTACAGACATGGCCTCGGAACACAGAAGACCGAAAGGTCGAACACGAGTCGTATAGAAGATACGATCAACATGAAGATGTTCACCGTTGATGACTAGTCCGTCTCACGTGATGATCGGACACGGACTACTCGATTCGGATCGTGTATCACTTAGATGACTAGAGAGATGTCATTCTGAGTGGGAGTTCATTAAAATTTGATTAAGATGAACTTAATTATCATGAACTTAGTCTAAATTCTTTACAATATCTCTTGTAGATCAAATGGCCCACGTTCCAGTTTCCCTCAACTTCAACGCGTTCCTAGAGAAAACCAAGCTGAAAGACGATGGTAGCAACTATACGGATTGGGTCCGTAACCTGAGGATTATCCTCATAGCTGCCAAGAGAACTTATGTCCTAGAAGCACCGCTAGGTGATGCACCCGTTTTCCCAGCGACTCAAGACATTATGAACGCCTGGCAGTCGTGTTGTGATCATTACTCCCTGGTTCAGTGCGGCATGCTTTACAGCTTAGAGTCGGGGCTCCAAAAGCGTTTTGAGCACCACGGAGCATATGAGATGTTCGAAGAGCTGAAAATGGTTTTCCAAGCTCATTCCCGAGTCGAGAGATATGATGTCTCCGACGCATTCTACAGCTGTAAGATGGAGGAGAACAGTTCTGTCAGTGAGCACATCCTCAAGATTTCAGGATTGCACAACCGCTTGTCTCAGCTGGGAATGAATCTCCCAGATGAAGCGGTCGTTGACAGAATCCTCCAGTCGCTCCCACCAAGCTTCAAGAGCTTCGTGTTGAACTTCAATATGCAGGGGATGGAGAAGTCCATTCCCGAGGTATATTCAATGCTGAAATCAGCGGAGGTTGACATCAGGAAAGAACATCAAGTGTTGATGGTCAATAAAACCACTAAGTTCAAGAAAGGCAAGGGTAAGAAGAACTTCAAGAAGGACGGCAAGGGAGTTGCCGCGCCTGGCAAGCCTGTTGCCAGGAAGAAGCCAAAGTATGGACCCAAGCCTGAGACAGAGTGCTTTTATTGCAAGGGAACGGGTCACTGGAAGCGGAACTGCCCCAAATACTTAGCAGACAAGAAGGCCGGCAACGTCAAAGGTATATATGATGTACATGTTATTGATGTGTACCTTACCAGCACTCGTAGTAGCTCCTGGGTATTCGATACCGGTGCAGTTGCTCACATTTGTAACTCAAAACAGGAGCTGCAGAATAAACGGAGACTGGCGAAGGATGAGGTGACGATGCGCGTCGGGAATGGTTCCAAGGTCGATGTGATCGCCGTTGGCACGCTACCTCTACATCTACCCTCAGGATTAGTTTTAAACCTCAATAATTGTTATTTAGTACCAGCTTTGAGCATGAACATTGTTTCTGGATCTCGTCTTATGCGAGATGGATATTCTTTCAAATCGGAGAATAATGGTTGTTCTATTTATTTGAGAGATATGTTTTATGGTCATGCCCCGCTGGTCAATGGTTTATTTTTGATGAATCTCGAACGTAGTGATACACATATTCATAGTGTAGATGCCAAAAGATGTAAAGTTGATAATGATAGTCCCACATACTTGTGGCATTGCCGCCTTGGTCATATTGGTGTCAAACGTATGAAGAAGCTCCATTCGGATGGACTTCTAGAGTCTCTTTATTATGAATCATTTGACACGTGCGAACCATGCCTCTTGGGCAAGATGACCAAGACTCCGTTCTCCGGAACAATGGAGCGAGCAACCAACTTACTGGAAATCATACATACCGATGTGTGCGGTCCAATGAGTGTTGAGGCTCGCGGAGGCTACCGTTATGTTCTCACCCTCACGGATGACTTGAGTAGATACGGGTATATCTATTTGATGAAACACAAGTCTGAGACCTTTGAAAAGTTCAAGGAATTTCAGAATGAGGTTGAGAATCAACGTGACAGAAAAATAAAGTTCTTGCGATCAGATCGTGGGGGTGAATATTTAAGTCATGAATTTGGCACACACCTTAGAAGCCGTGGAATTGTTTCACAATTGACACCGCCCGGAACACCTCAACGTAACGGTGTGTCCGAACATCGAAATCGTACTCTGTTGGACATGGTGCGATCTATGATGTCCCTTACCGATTTACCGCTATCTTTTTGGGGTTATGCTTTAGAGACTGCCGCATTCACTTTAAATAGGGCTCCGTCGAAATCCGTTGAGACGACTCCGTATGAACTTTGGTTTGGCAAGAAACCGAAGCTGTCATTTCTGAAAGTTTGGGGTTGCGATGCTTATGTCAAGAAACTTCAACCTGAAAAGCTCGAACCCAAATCGGAGAAATGCGTCTTCATAGGATACCCAAAGGAAACAATTGGGTACACCTTCTACCACAGATCCGAAGGCAAAGTCTTTGTTGCCAAGAATGGATGCTTTCTGGAGAAAGAGTTTCTCTCGAAAGAAGTGAGTGGGAGGAAAGTAGAACTTGATGAGGTGATAGTCACCCCTCCTGTACCGGAAAGTAGCGCAGCGCAGGAAACTGTTTCTGAGGTGCCTGCACCGACAAGGGAGGAAGTTAATGATAATGATCATGAAGAAACTGATCAAGTTACTACTGAACTTCGAAGGTCCACAAGGGCACGTTCCGCACCAGAGTGGTACGGCAACCCTGTCCTGGAAATCATGTTGTTAGACAACGGTGAACCTTCGAACTATGAAGAAGCGATGGCGGGCCCAGATTCCAATAAATGGCTTGGAGCCATGAAATCCGAGATAGAATCCATGTATGAAAACAAAGTATGGACTTTGGTGGACTTGCCTGATGATAGGCACGCCATAGAAAATAAATGGATATTTAAGAAGAAGACAAACGCGGATGGTAATGCGACCGTCTATAAGGCTCGGCTTGTCGCTAAGGGTTATCGACAAGTTCAAGGGATTGACTACGACGAGACTTTCTCTCCCGTAGCGATGCTGAAGTCAGTCAGAATCATGTTAGCTATTGCCGCATTCTATGATTATGAGATATGGCAAATGGACGTCAAAACAGCATTCCTTAATGGCTTCCTCAAGGAAGAGTTGTATATGATACAACCGGAAGGTTTTGTCGATCCAGAGAACGCTAACAAGGTATGCAAGCTCCAGCGCTCGATTTACGGGCTGGTGCAAGCATCTCGGAGTTGGAATATTCGCTTTGATGAGGTGATCAAAGCGTTTGGATTTATACAGACTTATGGAGAAGCCTGTATTTACAAGAAAGTGAGTGGGAGCTCTGTGGCATTTCTCATATTATATGTGGATGACATATTGCTGATGGGAAATGATGTAGAATTCTTGGAAAATGTAAAGGCCTACTTGAATAAAAGTTTTTCAATGAAGGACCTTGGAGAAGCTGCTTACATATTAGGCATCAAAATCTATAGAGATAGATCAAGACGCCTCATTGGTCTTTCACAAAGTACATACCTTGACAAAATATTGAAGAAGTTCAATATGGATCACTCAAAGAAAGGATTCTTGCCTGTTTTGCAAGGTATGAGATTGAGCAAAGCTCAGTCGCCGACCACGACAGAAGATAGAGAAAAGATGAGTGTCATTCCCTATGCCTCGGCCATAGGTTCTATCATGTATGCTATGCTGTGTACCAGACCTGATGTGAACCTTGCCATAAGTTTGGTAGGGAGTTACCAAAGTGATCCCGGTACGGAACACTGGATAGCGGTCAAGAACATCCTGAAGTACCTGAAAAGGACTAAGGATATGTTTCTCGTTTATGGAGGTGACGAAGAGCTCGTCGTAAAGGGTTACGTTGATGCTAGCTTCGACACAGATCTGGATGACTCTAAGTCACAAACCGGATACGTGTATATTTTGAATGGAGGGGCAGTCAGCTGGTGCAGTTGCAAGCAAAGCGTGGTGGCATCATCTACATGTGAAGCGGAGTACATAGCTACTTCTGAAGCAGCGCAGGAAGGAGTCTGGATGAAGGAGTTCATCACCGACCTAGGAGTCATTCCAAGCGCGTCAAGCCCGATGACTCTCTTCTGTGACAACACTGGTGCTATTGCTATTACCAAGGAGCCCAGGTTTCACAAGAAGACCAAGCACATCAAGCGCCGTTTCAACTCCATCCGGAATTATGTTCAGGATGGAGACATAGATATTTGTAAAGTGCATACGGATCTGAATGTCGCAGACCCGTTGACTAAACCTCTTTCACGGGCAAAACATGATCAACACCAGAACTCTATGGGTGTTCGATTCATCACAATGTAACTAGATTATTGACTCTAGTGCAAGTGGGAGACTGTTGGAGATATGCCCTAGGGGCAATAATAAAAGCATAATTATTATATCTCCTTGTTCATGATAATTGTCTGTTATTCATGCTTGAATTGTATTGTACGGAAACAGCGATACATGTGTGAATACACAGACCACAATGAGTCCCTGGTAGGCCTCTAGTTACCAGCTCGTTGATCAACAGATGGTCACGGTTTCCTGACCATGGACATGAGATGTCAGTGATAACGGGATCACATCATTAGGAGAATGATGTGATGGACAAGACCCAAACTTGAGCGTAACACGAGATCGTATAGTTCGTAATGCATAAGCTTTTCGGTGTCAAGTATTTATTCCTTAGACCATGAGGTTGTACAACTCCCGGATACCGTAGGAGTACTTTGGGTGTGCCAACCGTCACAACGTAACTGGGTGGCTATAAAGGTACGCATCGGGTATCTCCGAAAGTGTCTGTTGAGTTGGTACGAACCGAGACTGGGATGTTGTCACTCCGTATGACGGAGAGGTACCTCTGGGCCCACTCGGTAAGACATCATCATAATGAGCTCAATGTGACTAAGTAGTTAGTCACGGGATGATGGATTACGGATCGAGTAAAGAGACTTGCCATGACGAGATTGAACAAGGTATCGGGGATACCGACGATCGAATCTCGGGCAAGTACCGTACCGATGGACAAAGGGAATAACATACGGTATTGAGTGAATCCTTGACACGGTGGTTCATCCGATGAAGATCACCGAGGAACACGTAGGAACCAACATGGGTATCCAGATCCCGCTGTTGGTTATTGACCGGAGAGTGGTCTCGGTCATGTCTACGTGTCTCCCGAACCTGTAGGGTCTACACACTTAAGGTTCGGTAACGCTAGGGTCGTAGAGATAAATGCACGTGGAAACCAGAAAGTTGTTCGGAGTCCCGGATGAGATCCCGGACGTCAAGAGGAGTTCCGGAATGGTCCGGAGGTAAAGATTGATATATGGGAAGTCCAGTTTCGGCCAACGGGTGATCTCCGGGGGTCACCGGGAGCGTCCCGAGACCACCGGAGGGGCCCCGGGGGTCCACCGGGTGGGGCCACCCATCCCGGTGGGGCCCCTAGGCCGGAAGGGGAAGTGTCCAGCCCTCAGGGCTGGCGCACCACAAGGGGGCCCACCTCCCCATGCGCCTAGGGTTAAAACCCTAAGGGGGAGGGGGGCTCCACTTGCCTTGGGGGGCAAGGAACCCCCCCTGCCCGCCGCCCCCTTGGATCCTGGCGCCCCCCCTGGCCCCCTATATATATGTGGGGGGGGGAGAGGGCAGCCGCACCCAAGCCCTGGCGCCTCTCCCCCTCCCGTCACACCTCCATACTCCAACGCAGGGCGCCCGGCGAAGCCCTGCTGCGATCTCCACTGCATCCGTCATCACGCCGTCGTGCTGCCGGATCTCTGACGACTTCTCCTCCCCCCTGGCAAAGAGCATGGACATAGACTAGACTTATCCTACAGCAATTAAGTCCAAAGGTGCACCCCCAAAGGAGCCACAGATCAATAGCAATAAGCTTGGACATATTGAACTTGACAATAAAATTCTGGCAGCAGAATTTTATTGAAACTTTGGAGCAAAAGTTAAACATGCTACAGCCACTTAAATAAGCATGTGAGAACATGAATGGAAATCCAACAATATATACTACGAGGAACAATCAAGATCCACTCAAAATCTATCATGGTTTGTCCTAGAACATCACTCAAACATGGCATCGGAACATTACAGATTTCAGACTTGGTGAAATTTCACTAAGTCCTAAAACAGCAGTTTCATCATGGCATCTAAAAGAGCAAGTTTAAGTCACCTCGAAACTAAACATGGCAAGTGGTAAGCACCTCATCAAAGTACACATGATGGTGATTCCGAAACAAAGAAGCATGCATCATGGAGATAAACACAACGATAGCAACGAGCTCAACAAGATGGCATTTCATAACAAGTGAAATAACATCACAGCCACATGGCACTTTGCAACGAGGATATACATGGCAAGAATAATCTATCATGCAACCTATCACATACAACATGTAGAGCATGGCAAGACGAACACGTGGACATGTCATTTGCATCAATCGGATAAACGAGCTAAAAGATATCACATAGCAAAGATGGCATAAAAACATCACATAGCAGCAATTTTATCATGATGCACTCTTGCAACAGAAAAATAAGCACCTAAATGATCTCTAACATGCATGACACAAAAAGATAAAACATAGTGCTAATCACCACGAACGTCTGGACATGCTATTTGCGCGAAACGGACATCCACACAAAAAGTTAGAGCAGTTCTAATAATGCATCAGACAATAAAAGATCTAGGACTTAAGAGGAAAAAATCAACCTCTCTCAGGCAGATCTGAAAAAAAAACAACAACGGGGCTTCGGGCCCGGCCTGGCGTAGGAGAAGCTTCGGCGCGCGGATGGGCCTCGGAGGCGGCCCGCGCGGCTTGGTGGGCGGCGACCCTGCGGCTCGGTGGCGGAGCGGCCTAGCTGCGGCGACGGCTGGGGAGGGCGACGCCCGGTGGCGATGGGCCTCGCGGCTTGGATCCGGCCTGGCGCGGGAGGCGGGGTGCGGGAGCGCCGCGGGAGGGAGGCCCTGCCTGGTGGGCTGGCGAGGCGGATGTGAGGTGGCCTGCGGTGGCGCGACGCCTGGGAGGCTGGAGGGGCGACTGGGCCGGAGGGTGGCGCGGGGCGGCCCAGCCACGGCGATGTGGTCCAGGGCGCCTCGGCTGCGGCCTGATGCGGTCGGAGGGGAGGCCGAAGGGAGTGGCGGCCCAGGGCGGTGCGGCTCGGGAGGCAGCCTGCGGAGCTGGCGATGCGGTGAAGTGGTCCACCTGGACCTGTCGAGGGAGGGAGGTCGAGGCCGGCCTGGAGCGGCGTTGACTTCACGAGGGGAGGCGGCTGGCTCGATCGGTTCGGCGGCGGGGAGCTCGAGGGGATCTGCCAAGTGGCTGTGAGGGGAGGCCAGATCCAAAAATTAGGGGGAAGGAGGAGGAAGAAGCTAGAGATGCCTAAAAATAGACCTAGGGGGTCTATAAATAGCAGATTTTTAGGGTTTGAGGGATTTGGGGGTGTTAGGAGCCCTCCTATCGCGATCCGACGGATCCGATCATGGGGAAAGTTTAGATGGGCCTAAGAGAGGGTAGTGGGCTGCTGTAGGGGTGTTTCGGGCCACAAAGTGAAGGCACTTTGGACCCACACGAATAACTGTTGGGGTAGCAAACGGAGTCCAAACACGACGAGATTTGAGAGGCGGGTTACACACAACAAAACAACAACACACGACAAGTCTCGCGGCACACCGGTAACGTTACACGGCCAAACACCAAAGTAGGCCTACGGGACGCCACGGACACGTGAGGGAGCTCCGGAACGCGAAACGGACAATGGGAAGGAACGCGTGGAACCGGATGCAACCGACAACACAAATGCAATGCGATGCACATGTCTACATGATATGAATGAATGCCACACACGCACACAACAAAACGACGAAAACCCGAAAGACAAAGAACCCGGAATGGAAATAGATGAAGCCGGAGATATATTATATGTCCAAAAGGGAAGGTATTACATCCGGGGCATTACAAACTCTCCTCTACTACAAAAAGATCTCGTCCCGAGATCTAGGACTGGAAAAAGGAAGGGTACTCGGAACGAAGATGATCTTCTCGTTCCCAGGTAGCTTCTCGGTCGGTGTGATGTGACCACTTGACTTTCAGAAATTTGATGGACTTGTTGCGGGTCTTGCGCTCGGTTTCTTCGAGAATAGCAACGGGATGCTCTCGGTAGGACAAGTCTTGTTGAAGATCAATCTCTTCAAACGGAATCATGCGCTCAGGTGCCTTGAAGCATTTGCGGAGTTGAGACACATGGAACACATCATGAACATTGGCGAAGTTGGAAGGGAGCTCAAGTTGTAGGCTAGATCGCCTCTTTTGCCAAGAATCTTGAAAGGCCCGACGTATCTAGGAGCAAGCTTTCCTTTGATACCGAATCTTTGGGTGCCTTTCATCGGAGACACACGGAGATAAACATGATCATCAATGTTGAAAGCCAAATCACGATGCTTGCCGTCATAGTAGCTCTTCTGACGCGACTGAGCGGCCTTGAGATTCTCACGTATGACTTTGCACATTTCTTCGGCTTCTGAGATCAAGTCATTGCCAAGAAGTTGACGTTCGCCTGTTTCAGACCAGTTGAGAGGGGTACGGCATTTTTTGCCATAGAGGATTTCAAACGGAGCTTTGCCTGCACTTGCTTGAAAGCTGTTGTTGTAAGAGAACTCGGCAAATGGAAGGCAGTCTTCCCATTTCATGCCAAAGGATATGACACAGGCTCTGAGCATGTCTTCTAGAATCTGATTCACTCGCTCAACTTGACCACTAGTCTGAGGGTGAAAAGCAGTGCTGAACCTGATCTTAGTGCCCATGGCGGACTGAAATGAGTCCCAGAACCTGGATGTGAACAAGCTTCCACGGTCTGAGGATATAACTTGAGGAATGCCATGTAAGGACACAATTCTGGAAGTGTACAGCTCTGCCAATTGAGCTGCATTGATTGATTCTTTGACTGGCAGGAAGTGAGCGACTTTGGTAAGCTTGTCAATCACCACGAAGATATAATCATTTCCTCGCTTGGATTTAGGAAAACCAGTGAAGAAGTCCATTTCAATGTGGTCGAACTTCCACTCGGGAATAGGAAGAGGTTGGAGAAGACCGGCTGGACGTTGATGTTCTTCTTTCACTCTTCTGCACACATCACATTCGTTCACGAATTGGGCAATTTCCCTTTTCATGCGTGTCCACCAGTAAGATTGCTTGAGATCTTGATACATCTTGGAACTGCCAGGATGAATGGAAAGGAGAGAATCATGTGCTTCTTCCATTATGAGTTTCCTGAGATCACCTTTGGGAACAACGAGTCTGTCCTCGAAGAATAAGGTATCTCTCTCATCAACACGAAAGCACTTGTATTTTGGAGTGCCCTTTGCAATACCATGTTTCACCTTCTTCACCATGGTATCCCTGAGTTGGGCCTCACGGACCTGATCTTCCAAGGTAGGAGCAACTTGAAGATTTGCAAGAAAACCCTGCGGAACAACTTGGAGGTTGAGCTTCCTGAATGCTTCACAAAGCTCAGGCTGAAACGGCTTGATAAGAAGGCTGTTGCAATATGCCTTTCTGCTCAAAGCATCCGCAATCACATTCGCCTTGCCAGGAGTGTATTCAATGCTGGGATCATACTCTTGGATCATTTCAACCCAACGAGTCTGGCGGAGGTTTAGATGCGGCTGTGTGAAGATGTACTTCAAGCTCTTGTGATCAGTGAAGATGTCGACCTTTCTGCCCAACAACAGATGTCTCCACGTAATCAAAGCATGTACCACAGCTGCTAGCTCGAGATCATGTGTGGGATAGTTCTTCTCACTTGGCTTGAGCTGACGAGAAGTGTATGCCACAATTCTCTTATCTTGCATAAGCACACCACCAAGACCTTGAAGAGAAGCATCACAGAATACTTCATAGGGCTTGGACTCATCTGGAGGAGTCAGAACTGGAGCAGAGACGAGCTTTTCTTTGAGGGTTTTGAATGCCACTTCACACTCTGGAGACCAAAAGTATTTGACATTCTTCTGAAGCAAGTTGGAAAGAGGCTTGGCAATCTTGGAGAAGTTCTCAACGAACCTTCTGCAATAGTTGGCAAGACCTAGAAAACTGCGGAGTTGCTTGACGTTCTAAGGAGCTTCCCAGTTGACAATTGCTTCAGCTTTCTCGAGATTAACCGCAATACCGTCAGCTGAGATGATATGGCCCAGGTACAAAACCTTATCGAGCCAAAACTCGCACTTTGAGAACTTGGCATAGAACTTATGCTCTCGGAGTCGATCAAGAACCCGACGTAAGTGCTTTTCGTGATCTTCTTCATTCTTGGAAAACACCAGAATATCATCCAGATACACAAGCACAAACTCGCCAGTATAGGGGTTGAAGATGTAGTGCATCATCCTCGAAAAGGTAGGAGGAGCATTGGCGAGACCAAAAGACATGACGGTATACTCGTATGAACCGTAGCTCGTTCTGAAGGCCGTCTTGAGAATGTCTTCCTCGCGAATGCGAATTTGATGATAGCCCATTCGGAGGTCGAGCTTAGAGAACACTTTAGCTCCTTTGAGTTGCTCGAAGAGTTCGTTGATGTTGGGGAGCGGATACTTGTTCTTTATTGTCTTCTTGTTCAATGGCCGGTAATCAACGCATAGACGCTCCATGCCATCTTTCTTCTTGAAAAACAAGACACCACAGCCCCAAGGAGACGTACTAGGCCTGATGAGACCCATACTCTCCTGTTTATCGAGCTGCTTCTTCAATTCCTTCAATTCGTCAGGAGAGAGTTTATATGGACGCCGGCATGCTGGCTCAGTACCCGGCTCGAGTTCAATAACGAATTCCACCTGACGGTGTGGAGGCATGCCTGGAAGTTCTTCAGGAAAGACGTCTTGATATTCATTCACCACCAGAATTTGAGATATGGCATTAATTTTGCCCTTATCGTTGAGAGAGAAAAGCCTGATAGTGTTATCCCTGGAGGCAAAGATAATCACATCTTCATCAGGATGAGTCATCTTGACTTCCTTCTGTGCACAATCAATGTGAGCATCGTGCTGAGAAAGCCAATCCATTCCGAGGATGAGGTCAATGTCGGAATTACCAAGAACCACCGGATTAGCCAGAAATCGATAATCACCCATGCGAATAGAAACATTCGGAGCATATATACTGGAATGCATACGTCTCCCCGGAGAAACAACTGATAATTCCCTTGGCAAACTTTTGATGTCAACATTATACTTGGATGCAAATGGTTGAGACATGAAAGAGCATGAAGCACCCGAATCAAATAACACTTTAGCTGGAAAACAGTTAACTGGAAGGTTACCCAAAATGACATCAGAAGAATTCCCCGCTTGTGCTGCATTCATCAGATTGACCCTTGCTGCCTTTGGATCATGCTTGACCATAGCGGTACCGACAGGTGGAGGAGGCGGAAGGCGCCTTGGGTTGTTGCACTTGTTGGAATAATGACCCTTCTGGCCACACTTGTAGCAAGTCACCTCAGAAAGTGGACGAGTAGGAGGAGCACTTAGTCTTGGAGCTTGGAACTATTGCTTGGACTGCTTGTTGGAGTTGGGTGGGTGGGAGAAACCACGTCCACTAGAGTTCTTGTTGTTGGAGTTGTTGGAGTTGTTGTAAGGAGCTCGAATCACTGGAGGAGGAGGAAGCCAAAATTTATGTTGCTTCGACACCATCTGAGACGATGAGGAAGAGTGAACGGCATCTCGAATTCTCTTTTTAGAAGCCTCCATCTTAAGCTGAGCTGCCTCTTGTTTCAAAGCCATGTTATAGAATTTGTCGAATTCATCGGGCTCGAACAAAGTGAGAGCAAGCTGAAGTTCATCTTTGAGACCTCCACGAAACTAGTAGATTTTGCTCTTGGCGTCAGGAATGTCTTGCTTAGCATAACGAGCGAGGTTTTGGAACTTGACATTATACTGATAGACTGTCATAGAGCCCTGCTTCAGGTTGCGGAATTGCTCACGGATACCCTCGATGACACTTGTTGGAATGTGGTGCGAGCGAAAGTCCTTGCAGAAATTCTCCCAAGAGATCACTTGACCTGGCCTGGAGTCTTTGTACTGCTGCCACCAATCAGCTGCTTGATCTTTGAGTTGGAAGGCTGCAAACTTCACATAATCATCTTCCTTCACGTTACTGCACTCAAAATGCTTCTTTATGTCGGTTAACCAATCTTCAGCATCAAGAGGGTCGACACAGTAACTGAAAGCTTTTGGATTATTGGCCAAGAACTGGTTGAGAGTAGCATGGTGCTGCTGGTTGAAGAAGTTGCCTTGATTCCCTGGAACACCCTGATTAGCTTGATTAGCTTGCATCTGTTGCATCATCTGCATCAACATCTGGGTGTTCTGAGCTGTAGTCTGCATAATCGCTCTCCAAGCCTCAGACGGAGGAGGAGGGGAAGGAGGACGATCTGGGACCTCTTCCGCCTCTGGGTTAGCGTTGGGAATCCTTTTCGGAGCCATCCTGAAAGAGATGACCACGAATCAGCAATTGATTGACAGAAGGTATAAGCTGAATCAATGGAATGAATTGCAACAGTCTTCACAATAATCATTCGAACAATAGGAACGAATGAAATCATTCGAACAAGAGGAACGAATGAAATTCTCAGTTAAATGATAACATCATTCTTCACGAGAAGCCACATAGGGAACAAAATGAAAATAAGAAAACAACAAGGTACGGATGGGAACAAACACAAGAGAGGAGCTTCGTTCTAACATCTTTGTGCTGAAAGCATATGAACGCGTTACGAAAAGGTTTTGCAATCCCCGGATCAGCATAGCCAAGGATCCTTTAAGATGCAACTCCTGATAGTAACATCGGTCATAAACCACTTAACTCAATGTAGAACCCCGAACTCGCTAACCTGCATTCGCTGGAAGAATGCCTATGATCTACTGGGTAAACCCACCTATAAATTTCCAAAAGATTCCAGTTATGCAATCAGGTGTTGGGGATACACGGGCAGCACCGCGCAATCAACTCTAAACCTACATCCAGGTGTATCCATCCTTCAACACATAACCAGTCTTTCTCGGAAACTGTGTACCTCGGACCTTCGAAAAGCATCCACTATAACAAGCTATGACAATACTCCCGAACTACCTCCTCAGTACTGGGAGATGTCGAGGTTATCTTGCCACTGGCCGTATAGGAGAGATTTTCGATGTCGGCCGTCTTAAGTATTTAGTACTGCCGCGATATGCTTGTGACGACAATACCCCGAAGCTCAACTCCCCGGGACACTGCCACAACCCCTAATGTCAGGAGGCATCGAGAACAATATTCTCATCACAAGAACATCGAAACAATCCCAGAATACTCGCGAGATTCCTAAAAAAAATTTGGTGCAATTTTGAAAGTAGAAGAGGCAAGAGTAGTCGTCAGGAGTCCTCACCAGAGAGAAAAGGGATGAGAAGCAAAGAAATCCTACTCTCCGATATAATATAGGACTCAAAATATTTTTAGTGTGTGCCTAGACTCGACCGTCAACGATTCGATCAATCAGTGGGGGCTCCTAGGTCGGAGAAGGCTCTGAATACCAACTTGTAATGCCCAGGATGGAGCTATATCTCCTACGTGTCGAGGCACGACTTAGAGACATAACACCAGTTTATACGGTTCCTAACGGCATGAGTGGAACAAATCACCAAGCAAAAGGCTTAGCCTTCCACCCGTGCCAATATATAGATGATTTCATTTTAAGCATTATATGTAGTGTGATATAACCCAACAAACTTCAACATGAAGCAAGCATCTTCAACTTCACCTGCAACTAGCAATGCTATAAGAAGGGCTGAGCGAAGCGTACTTAGCCAAGCAACGGTTTGCATAGGTAGGATGGTTAAACATGGTAATGGTTACAAGTAGGAGGCTGACAGGAAAAACGTGGGCATCGAGGCAAAACTATAGAGCGGAACTACTAGCAACAGGCAAAGATAGTAATGTTATCGAGGTTCGGTCATCTTGCCTGAAGAGAAGTCGTTCGGATCGTAAGAAGGGTCCTCGTGCTCAACCTCGTTTGTAACCTCGTGCTCGTACTCGTACTCGGTCTCAGCTTCCGGCTCTAAACAATACAATCACACAAGGCACGAATCAACAAGATGCAATGCACACTCAAAATGATGGATGCATGATGGATGCACTAAGGAGCAGGGAAAATAGCACTCAAGAAAATCACCTCAAAACATGATAACAATAGGAGATTATGAATCTACACGGAAAATCAATCAAGTTTCATATAAGACTCGCTGAAATCGGAGCTACGGGCTAAAAGTTATGCCCGAAACAAGAAATGAGCGAAAACTGAAAAACTACAGCAACATAACAACTTCGGAGCACAAAAATAATTAAGCTACAACACTCAAACAATATGGCAAAGAGCATGAACATAGACTAGACTTATCCTACAGCAATTAAGTCCAAAGGTGCACCCCCAAAGGAGCTACAGATCAATAGCAATAAGCTTGGACATATTGAACTTGACAATAAAATTCTGGCAGCAGAATTTTATTGAAACTTTGGAGCAAAAGTTAAACATGCTACAGCCACTTAAATAAGCATGTGAGAACATGAATGGAAAGCCAACAATATATACTACGAGGAACAATCAAGATCCACTCAAAATCTATCATGGTTTGTCCTAGAACATCACTCAAACATGGCATCGGAACATTACAGATTTCAGACTTGGTGAAATTTCACTAAGTCCTAAAACAGCAGTTTTATCATGGCATCTAAAAGAGCAAGTTTAAGTCACCTCGAAACTAAACATGGCAAGTGGTAAGCACCTCATCAAAGTACACATGATGGTGATTCCGAAACATACAAGCATGCATCATGGAGATAAACACAACGATAACAACGAGCTCAACAAGATGGCATTTCATAACAAGTGAAATAACATCACAGCCACATGGCACTTTGCAACGAGGATATACATGGCAAGAATAAATCTATCATGCAACCTATCACATACAACATGTAGAGCATGGCAAGACGAACACGTGGACATGTCATTTGCATCAATCGGATAAACGAGCTAAAAGATATCACATAGCAAAGATGGCATAAAAATATCACATAGCAGCAATTTTATCATGATGCACTCTTGCAACAGAAAAATAAGCACCTAAATGATCTCTAACATGCATGACACAAAAAGATAAAACGTAGTGCTAATCACCACGAACGTCTGGACATGCTATTTGCGCGAAACGGACATCCACACAAAAAGTTAGAGCAGTTCTAATAATGCATCAGACAATAAAAGATCTGGGACTTGGGAGG
>LR738714.1:703401864-703430174 GCA_902687465.1 Secale cereale
AAAAAAAAAAAACAACGGAGCTTCGGGCCCGGCCTGGCGGAGGAGAAGCTTCGGCGCGCGGATGGGCCTCGGAGGCGGCCCGCGCGGCTTGGTGGGCGGCGACCCTGCGGCTCGGTGGCGGAGCGGCCCAGCTGCGGCGACGGCTGCGGAGGGCGACGCCCGGTGGCGATGGGCCTCGCGGCTTGGAGCCGGCCTGGCGCGGGAGGCGGGGTGCGGGAGCGCCGCGGGAGGGAGGCCCTGCCTGGTGGGCTGGCGAGGCGGATGTGAGGTGGCCTGCGGTGGCGCGGTGCTTGGGAGGCTGGAGGGGCGACTGGGCCGGAGGGAGGCGCGGGGCGGCCCAGCCACGGCGATGTGGTCCAGGGCGCCTCGGCTGCGGCCTGATGCGGTCGGATGGGAGGCCGAAGGGAATGGCGGCCCAGGGCGGTGCGGCTCGGGAGGCAGCCTGCGGAGCTGGCGATGCGGTGAAGTGGTCCACCTGGACCTGTCGAGGGAGGGAGGTCGAGGCCGGCCTGGAGCGGCGTTGACTTCACGAGGGGAGGCGGCTGGCTCGATCGGTTCGGCGGCGGGGAGCTCGAGGGGATCTGCCAAGTGGCTGTGAGGGGAGGCCAGATCCAAAAATTAGGGGGAAGGAGGAGGAAGAAGCTAGAGATGCCTAAAAATAGACCTAGGGGGTCTATAAATAGCAGATTTTTAGGGTTTGAGGGATTTGGGGGTGTTAGGAGCCCTCCTATCGCGATCCGACGGATCCGATCGCGGGGAAAGTTTAGATGGGCCTAGGAGAGGGTAGTGGGCTGTTGTAGGGGTGTTTCGGGCCACAAAGTGAAGGCACTTTGGACCCACACGAATAACTGTTTGGATAGCAAACGGAGTCCAAACGTGACGAGATTTGAGAGGCGGGTTACACACAACAAAACAACAACACACGACAAGTCTCGCGGCACACCGGTAACGTTACACGACCAAACACCAAAGTAGGCCTACGGGACGCCACGGACACGTGAGGGAGCTCCGGAACGCGAAACGGACAACGGGAAGGAACGCGTGGAACCAGATGCAACCGACAACACAAATGCAATGGGATGCACATGTCTACATGATATGAATGAATGCCACACACGCACACAACAAAACGACGAAACCCGAAAGACAAAGAACCCGGAATGGAAATAGATGAAGCCGGAGATATATTATATGTCCAAAAGGGAAAGTATTACATCCGGGGCATTACAAAGAGCCGACCCTCGCGGTTACACGGATGTTTGCGGACAGTTTGCAGTCATGTTGTGCATGATGTTTGTGACCCGTCGTGGCACACGGCATGGCACATGTGCTGTCCTGGAAGCACAGACGGTTGTTCCAAGAGGGAACATTCCTGTGGCCCGACGAGGACGTCGGTTCCTCTGAGTGGGGGTGTATGTGATGGCCTGGCTTATTAGGGATGACAGACTACTCATATCAATAAAGAATTCCTTCTTTTCCGGGAGCCCATTCGGATAGAACTCCAAAGTTAAGCGTGCTCAGCTTGGAGTAGTTTCAGGATGGGTGACCGACCGGGAAGTTGCTCCCGGGTGCGCACGAGTGAGGACAAAGTGCGCAGAAAAGACTAGTATTAATATGTGAGGCCAGTCTAGATCCCGCCAGGAGTAACGACCACCGGCGGGTGTGTCCGGGGCGTTACAGGGAGGTGGCGGCTGCGGGTTAGGGCAGAGGGAGAGGGAGGCGCGGCTCGGGAGGGAGAAGGAGGTGGCGGCGGCTTGGGAGGAGAGGGGGTGGGAGGGCGCACGCGGCGGCGGAGGAGATGAGGCGGCGGCGCGGGGTGTTGGCGGCAGCGGCGGCAGAAAAGTGCTGCGGCGGCGGCGGCGGCTTAGGAGCGGAAGCTAGGTTTGGACCGGAAGAAAACTGATACCATATTGAAGGCAATGCAACTCTCGATGTATTGATCGGGTGCATGGTGCACGTATATATAGGTACAAGGGCAGCCCTCGGCCTCATCTATATAAGGAAACTAGAGGCGGGGCTGGCAGGAGATTATCCTAACAAATACATGTACGTTCAACATCGACGAACTCGCCAAGCATCGTCTTCCCCTCGTCCTCCTTCTTCTCGGGACACTCCCAAGCGAAGTGTCCAAGGTTCCCGCAGCTGAAGCACCGCAGCTTCCCCTTGTTGCGCCCGCGATTCTTCTTCTTCATGCGATGCGTCCACTCCTCTTCCGTGAAGAGAAGCCGAGTGCCTCCCTCGCTGCCGCCTTCCTCGTCCAAGTCGTTCACGATGCCAGTGAGATGGACCGTGAACACCTCCATCTTCTCGCCGTCCTTGAAGCGGAGATTCTCGAACTACGACCGTCGCGTCTGCGTCTAGGCTTCGCGGACGCGCTCAGAACCCATCCTCAAGGTTTTGAGGGTGTCCCAAGCCTCCTTCGCGGAGTCCTTCACCCCCAACGAGCGTAACATCTCCGGCGGCATTGCGGTCCTTCACCCCCAGCAAGCGTAACATCTCCGGCGGCATTGCCTGCAGGATGATGCCCAATGCTTCATGGTCTTCGGGCACGGTAGTCGATGGTGCCATGCTCGACCACCTCGCATAGGCCTTGAGCATGCAGCCGCACTCGCACGACGAGCGTCCACTCGGTGTAGTTCACGCGGGTCAGCGCGAGAAGCTGCACCATCAACGAGCTTTGTCAGATGACGCGCTCGACGATGTGAAGCTCGCCGCTGCCCCTGCCATGAGCCGCGCCTTCGGTGTAGCTGCCGTTTCCTAGAGCTTCTTCTTCGCCGCCTTGGCCGCCTCATCTCCGTTGCCCGCCATGACAAGAGCAAACCAACGTGGCTCTGATGGACCATGACTAGCTCCACTAGCCGGAGTACTATATTATGAATAGAAATTGTGCTACTTCCTCCACCCCAAATTTGAACTAAAACAGCTTTGCAGCACAGGTTTTAGAATCTGCACTTGTTAAAAAAAACCAGTTACTGGTTCGGCGCCTGACATAGCGTTAGGGAGGGATTGGAGGTGAGAGATACGCCCCGCCACCAGCCGTGCGCCGTTGACGTCGAAGCCTCCATATGATGCTCGAGTGGTGCGCCCTCTCCTAGGGTTGTACCAGAGAGGAAAGGGGATCGGAAGTCAGCTATTCGCCGCCGCCTCCCCTGTCGCGCCGTCGGCGTCGCTGACGGCCGGATACACTCCGAGCCGCAGTCCACGCCATCTGCAATCGAAGCAGTCCTTCCCGGGCTACAATCAGATACGGATTCCAAAATTTAAAAGAGTTTCCCGAGGGAACATAGCAGCTATATATATATACCTGTCCTGGAGGCACCAGCCAGTTTTGGGAGGAGCCCAATTCGCGGCAACTCGTGATTCGTGAGCCAAATTCAGGGTGACAAATTCTTCTGGGGCCTCGGCAGATCTACGGGGGAGCCATGGGGGTGAGTTTACTGCCTTCTTTCCCTCTAGGTCCTCTGTTTTCAGAGAGCCCCCCACCACTAGTAGGTCGAATCAAAGCTACGTAATAAAAATTGCACCTCAAGTTTGTATGATTGTATCTCTAGGACTAGATCAAGATTGCATCTCTTTGCGACTGTATAAAACTTAACATCTTCTAAACTGAATCAAATTTTGAGAATTGCAATTTTCGCGTGCGAAAAAATATTGCAAGTTTGTGCGTCTTTTGTTTCCAGAGAGAACCCTTTAGTCAGAATCAAATTTGCGTCTTTTTTGCCGGAGAAGAATCAAGTTTGTATCTCTTGGACTACATGGAAATTGCATTCTTCTATCCAGGGTTTCATTCTCTGTAATAAGACTTTAAAAGGATTTTCCTAAGGAATTTGCATCTTTGCGATTGTATACAGATTGCTTCTTTTATATTACAGAAAAATATGCCAAGTTTGCATCGAAGTTACATCTGTGTGGTTGTAATTGCGTATGTGAGAATATATGCGGCTAGTGAAATCAACTCTTACTTGTTTCCATGCCAAATGCAGAAAGGCAGTATAGATGATAGGCTCAGCGCATTGCCTGACGACATTCTGGTCAACATTCTTGACCGACTCAATGTCCCCGAGGCTGCAAGAACCAGCATCCTTGCCAGACGGTGGGGTCAGCTCTGCGCCAAGCTGTCTCGGCTTATAATAAGCGTGCAGGACTTCCTGCCCGAGGGTGTGTTACACACCAATGTCTCTGTTGATGAATTGATTCGGACCAATGCGGCTGTGGTTCAAGCGACTGAGAGCATTCTGGCACGCAGAAATCCAGGTGAACACACCATCCGCCTTCTATCTACGACGTTCTACTTGGGAGATGATGCCCCCCTATCCATCGGACATGCTGTTGGTCATGCCATGGCGACGCACTTGGTTGAGGTTGCCAAATTCAGTGTTAGGACAGGGAAGGATGACATCGCTGAAATAGATGATGATGAACTAGTCACCTGTGGGAGAAAATTAATGGTGTTCTTTGATGCTTGTTCAAATGCATTTGGTGGTCTCACTAGCCTCGAGCTACAAAATTTGAGATTTGGTGAATTGGACATATCCAGCATCCTAGTCACCTGCAAGCGGTTGAAGCATCTGCACTTGTACAATTGTGACTCTGGTGAAGACAGCACGCTCCAAGTTGAACATGCTCATCTGAATGAGCTTTGTATCGTCCAGTGTCTTCTCGAACATGTTAAGCTGAGCTGGCTCCCGCAACTCACATTGTTAGTGTTTGACGGCTGGATAGATTATGACGATCCACTATTTATTGGTCATGTCCCATTGCTCAAGTCTGTAAGCCTCACAAATGTTGCCCTTAGTTCCAACAAAATGTTCAAGTTAAGTGAGTTTCTTAGCAGTACCTCTGTACAAAACCTGAAGTTGGGATTTAGATCTGAAAAGGTAAGTCAAGATTGTCGCTTCGTGAGCCATGGATTCACTTATTCTCTGCTCATCTCATCATGCGTTTTATTTCTTAAAGATTTGGGTTCAGCCAGAATGTCCAACGCAAAGTCTGGCATCTGTGTTTTGCCAACTAAGGTTTGTGAATCTGGTTAATCTTCCTGAAGGATATGATCTCACCTGGACAATGTTTATTCTTGAAGCTGCACCTTTACTGAAGGATCTATACATCACAGTATGTGCTTACCTATACATCTCCTTTTGCTACATGGTCTTAATTAATGTGAGTACAAATGTATGCTCTATTGAAATTTTATTTTCATCTTTGTTGTTTTTATGTCATGCAGGTATGGGATCATGCGTGTTCAATGGAGATGGATGAGGAGAAGAGGAAAAAAGGATTATATAGCGAGGACAAGGGTGTAGAGTGGGACTCGGCCGCAGCAGATTTCCAACACCGCACTTTGGTTACACTCGTCATCTTTTGCTTTGAATCTGAAGATTATTTTGTGAATTATGTCAGACGTGTTATGGCAGCCGCGGTCAATCTAGAGCATGTGTTCCTGTATAGTAGGTTGGAGTGTGACAACTGCGAAGACGAGAAGAAGATCAGGTTCCCGTGGACTAAAAGGCAGAGGATTTCACTGAAGAAGAGAATCACTGTGGGGATCGAGTCCTTTGCCATAATTCACTCCGGCAACATGTTAAGGGATGATCATCAAGCAAAAATTCTGTACCCGGAGTGCTCCCGGTTTGACACAAGTTGCTGATTTAACATTGAACTGTTGGAAGCGTTAGTTACTTTGGTTAAGGGTTCTTCTAATTTTGCTTTGACTGTACTATGAACTGTATTATTATATTATACTAGTAAGATGCAACGCACACCGAAATGCATTGATCCGGGTCATCTCATGTTTAACAAATATCAATAGGTTTCTTCGGATATTCATTTTTCTCTAGAGCTCACAAGCATTCGGGTGAATAGTAAATGTAAGAAAATAGATATAACAAAATATCTTTTGCAAACAAAGACGTTCAAGTGTTCAACCTGCATCCAGAACTTCATGAAGAAATAACACTTATTGTGCTTTGCAAAAAATGATCTTCAAAAAATATTTTTTGAGTATCGATTTTGTTTATTTTTTCTAGACAGCCATGAATGTAACTCAGATAACTTGGAAGGGGGCAGAGGAGATGGCGGGGAGGAGGGCGGCGCGGTGGTTGTCGGCAATGCAGCCCATGCGAAGGCATGAGAGGCGTTGGTGGCAGACGGCACCAAGAGCAGCGACCTCTCCAGATCCTTGTTTTTTTGTCATGAGATGGCTAGATGAGGTGAGAGGCAGGGGTTATCTGCAAACCAGTAGTGGAGTGCGGGGGTCTTTTTGTAAAACAGGCATGGTGTGTCTCGGATCGATACGTTGGATGTAAATCAACGGTTGTAAATGAAAGATGGCAGGCACACCATCATCACCAACTCAACTTTTTTTATAGGAGTAGAGATGGTAGAAGGATGATGAATACTAAACTATTATTCACATTAATTTAGAAAGAGGCATTCTTGCTAACGTGTCATCAGTTGTTTCAAAAGAAGGAACATGAACATGATGAGTGTTACTTTTTTTGAAACAAGGTAAAAGATTTGTCATTTCATTAATTAAGAGAGAGAGAGAGAGAGAGAGAGAGAGAGAGAGAGAGAGTGTGTTTTAAACATGGCCCAAGAAAGGGCGAGATATACATAGGTCTTCACTCTCGCGGCATAACAAAACCCAAGTGCCTAGCACCCTCTAACACTCAGAAATTGATTTCATCCTTAATGTCACGCACAATGATCGTTGAAGGAGTTGCGGTGTTGCGGAAGACCCTTGCATTCGTTCCTTCCAAAGCTCCCAGGAGATCAACATTGGCATGGAGGACATGGCCTTCCTCGAATGACATCTAGCTTGCGAGACACCGATCGACCACGCGTCGACGCTACCCATCGTGCTCCTGTCAACTCCCAGGAGATCAACATTAGCATGGATTGATGAAGAGATCACGAGAATTTTTGAATCTGAGGATGCGGATCGATTGGGCTCTGAGAACCAGATGCTATGGGATCGCAGCAACGACTCCTTGCGTCACGCCAGGATATGGTAGGTAGAGACAGAGAAGAGTTACGTGGAGAGGAAGAAGAAGAAGAGAGGAAGGCTTGGGATTAGAGATACCAATGTTTAGTTATTACAGATGGATGCTCCACTCTCCTGGAGCTAGACTATATGTAGGTATTGTTACAGGCCATGGTGGGCCGGCCCATCAGGCCACTCACACACACAGGTGGGCACATCCAAGGTCGTTGCAAGAAGAGTCTGACTCTGCATCTGATGCAGAACCCTGATTCTTTGAGTGCGAGGATATTAAAGAGCATTTACCACCCAAACACCTCCATCTTAGATGCAAGTCTCGGGAACCACCCAAGACAAATATGGCGCGCAGTAATTGAAGGACGTGACACTCTCAAGCAGGGTTTAATCAAGAGGATTGGGAATGGTCTCCCCACCAATATATGGGCAGATAATTGGCTCCCAAGAGCGGAGATGCTGCGACCATATGGCAGTGTACTACAGGATCGTCCAGCTTTAGTCTCTGAACTAATTGATCCACCGAATGCCTCGTGGAATGTTCAGCGCGTTCGCGAGGTGTTCATGAATATAGATGTTCATGTCATTCTAGGGATTCCTTTATGCACCCAGTGCTCGAATTTTAGTCTATTTTGGGCCAGCCCAATAGCAATTTCAGAATTCCTAATAAATCCTAGAGGCCCACTTATCCCATTCATGCAAGGCAAGGGGCACTACTAAAGTTTAGTCCCACATTGCTAGTTTACAGGGAGTTGGACCTCTTTATAAGGGAGGATCTTTCTCCACTTGTACGAGCATGAGAATAAGAGGGACATCCACGCGCACTCCTCCTCTGCCGCCCACCTCGCCACGCCTTGCTACAACGCGCCGCGGGTTGCAGGAATGAGCCGAGCCGATGTCTAATTTTTGCCACGCACGACAGGTATACGAAAGGTCAGTCGATTCGTTTCACCTCCATCCGAACGGCGCGCCTCTTCGGCTGCAGCCCGTTCCCTTCAGCTCCCGTCGCTGGCTTCTCGCCTCCTTCTCTTGCGCCTATAAAATGGAGGTCGCTCCTCCTCAGAGAGACGCACCAGAACTTCTCCTTCCTCTCGCCATCGGTTCCATTCTCTGTGCTGCCGGCTGTCTTCCTCATCCCGGATTGCGGCATGCACCGCAGGTCGGGACAGTAGGCCTCCGAAACCACACCTTTTGAGTCATGTACAGGAGAAGGGTGATAAGGTTTTTGGGGAGCGCTCAGCGCAACTACTGGCTGCTTCATCACGGACGATCCGGTCGCCGACGACTTCTTCCCCGACGTTGACAACCTCTTCGACGAGATGGCCGGCGAGGACACTGCACCCAAGACCGGGGCCTCTGCTCCTGCTACGTATGATCTTATACTCTCTCTGTTTGAGGTTCTGTTTCAGTTCCTAGCACTAGTGTCTGCTCTACATATGTTTGGTTCTAGTTTGTATATGCAGATACTATTTACCTTCTCTCTGTTAGATCGCGTGACTTGTTTTATCTCTTCTATATTAGTCATGTTTTATCTAATATTTCTGTTAGTAAAATCACTTGGTAAATTGCTCATATTTCCAACAATCCAAAAACCTTATTATAGGCAATTTACCCCAAGTGGTTTTGCTGCTTCCATGAGACCTCCTGTGTTTGAGGGTATCCACTATAAGAGGTGACGCGTGAGAGCCATTCTGTGGTTTCAAACCATGAGCTGCTATGACGCCACTCTTGGCAAACCTGAAGGAGATTATGATGCTCAACAGGAACAAGCTTTCCTGAAAATGGATACCCTATTTAGGGCTCCTCTCTTGAATGTTCTTGGTGAGAACATAGTTGATGCTTATGCGTCAATTGATAATGGAAAAGATATGTGGGACGCATTGATGTCTACACACGCTTCTACTCTTGTAGACTATGTTGGGCCTCCAAGCGCAGAGGTTTGTAGGACAGCAGCAATTTCCCTCAAGTGGATGACCTAAGGTTTATCGAACTCAGGGAAGTAGAGGTTGAAGATGGTCTCTCTCAAGCAACCCTGCAACTAAGATACAAGAAGTCTCTTGTGTCCCCAACACACCTAATACAACTAGGAGTTGTATAGGTGCACTAGTTCGGCGAAGAGATGGTAAAATATGGATGATAGGAGTGGCAAAGCAAAGTAATATAGATCTGTAAAAAAAAGTGCAGCAAGCAAACAAGTGGTAAACGTGAGCACAAATGGTATTGCAATGGTGGAAACAAGGCCTAGGCTTCATACTTTCACTAGTGGCAACTCCCAACAACATTAACATAATCGAATCACATGATATTTCCCATAAAACATGCAAAGGGGACACACTCGGAGGTCATTCCTTCATGGTCAAGAGAGGACGAGAATTATGTAGGGCTACAAAAGCACACCTTAAAGTTCGTAGTTCTCAATCTAAGGATTTCCCAATGTCACCGTGGCCATCCAAAGAGAGTCCCACAATCACCACAACATATCTAAAGGATAGTCAAAGACAAGCACCAAGAGACTCTCAATCTTCAATCAACACACAAGAGAGGAAATCACTCATGAAAATACTTTTCTAATCCATGTCAAATAGACCGCTGTCACCTTGGTCTCGGGGATTATACTAGATAAAGACAAGTGAGTACATCAATCCAATACATAGAGGAAGGGGAAATATCATGGGATCACCCTAGATTAACATAGCCTATGATCACAACGAATATCACATCATGGGAGAGAGAATTGACCACATAGCTACTGGTAAGAACCTCAACCCCGAGGAGGAACTACTCCCGCATCATGGAGGGAGGAAGCAACGTCGATGGAGATGAATCCGGGGGCACTTCCCCGTCCTGGCAGGGCGCCGGCGCAGGAATTCTGGTCCCCCGAAGCTTGATGGCGATGGCGGCGGAGATCGGAATCGCGTCTGGAGAAAAGGGGTCTGGAATCAGGGTTTCCGCGACACGGTGTAAATATATGCCAAAGGGGGGCATCAGAGGGGGTCAGGGGTGCCCAGGCGCCCCCCCGGCGCGGCCAGGGGGGCCGCGTGGGCAGGCCGCCTGGAGCCCCTGTGGGTCCCCTCCGGCCCTACTTTGGCCGCATGGAAGCTTCCGGAACGCTGATTTTTATATAATTTTTCTGGATTTTTTCTGGCAGTTCTCGTAATGTGAAAACCTGAAATACAAAAACAGCCGAAAACTGAAACTTTGCTACCTTACTGAAGCATAAGGGACAGGAGTTTTCCGTTCTGGATCTCATTGGAACTCTTGATGTGGAAGAAAAGGAGAGAGCAAATGACACATGTGCTCGAGGTATTGAGGGAGGATCTAGTGCCAATCTGGTACAGAAGAAAAACATCCAGCCCCACAAGTTCAAGAACAAGGGCAAGTTTGATGGTAAAGCAAAGTTTGATGGGAAGAACAAGGTTGTGCAACACACCAACTTCAAGAAGAAGAATGACAAGAAGAAATGTGTTTGTCATGTGTGTGGAGATCCTGATCATTGGGCTCCTATTTGCCCTAATCGCTATGACAAGCGTCATCTTGGGAAAGGCGGCAAGACCGTCAATGTTGTCATTGGAGACACTGACATGAAGGATGATGGGTATGGTATATTTCCCACTATTCTTTCAGTATGTCATTCTCCTGATTTGTTGATTGACACGGGTGCTAATGTGCATGTATGCGGTGATATTTCCATGTTTTCGTCTTATCAGACCGCGGAGACTTCACCGTGCTGATGGGCAACGGTTCAAGTGCTTCTGTTCGTGGTGTTGGCACGGTCGATCTGAAGTTTACTTCGGGGAAGATCATGCGGCTGAAGAACGTGCATTATGTCCCCTCCGTCAATAAGAATCTTGTTAGCGGATCTCTGTTATGTAGAGATGGCTACAAGCTTGTCTTTGAGTAGAATAAATTTGTAATATCCAAGTATGGAATGTTTGTGGGCAAAGGCTATGGGTCAGGAGGCCTGTTCCGTTTATCCTTGTCAGATGTTTGCAATAAAGTTGTTAATCATGTTTGCAACAATAGTGAATCAAATGTATGGCACTCACGTCTGTGTCATGTTAACTTTGGTTGCATGTCGCGACTAGCCAAATTAAACTTAATCCATAGTTTCACCACCGTCATGGGATCTAAGTGTCAAGTTTGTGTGCAAGCTAAGCAACCTGCTCGTAAGTCTCACACGATTGCGGAAACGAGAAATCTTGCACCACTAGAGCTCATACATCCAAATCTATGTGAAATGAATGGTGTTTTGACAAAAGGTGGAAAGAAATATTTCATGACGTTAATTGATGACTCCACTAGATACTGTCAGGTGTATCTTCTGAAATCTAAGGATGAGGCTTTGAACTTTTTCAAGATCTATAAAGCTGAAGTGGAAAACCAACTTGACCGTAAGATCAAGAGGCTTAGGTCCGACCGTGGTGGAGAGTATTTTTCCAATGAATTTGATGCTTTTGTGCGTAACATGGTATAATCCATGAGAGGACGCCTCCCTATTCACCTCTGTCAAATGGGGTGGCCAAAAGAAAGAACTGTACTCTAACATATTTGGTTAACGACATGTTAGATACATCGGGTCTATCCAAGGCATGGTGGGGGGAGGCGATATTGACTGCATGTCATGTCCTAAACCGAGTTCCCACAAAGAACAAAGAAATAACTCCATTCGAGGAATGGGAGAAGAAAAGGTTAAAACTCTCTTATCTACGAACCTGGGGTTGTTTGGCGAAAGTCAATGCGCCAATCTCAAAGAAGCGCAAACTTGGACCAAAGACTGTGGATTGTGTTTTCCTGGGATATGCTTTTCGTAGCATTGGATATACATTCTTGGTTGTAAAATCTAAGGGATCTGACATGCATGTCAGTACAATCATGGAGTCGAATGATGCGACTTTCTTTGAAGATATCTTTCCCATGAAGGATATGGCTACCTCATCTACTCAGGAGATGCCTAGTCCATCGAATCAAGAATTAGTTACAATTACTGAACCTACCATTTTGATGGAACACTTTGAAAACCCCGTGGAGGAAAACAATGAAGCTCCTACTAGGAGGAAGAGACAAAGGACTGCAAAATCCTTTGGTGATGAGTTTATTGTCTATCTAATAGATGACACTCCCAATTCTATTTCAGAAGGCTATGCATCTGAAGATGCTGACTACTAGAAGGAAGCGGTTCGTACTGAGATGGATTCCATCTTGGCGAATGAAACTTGGGAGATTACTAATAGTCCCTATGGGTGCAAACCTATAGGGTGCAAATTGGTATTTAAGAAGAAGCTTAGGCCTGGTGGTACTATCAAAAAGTACAAGGCACGGCTCATGGCTAAGGGTTATACCCAAAAGGAAGGTGAAGACTTCTTTGATACTTACTCACCTGTGGCACGGTTGACCACTTTTCGAGTTCTACTTTCACTAGCCGCCTCACATGGTATTCTCGTTCATCAAATGGATGTTAAGACTGCTTTCCTAAATGGAGAGTTGGATGAGGAAATTTATATGGAACAACCAGATGAGTTTGTAATAGATGGTCAGAAAGGAAAAGTGTGCAAGTTGCTGAAGTCTTTGTATGGACTCAAGCAAGCACCAAAGCAGTGGGATGAGAAGTTTGAAAGAACTTTAACAGCTGCAGGCTTCATTGTAAACGAAGCTAAAAAATGTGTATACTATCGCCATGGTGGGGGCGAGGGAGTTATCCTTTTCTTGTATGTCGATGACTTACTGATTTTCGGAACAAATTTGAATGTTATTAAGGAGGCCAAGGATTTCCTATCTCGTTGTTTTGATATGAAGGATTTAGGAGTGGCTGGTGTCATTTTGAACATCAAGTTGTTGAGAGACGATGATGGTGGGATTACTTTGCTTCAATATCACTATGTGGAAAAGATCTTGAGTCGCTTTGGCTATAGTGACTGCAAGCCCTCTCTAACACCATATGATGCCAGCGTGCTACTTCGAAAGAATCGAAGAATTGCTAGAGATCAATTGAAATATTCTTAGATTGTTGGCTCGCTTATGTACTTAGCCAGTGCTACAAGACCTGACATCTCTTTTGCTGTTAGCAAACTGAGTCGGTTTGTCTCAAAACCAGGAGATGTGCATTGGAAAGCTCTAGAGAGAGTTTTGCGTTATTTGAAAGTTACTGCAAATTATGGAATTCACTACACCGGGCACCCAAAGGTGCTTGAAGGTTATAGTTGACTCAAACTGGATCTCAGATACTGATGAGATAAAGGCCACGAGCGAATATGTATTCACTCATGGAGGTGGCGCTGTTTCTTGAAAGTCTTGCAAGTAGACCATCTTAACGAGGTCAACAATGGAAGCAGAGCTCACAGCACTAGATACAGCTACGGTCGAAGCGGATTGGCTTCGTCGGTTCTTGAATGACTTGCGGGTAGTTGAGAAACATGTACCGGGTATCCTTATTAACTGCGACAATCAAACTGTGATCAAGAAAATGAGCAGCTCAAAGGATAACATGAAGTCATCAAGACACGTTCAGAGAAGGTTAAAGTCTGTCAGGAAAATGAAAAACTCCAGAGTAATTGCATTGGATTATATCCAAATGTCTAAAAATTTGGCAGATCCTTTTACTAATGGTCTATCACGAAATGTGATAGATAATGCATCGAGGGAGATGGGTATGAGACCCACAATATGAGTTGCTCACAGTGGTAACCTAGTCTATGTGATCGGTGATCCCGTGAATTAGATGTGGAAGACAAGTTGTTGGTCAACTGAGAGGAGAGTGTCCTTACTATTAACATTACCACTCCACGAAGATGCAATACTCCCCTAAATCTTCATGGTAGGTTGATGTATATCTTAATGTGTTCTAAGTGGCTCATGTAAGTAGAGATGTTGTCCCGCAGAAAATCTTTTGAAGAACACACCTATATGAGTCTGATTATCAAACATCACAATCTACGAGAGTAGGGTTCTCTCTAGTAAACTCATGAAAGGTCACAGAGTATGACGCATAAGCTTCACCCGCGGGGAAGACCCACAGTAGCCAAGTATCGGTCAAGGCTTTGTGTGAAGCTAGATTCGCAGAAAACATGCAGTTCAAGGCTTAGTCCACTGTTCAAGTTGCTTACTAGTGTAGCATAGAGTTCTAGGTGGAAGTTCAACTTAACAGTCTCCACTGCAGTACCGGTATATAAAACAGTGTTTTGAAACCAAAGGCAAAATTTGTGTGCCTCTGGCATCTGCTAGGGGATTGCTGGAATTTTAGTCTATTTTGGGCCAGCCCAATAGCAATTTAAGAATTCCTAATAAATCCTATAGGCCCACTTAGTCCATTCGCGCAAGGCAAGGGGCACTACTAAAGTTTAGTCCCACATTGCTAGTTTACAGGGAGTTGGACCTTGTGACACCCCGAGACCGGTGTGCCAGGTGTCAGCCAGTTATTCGTTGCCTTTGCCATGTCATCTGCTTGCGTGTTGCACCTTTGCCTTGTCATCATGTGTGTTGCATCAGCATGTTTTCAAAACTTGCATCCGTCCGAGTTCCCTCGTCCTCTCCGTTGTCCGTTCTGAGCTCAGACACACCCGCACGTGCCTGCGGCACCTCCGAATATTTATTTTATGAGTGGCCAGAAAACGTTCTCGGAATGGGTTGAAACTTGGTGTGTGGTCTTATTATAGCATAGACAGGCCGCCTGCCAAATTTCATCGCATTCGGAGCTCGTTTGATAGCCCAACCGTTAAATATAGCAGCACTAGTCGCCGGTCAAAACGTCGGACGTTTTCGGTATCCGAAAACCCCCGCGGGCCTCTCTCTCTTCTCTCCTCTCAGCCCGAAGCTCCTCTAACACAGCCCACTAGCCCACCTACAAACCCCCTCCGCTCCGGACCGTCCGATGACGATCGAACGGCTGCGAAACAGAGCAATTCTACTAACCCTAGCCCCCTCCGCTCCGGAACGTTCTCTCTCTCCCTCTCCCTCCACGCCGCTTCTTCTTCTTCTTCTTCTTACATCCCCACAAACAACATGTCCTTGCATCCAAGACCCTACCATTTTGCAACCACCCCCCTAGAACCCATGTTTTCTTACAAACAAGGCCAAAATTTCGACAAGTCGTGAGGAATTCCGCCGGAAATTTCGGCAGCATAACGCCTCACCGGCACTACAGTCGCTCCACGGCCATGTCTTCCATTACTAGCTAGTTGTCTGCCAACCGCCGATCCAGCTCTTCAAGCATGCATGCACCGGGCTGTCAACTTCTCCTCTCCTTCTTGGCTCCAAGGCTCCCCGATCGACCGGTGCAACCTGACGACACACGCCGGATTCTCTTCCCTTCTTCTTGGGTACGTCTCCCTGTAGCTGTAGGTTCCAACCCACGAGTGACGGCCAGGCTGGGTGCAGAAGCAAGTTAGACACGGGCCCTGCCTGTAAGACACAACACTTCATAATAGTAACACACAGATTGGAGGTGGTGCTACATGCATCAGAAACTGTCTCTAGTTTTGCCCAAAAACCTTGAATGCATGACATCAATTGTGATATTTGGAAATCACGCCTACACACCGAAAACAATGTTTCAGGCCGGTGGCAGCTGGAGTGTTTGTGTCATACATAATTAATATTGTACGGTTGTACCTGCAGGCATTTCTAGCGACCTAAACAAAGGCCCACTGGTGCTGCTGGTTTAACAAACACAAACTAATGCAGGTTATCGCTACGAACAACCTGAACTATATACATGTGCTTGCAGTTTCAGACTTCCAATATCATTTGACAGCAAAGACGCATGGCTATGATCACAAGGATAGATGGATATGCATATATTAGTGCTTGTCCCAAATCAGTCTGTGCTATCTGAAAAGTTAAGCAATCACAGTGTGCACATCAACCTCACTCCTAATTCATTTCTAATAAGAACATGCCTACAATTTCTCCAATCGGAAATCAGGAACGGAGCGTAAATGCTTCCCTTCGTATAAACTTGAATATCTTTCCAGGTGATGACGAGTGGAGTATATATAGTTCCTTCCCGCCATTCTAAAACCACAACTATACTAGTATTGCTTGTCATTTGTGATGTTTGAGATGTAGGAGTAATTACTATGCTTGTCCTAACCATGCACAATTCACTTGCGTAATATCACTCGAGCACATGCCGACTGGCGCATAATACTTGACTGGACATACCTACATATCTCCTTCCGTGTTTTGTGGCGTTGCTTCTCCGGCGAGTTCTTGCCCACGTATCGGGTTCCGCGTCTAGTACAACCATCCGCACTACAAATGGTAACAAAATACTCATCAGTTTCAGTCAGTGAGGCCATTTAAAGATTTCCTGAAGAAGGTTGGATCAAGAAAGGGCGAGCTCTTGCAGAGAGGGCGAACCAAACCAACAAGTATGTCCCCGGAGCATCGAAGAAGACAGGGTGTGGACCATCTCCCGGCATCGTGTGATATAGCTACCGGCCGCCTGGCGGGATGTAGTCGTTGTGTGTTGGTTGGATCAAGGAGAAAGGAGGAGGTGCTGGAAGGCGCGTAGTTTGGATCAAGGAGAAAGGAGGAGGTGCTGGAAGGCGCGTAGTTTGGATCAAGGAGAAAGGAGGAGGTGCTGGAAGGCGCGTAGTTTGGATCAAGGAGGAGAAAGACGAGGCAAGAGCAAATGGGTAGCCATTTATAGAGGAGAGGAGAGGAGATCGCATACGGCTTGGCCAGCGGAGAGACGTCGGATGGGGGGTCGATCCGTGTGAGGCGGGCGGGAGCCAGTGGATCGTCAAAGAAGCGAACGGGAGAGATGGAGGAGGTGAGGCGATAACAATTAAGGTAGGAAGGAAGGACGCCTTGGTTTTTGGAGAGAGAGGATTTCGAGGATGTTGATTACCACTGTTTGTTAAAATTCATCAAATAACTCAATGCTAGTACGACTTGGCTTCCTTCCTCCCTGAAATCACGTTTTAGGCAGTTATTAAGCTTCCCATATTTATTTCCCTTGTATTTGTTGTGAATCAGGTCAACATATCAGTCATGCATCCATGCACTAAATAAATTTATATGCATATACTGTACATATTTGAGAAGAGAACAAACATGAGGTCACTTTATATAACAGATAGATATAGATACTAGGTACACATGTTCAACGCTATGCTCCAGAGCAGGAACAGAGATGATCACAACAACCTAGCTAGCTAGTAGCAGATCCAAGTGCGAGCAGTAGATCTTTTGTCTTAAGAGAGTGCGAGCAGTAGATCCCAGTGCACGGGACGACGACAAAAACAGGCCGCGACATGACAACGAAAGGGCAGGCTGCTGGTTGCCAGCCAAATAATCATGTCTATAATCACAGACACATACACACAAACACCAGGTAAAGGTAACCATGTACAGATGCCTCCAGTTTCTTTTCTAGTGGTAAATTTGACAGCAGTTAGTTGCTTTCCAAATGCCATCACCAGTTTATCATGATTTTCATGCACCCGTTGTATCAAAGATCACTCACTAGCAACCCGATTTCATCAACAACAAAAAACATCACCATCTTTTGGAATCATGACTTGCCAGACAAATGATGTCTCGAAAATAATCAGAGAACCAATTTCATCTACACATGTATTTAATTGCACCAGTTATATATACTGAATAAATGAAAGAGCTGACATTCATTCTTTCATGGAGAAGACAGTAACCATTTATATACACCACAATCCAATCTGTTTGCTTGACATTGACCAAAACTACTTCCGCACAATACAACTCAAATCCAAAATTTACAACACTATATGTATGTACCACTTGACAAGACAAACATCGCCAGCCATTTGATCCAAATTTTACAAACTCGCAGAACCAAGACCAACATCTCCATTTGCCCGACACCCATTGGAAAAGAAAAAGAAACATGAAAATGCCTATCCGAGCACGAGCAGGATATCAAAATGTTATTCCGTCCCCGTATATCTTGGTCCATTCAACTTGGTCTCTCTTGATTGCTGGCCAAACTTCGAAACCATAGTTGTGCAGGATATTCTTCTTCCTGGGGCTGCTGAACCGACCCATGCTCGACGATCGCACGAATGATATTAGACATTATGAGATTGGAACACACTCTTCAATGTTCATAGATATATTGGTCCACATAACAAATGAACCCACATAGCTTCCCATACACCTACGATCTCCAGCTATCAATATTATTGCCCCACCCTCCATAAGTAAGAAAAACAACCTTCACCGGTGCTCGCCATCTCCATCTCTTTGCTATCCTCTCCATCGAGTCAGGCTCCCTGGGAAGACACACACACACACACACACACACAAAGAGAGAGAGAGAGAGAGAGAGAGAGAGAGAGAGAGAGAGAGAGAGAGAGAGAACAAGATTAGTTCCACAACGATCCGGTAGCCATACAGCCAGAAGAGAGCACACTCTTCTCGCAACTACATACATCTATAGGAATCCTACTGTTCGGTCACTACAGAGAGGATATATTTGCTTTAAGGAGAAACAGTAGGGTTTAAAATTGTATAATGCATAAGAATAAATGTTATATAAAGCTAGAGAAGCTAACTAGGTACTACAGATAAAATGATCAAGTCCAGATAGAATAGCACAGTCTATAGCATGACTAGCACAAGATTTCGCTTGCAACTCAAAACAGATATATTCAATCTATTCCTACGCCATTACAGATCAAATGATCCTCATATCAGTCCAATGATTCAACCTACAATGGTGTTTATCAACCAAACTATACCATGATCATAGCAAGACACGACGCACAGAACATACAAGCTCTAAACAGGAAATGAAACAAACATATCTAGAATCTGGGTAGTGCAAGATTTCCTCGACAGTGCGTCACCACAAAACTACATCAAGATTAGTTGCTGCCAGGGCATACATAGCATGTTTCAACGATTGAAGTGTGAATATAATGGAGTCGAAGCTTACAGTAGAACCAGACATACTCTTGAGGTCACTCGACTCGAAGGAAACCATCCTCCTTGTCCAGCAGCAGCGACAGACACACCAGAGCACGGAATCCTGCAACTGCAAATGAATTAACATTCGGCAGCAACGAAAAACAACAAGCTCGGACATACAACCTTTACACACGAAAACATACAAAGGAACCCACCTGACTTCCCATTCACCTTCAAGCTCCATCTATCATTATGTTCGCCCCGCCCATCACAAGATAAAAAAAGACCTTCCCCGGTGCCCAACATGTCCAGCATAGATCTCTTTTGCCGTCCTCGCCATGAAATCGGGCTCTCTGGGCAAAGAGAGAGATAACAAGATTAGTTCCACAACAATTCCTATTGTTAGTTCATTACAGATGGAATGCCATTTTTAAAGCAAAACAATGGTTTTCTAGATATTGTCAAGCCCGAATCCTAAACACCCTTTTTTCGAGATAAAACAAAGTTTTTGTCTCGGCGCATAGCTAGAGAAAAAGAAAACCCAGGCACTAACCACTTCGCCCCAAGCACCCTTCCAAAGCATGCGACATGGTGAGCAACAGAGACAGTAAAATGAGTAGGCACAAATAGATGAGATTCATCATGTTTCACTCCTAGAAACCCAAAAATGTTATTCGCATGGCCACTAAAGAACTTAAACATCAAAGTTTAATTGAATTTTATATAAGACCACAACAAGAATGCATGAAACGGAAACATGTTGGACTGGTGGATATACTACTACTACAGGAAGTTGAACGATACCAACGCACTCCAGGTGCTCCTGAAAGCGTATCAACTTGCCTCGGCTTCCTGGTTTTTCTTTCTTTAGATGTGCTCTCCTCTCCCCTCCTCTCCTGTAATACTCCCTCCGTTCCAAAATAGATGACCCAATTTTGTACTAAGTTAGTACAAAGTTGGGTCATCTATTTTGGAACGGAGGGAGTAATATTTAAAGGACAGAGTCAGGTCTCTCCAATTAACACAAGAAGCACAACTCAAGAAAAACATGATGGCAAGAGAAGCCACTACACTTCAAACTAGACCATCCCCACAGACAGCATGACCACATATCAAAACCATAAATCAGTGGCTCGCATGGCCAACCCCACAATTGAACATGGCCCGATGTGGCCGGACAATCTCAGGGCAGAGGGGGAGGGAGAGGGGATACCAAGGACTCACCAGAAAATAGGAAGGGGCAGCCACCTCCACCAAACCGCTGTCATCATGCGAAGGGGAAAACCAAGGTAGTGGACGAGGTGGAGGTAGTCCGCCGAGCCAGTCTTCTGGCCTGGTGCCCGCGGGTCCACCATATCCAGCATAGATCTCTTTGTCGTCCTCACCGTTGAGTCAAGGCTCCCTGGGCAGAAAAGAGACAGAGAACAAGATTCGTTCCCTCACAATTTCTAGAAATCAATTTGAAAGGCAGCCATACAGCCAGAAGAGAACACATTCTTCTGGCAACTACTTTCATCTATGGGCATCATTACAGATAGTATGTTATTTTTATGGGTAAACAGTGGGGTTTAAAATTCTTATGCAGAAGAATAAAGGTTATATGCACATGGTGCAGATAGCGTGAGCTAAGCCAAAGAAAAAAAATAAAGCTAGAGACTAGAATTTTCATTAGTGAAATTCAATATCCAATCATACTTCATCAAGTCAAAAAGCATGGATTTATATCATTAGTAGCACAAGATTTCTCCACAACCACACAACCGTAATAAAATCAACTACAACTGAGCAAATCCTTAGATAGCATTCTGACGGCTTAAACCATAAATCACTGGCTCGATGGCTGGTCCATCTCAGGGCAGAGGGGGAGAGAGGGGAGACCAGGTCTCACCAGAAAAGAGGAAGGGGCGGCCACCAACAGTGAACCACTGTCATCAACACTAAGGGGAAAGCCAAGGTAGTGGATGGGGTGGAGGTGGTTCCTCGAGCCAGTCTTCTTGCATCGGATGCAATCACTCCGCCCTCTTGAAGATCAAACTTCCTCTCCTATAACAATCAAAACAGTTTAAGCAATCATCATATCAACCAAACCAGAATGTAAAACAAAATCCACGATCTGGAGAAAAAAATATTCCTCATCATCTACAGCACAACACCTACACTAATCATGCCTTGGTAAAAGGGCTCTAAATCAAATATCATCTGGTCTAGCACACACTAGCAACTAGAAACAACCAAGTAAGTTTCAGTGCCTTATTTCTTCATCAAACAACAATAATAAATTCATCCTATCTATTAATTTTCATAGCAAAAACAGCAAGGAATCACAAAGAATTTGACAATCATGAATTCATCCTATCTGCAAGTCTAAGAACACATTCAATCCGCAATCATATTTAATCAAGTCCAAAAGCACATATCTATGTCATTAGTGGCACTACATCATAAAACACAAATTTCGGTTATACAGCATAAGGCCTAAACAAACTAGCATGTGAATCTCACAAATTTCGGTTATACAGCATATGGCCAGCACCACAATCGGACGCGGATCAATGGCATCGTGCATCTCAGGACAGGAGAGGGAGCAGGACGACCAGGAACTCACCAGAATTGAGGAAGGGGTGGCCACCACCACCAAACAGTTGAGCATCTTGGTCCATTTAACTCAGTATATCTCTTGATTGCTGGCCAAACTTCGAAACTCTTGTTGGGCAGGATATTCTTCTTCCTAGGGCTGCTGAACCGACCCGTACTCTGCAAGCACACAAATGACGTTAGACATTATGAGACTGGAACACGCTCTTCAATCTTCATAGACAGATTCGTAAAATTTAGCCCGCACATGCAGCAGTTTAGTTTGTACATATCACTACTATGCTCTTCCTATTAAATAGCCTGACCACATTGATCATTTAGAATATTAATCAGGGCAAAATTGGCAGCCTTAATAGCAGAGTACAATAAGCCTAAATCATACCATTTCATCCACAAACGAACCAGGGACTCGCCAGAAAAAGGAAGGGGCAACCACGTCCACCGAACCATTGTCATCATGCGGAGGGGAAAGCCAAGGTAGTGGATGGGGTGGAGGTAGTCCGCCGAGCCGATCTTCTTGCCTGGTGCCCGGAGGTCCAACATCTCCAGCATAGATCTCTTTGCCGTCCTCACCGTCGAATCAGGTTCCCTGGGCAGAGAGAGAGGAAGAGAACAAGATTAGTTCCCTGATAATTTCTAAAAAACAATTGAAGGCAACTATATAGCCAGAAGAGAGCACATTCTTCTAGTAACTACATTCATATATGGGCATCATTACAGATAGTATATTTTCTTATGGGGAAACAGTGGGGTTTTAAATTCTTATAAATGCATAAGAACAAAGGTTATATGCATTAGTTGCAGATGGCGTGAGCTAAGCCAAAGGAAAAATAAAGATAGAGAAGCTAAGTAGGTATTACAGATTCGTCGAAATTCAATATCCAATCGTACTTGACCAAGTCCAAAAGCAGAAAGCTATACATTAGTAGCACAAGATTTGTCAACAACCACACAGCCATAATAAAATAAACTACAATTGAGCAAATCCTTAGCATTCTGATAATTCAAACACATATGACACCACTACAGATCAAATGATTATCATGCCAGTTCATAACAGCTCAAACAGATCCATGCATGACATGAGCAATATCACCACAATTAGACACCATAAAACATCCTACCTTCTGTTCTTAAAATTCAAAAGGGGTTCACTGGCTATAGCTCCCAAGAGTTACAGGCCTTACGAATGTTTTTTTAGAAGGACAGGCATAGATCTCTTTGCCGTCCTCAACGTCGAGTCAGGATCCCTGGACAGAGAGAGAGAGACATCGACAGAGAACAAGATTAGTTCCTTGTGAATTTCTAGAAAACAATTTGAAAGGAAGCCATACAGCCAGAAGAGGGCACATTCTTCTAGCAACTACATTCATATATGGTCATCATTACAGATAGTATGTTCTTTTTGTGGGGAAACAGTGGGGATGTAAATTCTTATCATTGCAGAAGAATAAAGGTTATATGCACGCGATGGAGATACCGTGAGCTAAGCCAAATAAAGAATAAAGCTAGAGACTAGAATGTTCCATCATCGAAATTCAATATCCAATCACACTTCATCAAGTCAAAAAGCACAGATCTATATCATTAGTAACACAAGATTTCACAACACCAACACAACCATATAAAAGCAATTACAACTAAGCAAATCCTTAGATAGCATTCTCACAGCTCAAACATATTATATAGGTTTTCTACTCCTACGTCATTACAGTTCAAATGATTATCATGACAGCTCAAACTGATCCATGTATGACATGAGCAAAATCACAGCAGTTAAGAGCCCATAAAACATCCTACCTACCATTCTTCAATGTCAAAACGGGTTCACTGGCCTGGCCATAGCTCCCAAAAGTTACAGGCATTACAGATGTTTTTTTAGAAGGACAGGCAGTATATTAGACACAATTATGCTACTATGATTCATAAAATATGGCACACAATCAGCCAAATTAAACTGACACTCGGCCAAGCTAAAGAGTACAACAAATGGCATCACCAGTCGTCCATTAGAGACTGGTACGGACCGTGCATTGTACTAGTTTCCAAATACTATTCCTAACTAATCCAAGTACAGTTGTCCCAAAGCAAAATCTACACTACCTTTTAAGCTTATAAGTTCAAAAGCTCCGCCTACAAGGCTGAGCCAGCTGCCATTGTTTTTGTCGCCCTAGAGTTTCAGATACTGGCATACTGATAAAATATTCATCAAGAGACAGGGCATACATGGCACGTTTTAACAATTGCGGTGTGCTTATAATGGATTCGATGCTCGGGAGTGGGACAGAACCATACATACTCTCGAGGTCATTCAACTCAAAGGAAACCATCCTTGTCCAGCAGCAGCGACGGTCGAACTAGAGCATTGAATCCTGCAAGTGCAAAAATATAAGACATTTTGAACTGCAAAAATGTCTTATATTTAGTTTCAAAGGTAGTATTACATATAGAATGTTCATCGTCGAAATTCAATATCCAATCATACTTGATCAAGCAAAAAAAACACAGATCTATATCATGGGTAGCACAAGATTTCTCAAATGCCACACAGCCATAATAAAAGCAACTACAACTAAGCACATACATACATGGCGCGTTTCAACAATTCCAATGTGAATATAATGGATTCGATACGTCAAACAGAACCATACACTTGAGGTCATCCAACTCGAAGGAAACCATACTGCTAGAGTTGGGGTCGGGCATGAATACATAATCAAAAACATACTCCCTGCGTCACCAAATACATGGCATATAAATCAAGTCAAAAAAGTCAATGCTTTGAGTTTGACCAAATATATAGAGAGAAGAAAATATTAACAACTACAATATCATTAAATAGATTATGAAAAAAATATCACACGGTGGATATATTGATACTTTTAGTATATATACATGGTCAAACTTAGAAAACATTGAGTTTTTAATAAAATTTACATGCCATCTATTTCGGGACAGAGGTAGTACTAGACACAACAGAAGAAAAAATCGTGCTGATAATCAGACAAGAGCTCGTCTCATCTTTTCAAATCTAATACTAAACACACACAAATTGGTGTGTTACTGAAACAAGCAACATGAGAGAGAGAGAGAGAGAGAGAGCAGATGGGGGGATGATACCTTGACGAGCTCCATGGAGTCTGCACTTGGGTCAGAGCAGCAGAAGGAGAGCGGCGTCCAAGGACAAGACGCACAGAGTAGCGTCTCCTGAAGAGGCATATGGTTGTCTGTTGAAACAAAAAGATATGCGTTACTAACATCTGATAAAATTTCAAAACCAAGGACTCTGCTTAAATAATCACTATTGAAGATAACCTGGTTACAAGAGGCTCTATGTGACACTGCTTATTCTGTTTCATGATAAAAAAAATTCAAGCTATGCCAATACATTTGATTAAAAAAAATGCAAGCCATGGAACACAAGATTCAGGTTTGCAAATTCATATGTAATCTAAGCACTAAACATGGATGATGTATTCAATGAGCAATGCAATGCTACAAATTACAGTATGCAAGTGTGTAGCAAAAATAATCGGTCTATTCAGCAAAAAAGACACAGCAATATATGACAGTCTACAGAACAACATAGCTCAAGTTGCCATGCTCAGTCCCTACGTGCATGAGTTACACAAAACATATACCACAAGTCTGATCCCAATACACACACATTAGCTAGGCTAAACTAGCTATAAATAAAAAAAAGTAATTAGCTATGATGTACTCCCTCCCTCCGTCCCATAATGTAAGTGTCGAAAAACGTCTTACATTATGGGACGGAGGGAGTACATCATTCATTCATGTGAATGTCATTTGTCCTTGACACACATATATACAGAAGAAGAGGCATTCATCTTTTTTTATAAAATAGATGCTGCGAACAACACCATTTTGATGTATCTATAATAAGATCAGAGCATGATTGATCTGGCTTGTAGGTAGGGAAAAATGAGCCATACAACAGCATGCTGCACGTGGCATCGGCCAAAGGAGAGAAACAAATGGAAACCTCTACAACTGCAGGCTGAGCACCTAATTAATTAATAGAACATTTTCATATAGACAAGCTAGCATGGCTCAATAGGACAAAATAATTGACATCTCCCCATCGACGATCACCAAGCTCCTCACAAGACAGATAAGGTGAATGCTGAAATCTGAACTAAGACATTGAACTATTTGTTGGTAACAATGCAAAGCTCTAATAAATGGTGTTCCCTAAACAGGGAGTTTGGAAAGTCACCTTGGTTACAGGGGTTTGGAAAGATGACCACTGCTAGCCAAGGGGACAACAGTGACGCCATGTATAGATAGCTTGCTGCTTCTGGCCGCTAGTGATATTGGTCTGCATGAGGAACGAAGGATATCACATTCCATTTTGAAGAAACAATACAAGCCAAGGACCACAAGATTCAGGTTTGCAAATCTATATGTAATCTAAGCAGCAAACATGGATGGTGTATTAGATGAGCAGTGCAAAGCTACAGCAAAGAAAATCAATCTATTCAGCCAAAACAACACGACAATATACGACAGTCTGCAGAACAATATTGCTCAAGTTTCATATCATCCTTCGTTCCTACAGCACACGCGCATGAGTTACACAAAACATACACCACAAGTCTGATCCCAACACACACTCAGCAGGGCTCGATGGCCCTGGACATGCAGAGAGAGAGAGGAAGAGCAGAGAGAGTAGAGGAAGCTTACCACCTATGACGCTGGGAAGGAAGGAGAATGGATGCCAGCTGAGGGGAGGGGCACGGCAGGGGGCGTCAGAGTGGAAGACCACGCTTTGGCATGTTATGAACTTGCACGCGTAAAGAAAGGAAACCGCATCAGGAAAGCGCCGCAGCCTACCAAATCGAAACAAATATAGGGGGAGGGAGAGAAGTCACCTCTTGGTTTCATTAGAGGGAATTTTGACTTGATCTTGAGCAGCTTCGTTGAAGCAGCCCTTTGCCGCAGCAGCTTCTCCAGAGCCCAGGCTTAACTTGAGGGCCTACAGAAGTTAAACAGAAACCAGTATCAGTTTTGTTTCAAAGGGAAAACACAGTTAATTGGTTTTAAATAAAATAACAACAATGGAAATCAACAATGATTAGTGTTACCAATTGCTACCTTTTGCAACTTAATTTTGCAGGTGACCATCACAGGCTATTGGCAGATGGTTTCTAATGAAAAGATATCAAGTTGCTGCCTTTCAAGATATTTAAGTTATTTCAAATTCCAACACAATAAAAACTTGGGGGATTATATGCAACCTGAAGTGCAATCTGACTTATTCACAAGTAGGATACAGAAAACAATTTCACATATTTCTTCTTTGATAAAGAAATAATTTGCCATGTTCATGGGTTGACAAGATACAGTATGTAAGTGCCTAGCAAAGATAATCGGTCTACTCAGCAAAAAAACACAAGAATATGACACAGCCTGCAGAACAACATAGCTCAAGTTTCATACCATGCTGCGTGACCATGAGGTACAGAAAACACACACAACAAGTCTGGTCCAAACACACAAACAGAGAGATAGAGTATGGAGGCTAGGCTAGCTATAAATAAAAAAGTAAACAGCTATGTCATCACTTTACTAATAGGGAGTAAATAATTCATTCATGTGAATGTCATTCTTCCTGGACACACATATGTACATAAGAAGAGGCATTCATCATTTTTACTATAAAGTAAATTAGCTGTTCCAAATAGCTTCACTTTGATGTATCTATCATGAACAGATCAAAGCTCGTTTGATGTGGCATGAACATAAATAAAACCCTGGAAGTCACTACTAGCATGGCTTGTCGATAGAAAAAATGAACCATTCAACTAGGCGCGCGTGTTGCACGTGGCATCATCCAACCAAGACAAACAAATGAAAACCTCAACAACTACAGCCTGCGCACCTAATTAATTAATACATCATTTTCCTACGGTCCAACTAGCATGGCTCAATAGGAAGAATTAATTGATAGCTCCCCGTCGACAATCACTAATCTCTAGCTCATCACAACATAGATAAGGTGAATGCTAAAATCTGAACTGAGAAGTTGAACTACTTTTTGGTAACAATAGAAAGCCATAATAAATGGTGTTTCTCGAGCAGGGGGTTTGGGATGTCACCTTGGTTACAGGGGGCTTGGAGGAACATCAGTGTTGCCTTGTGTGGGATAGCTTGCTGCCTCTAGCGCTCCAACCACTGACCATTAGTTGGTCTCTTACCGAGCCACGGATAGGGTTGGCTGCTGGTGATATTGGCCTGCATGAGGAAGAAAATCACTTTTGAATATAAAACCGACACAAGCCAAGGACCACAAGATTAAGGTTTGAAAATCCATATGTAGCCTAAACAGTAAACATGGATGGTATATTAGATGAGCAGTGCAAAGCTACAACACACGATATAATACAGTCTGCAGAACATAGCTCAGGTTTCATACCATGCTACATACCTACAGCGCTCACATGAGTTACACAAAACATACAATAGAAGTCTAATCCCTACATACTCACAGAGAAGAAAAGCAAGGCAAGCTATAAATAAAGAATAAATAGATATGTTTGTACACTGTACTACTACTGAATAAATCATTCATGCACATGAACACTCGTCTTTGACACACATAAGTACAGAATAAAAGGCATCCATCTTTTTTCTATAATAAAATAGATAGCTGCTGCAAACAGCACCGTTTTCATGTTTCTGTCAAAAACAGAATAGAGCTTGTTTGATGTGGCATGAACATAAATAAAACCATGAAAGTCGCTATGGAGCGATGGCCAATGCAAAACTCAGCAAGGCTCGATGGTCGTGGACACGCAGAGCAAGGGGGGGG
>LR738714.1:703430246-703445184 GCA_902687465.1 Secale cereale
GAGAGCAAAGGAAGCTTACCAGCTATGCCACCGTGAAGAAAGGAGAATGGATGCCAGCTGCAAGGAGGGGCATGGCTGGGGTGTCGGACTGGAAGACCACATGGTGGCATGTCGTGAACCTGCGAGTGCGAGGAAAAGAGACCGCATCAGCGAAGCACCGCAGCCTACCAAATCAAAACAAACAGAGGGGGAGGGAGAGAAGTCACTTACAGTAGATGGGGATTTGGCTTGATGTTGAGCAGCTTCGTTGAAGGGGCCCCTGGCGGCAACAGCTTCTCCATGGCCCAGGCTAAACTTGAAGGCATGTACAAGTTAAACGGAAACCAATCTCAGTTTTGTTTCAAAGGGAAAAACGAATATCCAATTCTGAGCCCGGGGCTCATCTGCACCCGGTCAAGAAATATTTCATAATTTTTTTAAAAAATCCAATTTTTTTTGTTTGTGTATGTTAATTGGTTTAATAAAAAGAACAGCTCAATGATCATGTTTGTGTATAGATGGAAATTGATGATTAAGGCCGTCTACTAGTGCTACTAGTAGTGGTAGAACATCAGGCAGAATCATTTAATCGTATACAATAGCATAAGTTACATAAGGCCATTTGCTAGTACTAGTAACCCTTGAACATCAAGCAGAAACTTATCATTATAAACAACCAGAAGCAACTTAATAAAGCTCAGGATTTGAGTTTTTGCAACTTTCAGCACACTACATGGGTAATTAGAAAGAATATGTATTTAACTATTCACCATATAACGATACATTCGAAACTGATTGCATATGTTCCAAATCAACCAGCGGGGTTGCAGGAACCAAGATGCTGCAATGTCCATGTAGAGCAACTAGTGATAATTGGGACCCCTGAACCACCCTTGCGCCTGACCCGACCAGGACCAGAACCTCACCTCAAGGGGGAACAAGAAAGCAGAGGAAGAGGTGCTTACCCCTGGCCCTGCCTGCGTTTTGGAGGGTACAACGCTGTCGTCGTCGTTGCTGCCGTCCTCGAGCAGGACAACGCCGTCACGCTCGTCCTGGACCATCCTGTTTGCAGTGGAACATGGGATCAGGAACAAGATGAATAAAATGGAGAAGTGATACAGAGATGGGATGGGAGGAGAAGACCAATACCATGGAGCATCGGGAGAGGAACCTCGAGCTGGTGCATGATGTCGCCCAGCTCCTCCCGTCCAGCGCTGCCAGCCTCCTGATGCTCGAGATCAGTCGAGCACCTTGCCGCAGTGTTGGGGGCGGGAGACGGACTCATTTTTCTTCCTCTTCTCCTTGCACGATCTAGCAATGGCTTTGACTTGTCAAAAATAAACAGAGGTAGACCTTGTGTGGGGAATCATTCATGGTGGTCTCCTTGGCCCTCTCTACCAGATGTAATGCAAGCAACCTGCACACAAGCACACAAATCAGGTGCAGAAGGAGATGAAGAATACCAGAGATCTGGCTTAGCAAGATGAGCCGGCGACGCAACATTTAAAAACAGAACAACACATATACCAAAGGAGCTAAGCTGTCATGTTGCAATTTACGTGCAATCATGTGAGAAGAATGCATCAAAACCGATTAAATTGATCATGTTGTGCCTAGTAAGCGGAACAGACTAGACAGTTTTTAATGAAGAATAGCATTTTAGTTGTCCAAGTAAACATGGCCAAGCAATAATTATGAGCATAAAAATGTCTTGGCCATGCTGGCTGCATGCAAATCCAATGATATCAACACAACACTTGGCATCGCTAAGCTACAAATATGAAGCATCATAAACAGTAGATAGAAATAATTAAATAGAAGAAACCTGCATTTGTTCAACTGGAAAGCAAGCATCATGCATCTGAAAGAAAGGAGAGGAAATGAAAACTAACTAGCACAAAAACTATTCAAGGGCAAAGTGCCACACACACTGGGAAGGGACATAGTCACATAGAGCGAGCACGCATTCAGTACAGTACCGCATATGAGTTCTCAGAAATTGCAAACAGTTAAGAAAATGAGTCATGGTGGCTTCAGGAAACTTTGAACTTAGGGAAGTCTCGCCTTCCGGAAGCTTTGAAATTCATAGAACAAAGTAGCTTTAAGTCAAAGACACTGACAAGCAGTAGCATGTGGTGGTCTTATCAAACAAACAAAACTTAGATCATTCGTTACAAAGCGTTGTTTGTACATTAGCTTGTAGTAGGGAAAGGGCTTAACCAACAGAAGTATAATAAGAAAAAAAAAAACATTGTGGCGGCCGTAACCGGAAGACCATCATCCATCACAGATTCGAACACTACATCATCATCATGGGCTCGGTGGCCAGAACAATCCATATGGCTGCTGGACTGGATGGCCAGCATAATAACAAGACAATAAAAGCTGATGGATGCTTATCCGTTGAAAAGATTGCAAGCTTATTTATTTACCATGTATCTGTTCATTATTAGGATCTGGAGGGTATTTTTGTTCCTTGCCACCAAGGACTGGTTGTAGAAAGAACCAGACATAAAGGAGAGATTTTATACAGTGGCGACCTGAAGAGGGTACCGCTTGGTGAAACAATGAAGGTTTCGTGCCCCAGGGGAGCAGGCAGAGGTGCTCTTGTTGGCCAAAGTCTTGGGCAGCAGCAGCACGTCTCCGGCAACGGGCCCGTCCAACAGCAGACGCCCAGCCGGAGCATACCACAGTGCAACTTGCCTGTCAAACATGTAAAAGTATTTTTAGATCTCCCATAATTGAATTATCTGCAGTACGACAAGAGCCAAGTGTATGCTAGCAGCGAACATATTATGCTTAGTAAGCAGAACAAACTAGAGAGTTTCTTAGGAGTTTACAATCATATATGAATGCCCCTAGCATGCATCTCTCTCAAAACATTTAATTAATCAGAGACTTGGCATCTCTTAATTGACTGCACTATTGTTCTACACTTCTACTTAATAGCCATGACCAATTTATTTTTTGTACCCAACATTGAACTTGGAAAATCACTGACAGCCAAGACAAGACTAGTTGTTAACTAGCAATTGTGAACCTCAACGATGACGATATGTTTTATGTCTTCCAAAAGAAAGGTGAAATTTTTTTCCCCGTCAAGATAAAACAAACAATTCAGCTGAGCAATGAATAGCATTTTAGCGGTCCAAGTAAGTAAATATGGTGAAGCAATAAGTAAGAGCATTAAAAAAATCTCTTGTCCCTGATGGCTGCATGCAAATCCAGTAATATCGATGCAACACTTGGTATAACCAAGCAAACAATGGATAGAAATCAGCATGGGAGCACATAATTTAGCAGCAGGCGGAGCATGATAACAGAGCAACAGAGAGCAGTAGTTGGTTACCATATATATGCTATGCCAGAGCGGAAGAAGAGCGACCGTAGAGGGAAGAAGAATGACCACACGGTTTATCCTGCACCTGGGCGTGTTAGGACTTGGTAACGTCGGGTGTCTCACACGTGCACCTGCGCGCATGAGGAAACCAAAATGACAGCATTAATAAGATTGATTCCGAGGAAATGATAGCACAAGTTCTATCAAAATGCTAGAAAAAAATTAATGGCGGCGGCCAGAACCAGAAGACAGCCATCCCAGAATCAAACAATACATCATGATCACCATGGGCGGAACAACCCATATGGCTGCAGGACTGGACGGGCACAATAAGAAGATGGATACTTATTCATTGAAAAGATTGGAAAACAAAAAGTATCAGGCTTTCTAGGTTGAGCAATTGTCAATATTTACAGAAAACTTGCGGCAGCGGCGGCGAGGACTCGAATCCGACAGTGGCGGCGACTAGTTCAGTGATGAAAAAGAAAATAAAATAGAATGAGGCTTTCTATGTTCAGAGATGGTGGAAGATGCAAGCAAGGATTCACTATTCCATCAAAAACATGATGGGAGGTGTGCAGCTACAGCAACAAAAGTTCTCTCTCTCTCAAGAACATAAGTGATGATATATAGAGGCAAAGGGCCTGCCCCAGGTTATGTTAATAACTAATATCAACTTAAAGGGATCTGGTTCTTTCATTCATGCCAAGTCAGTGTGTTAAATGTTGCAGAACAAGACCATTAACCGGCGTTACGGGACAAGCGTACTGGACTACACCGTACCATCCTGGCCCTGCCTGCATTGGAGTTGGAGGGTACAACACCGATCGTCGAGGGAGGCAACGCGGTCGCCGTGCTCGTCCAGGACCGCCCTGTTTGCAGTGGAACACGGAGTGAGGAACAAGATGCATAAAAATGGTGAATTTATACAGAGACGAGAGGAGAAGACCAAGACCATGGAGGTTGTACGAGCACGAACAACTCCCGTTGCTGCACAAGGACAAGGGGTCAGTCCAGCAGATCGTGGTGCAGCCTCCAGCGAGAGCTCCTCCGCGCACCTCGCCGTTGCCCCGTCCAGTGCCGCCCGCCTGCTGATGGTCGAGATGAGCAGGTACGGCGCCGTCACCAACGTGCAGCCGTAGAGTAGAGGATAGAGGGGGGGCTCCTTGAACCGAGACGCACGGCGCGACCGAGGAGACGAGGAGGGAGCTGGTCGAGGGCGAGGGATCGACGCCGGCGAGGCGAGCCGAAGCTTGGCCGGCGGCGGTTGTACGGAGTTGGAGAGGTGGGTCGTCGCGGAACAAGGCGGGGCTGGGGCGTGCGTCTTGTACGTCGACGAAGCAGGCAGAGGAGCGCCGACGTTTGGTCGCCGCCGTCCTCGAGCAGGATAAGGCCGTCGACGGCGCGCGTCCCCGACCGGCGGCTGCAGGCCCTGGTCCCCGAATCCTACGGGAGGAGGGGCTTCGCGCCGCCCTGCTCCCGGATCCAGCAACCTCCTGGCCTCGTCGCCGGGCGACGCTCGATCCGTCGGGGGCATGGGAGAGGGATGGGGACGGCGCGGCGGTGGGTAGGGGATGGATGGATAGTGATTAAGGAGACAGAGAAAGAGTTGGTTGGATTCAATTTGATTGATTAAAGTTTGGGCTTTTGGTTTTCGCTCGCTCGCTGCGCACAAGAAACGAGGAGACGGACGTCTCCTCTCCTTTCCTCCTCGTTGGTTGGTTACAGTCTTCCTCCCACGGATTATTCCGCTGGCAGGATCCCAGTCGTTTATTTCTTCACAGATCCAACGATACGGATTACATGTCACCTGGATCACCACCTACTCCTCGTACTCCTTTTTCATACTATACTATACTAGCGACCGAGCATTTGTACTAATAATTGGAAACCGATCAAGAGACCTCTCGCCATTGGTCAAAATCTTGCCTCCCACGGATCGTCCCATCGGCATGATCCCATCCGTTCCTTCTTTTCTAGATCTAACGGCATTAATGGGTTCTGATTTGTTTTACTTTCTCCCCCTCTATCAATATTCCAAACGCGAGCCTGTCTACGAGACCCGGTCTCCTACTGCTCCGAGGGACCTCCCGCCACCACCATCTTAAAGCTCTCGACTGCCACATTAGCTAACTCCATGCATGTATGGTGTGCCCTCGTTCAATCGTCATGAAAAGCTCGATGCATCGTCCGCGGCACGGGATGGGACCGGAACTCGCTTCGCAGCCGGCAAGCTCCAGCTCGGGTCCGAGTGAGAGAAGGAAGACTCTGGTCTTGATCTTCCCTCGCAAGCGCTGTTGCGGGGGTCCAAGGTATGTATGTACCGTCGTAGTAAGTAGTTGCTCGATGGCGAGCACGACTAGTGTAGCGGCGATGTACGTACCAGCGGGCCGGCGGGCGGCAGATTATTAAGAGCCTGTTTGGGACTGCTCTGCTCCTTAAAATTCAGCTCTGCTCCAGAAAACTCAAGCCAAACGGGGTAGCTCCATGATATGCCGCTCCACAGAAAAACTAGAATCTGGGGTACAACTCCTAGTTTTTTATGAAGCTCGTGAAGGGGTGCTCCAAAAAATTCTAGAAGCTAGAGTTGGGAAGAAATTACCCACCACTGCCACCGGTAAGTGGATACCCCTTCGTTTCCCCCCTCTCATCCAATCAAAAAGATCGTTTCCACCAATTTTTCCATTCTTGAAGCTGGAGTTACATGAAAGCCAAACATTATCTTTGGAAGTGCTACAACTTCTATATGAATCTGCTCCAAAGTGGATTAGGTGGAGTGAAGCTGATTTTGATGAAGCGGAGCAGTCCCAAACAAGTCATAAGCCTCGGAATGGCACCGGCGGGGCGGGCGAGCGAGTGGGAGGAGGCAGCAAGCCTCCGTTGGCCTCGGTGGCGTGGAGGAGAGAGCGAGAGATGGATCGTGTGGTTGAAAAGAAAAAGGAAACGTTTTGGTTGAGGGAGGAAAAAGGAAAACCCAAGTTGGAAGTTGAAACGAAAGGAGGGACTCGAATCGAAGAAGAAAAGTGACCAAAAAAGAGAAGAAGGAAAAAAAAAAAAGAGAGGCGTCCCGTAGGTATGTGCGAGGAGACCGACGACCAAACTCCATCCATCGCTAAACTCCGCTCCGCTGGTTGACGGGTCAACGCAGGCCTCATGTTTGCAGCCAAAATAGGAACGCATACTTACCTTCTTGTTTGTTTTATTTACATATATACACACACAATCAATCAGCCGATCGATGACACTACGACGATACGATGGAGTCAGTACTGGCGGACATCCCGCTGAAGCTGCCGGCCAGCGATGTCGGCATGTCCTGGCGATGGCGCTGCGCCGTCGGGTACTCCTGCTTCCGTCAGGCGTACCCGACGGAAGACAACTACCTGGACGTGTACACCTTAGGCGGCGGCGGCGGGTGGCGCCGGCACCCCGACCCCGTACAACGCAAAAAGCAAAGCTGGGCAGGGTCGCCACCGATACTCGTGGACGGCAAGCTGTATGTGCTGACGGAACGGTCGGTAGGGCCACCAGACAGGGTGTTCGTGATCGACGTGGCAACCGAGGCGCGTCGCGTGTACCATCTGATGGAGGACTACAAGGACAGCCGTGTGGCCGAGATGAACGCTTTCGAGCTGGCTGGCAGGCTGTGCGTCGCCGTGCGCGTCCGAAACCAGCTGCATCTCTGGGTCATGCCACCGCCGTGCATGGTAGAGTGTGGCCATCGGCAACCGGGGGGCAGCCGGCGGCAACTGGCCAAGAAACTGCCCGGTGATTGGGAGCTGCGCTACAGCTTCAACCTTGACAGCCCTGCCAGCTTTCCCTGGGCCGAGGACGACGGGACCCTGTGTTGTGTCATGGACGACCACGTGTGCAAGTACGACGAGGACAAGCAAACCGACAAGAAGGAGGTTGGTGACCATCTGTTGGCGTGGGAAAGGAAACACCGACTGCCACCGCCAGGGTCTTGTGGCAACCGTCGGTGGCACATCTATGGGGGCTACCGCCCCACCCTACTCTCGCCTCGAGATCTCGAGACACGACAACAAGACCACGACTAGGATGAACGTGAGCTATTCGGATATGCGGGGTTACTTGCCATGCGATACCATAAATCTAAGAAACGACGCCGCTCTCCATGCCCGGACAATGTGGCATTGGCCTTAGACCTCCAAGAGGAGGACTGATCACTACGACTTCTGTTGTTTCCTTTTGCATTTTATAGTGAGATTCGCAGATATGCATGCTCGTGTTGAAATTGTTTATCTTCTTGAACTTGCACGTGCTAAGATAATTGCTTAGTTTTTGTTGTCCTCGAATTTGTTTTTGGCTCCCGGGCTCTGTGGAGCCTGGATATTGAAAAAATCAAAATCTAATTTGTATTTCTTGGAAATTCAGAAAATACCCAAATACTACCTATGAATGTATGCTTGTTGGTACAGTTTCATGGTGAAATACATTCATAGGTAGCAATTATCTGAACTTATACAACCTGAACTTATACAACCTGGTCATTTAGATTTAGGTCATTTAAATAAATAATCTTCCCAACGTGTTTTTGCAGATGCCATCGGATGCCATCACTAGAGCATAGAGAGAAATCATGATGCTGAGATCTAGGGTTTCATTTTCTCTCCCCTATCCCTTGGCGGCTAGGCTAAAATCTCCCCTCGAGGCTTCGCCGGTGAGCCCGTGTATTCGCCTCCTCTCAACCTGCCGCTCAGGCTGCCGGTGGTGGGGAGTGGAATCCCGAAGAATATCCCCAAAACTGCCATCCCAACATATCTGCCCAAGTTTTACACTGAAACTAATCTACATGTGCTGAAAACACTCAGTTTCAGATCAAATTATGTGCTAACAAGCCATCTATATATTGCGTGCATATCGTAGTCGTGAGGATTCTCACCGGAAATTTCGGCAGCATAACGCCTCACCGGCACTACAATCGCTCCACAGCCATGTCTTCCATTACTAGCTAGTTGTCTGCCAACCGCGGATCAAGCTCTTCAAGCATGCACCGTGTTGTCGACTTCTCCTCTCCTTCTTGGCTCCAAGGCTCCCCGATAGACCGGTACACACGGCGGATTCTCTTCCCTTCTTCTTGGGTACGTGTCCCTGTAGCTGTAGGTTCCAACCCATGAGTGACGGCCAGGCTGGGTGCAGAAGCAAGTTAGACACAGGACCTGCCTGGAAGACACAGCACTTCATAATAGTAACACACAGCTTGGAGGTGGTGCTACATGCATCAGAAACTGTCTATAGTTTTGCCCAAAAACCTTGAATGCATGACAGCAATTGTGATATTTGGAAATCACGCCTACCCACCGAAAAACAATGTTCAGGCCGGTGGCAGCTGGAGTGTTTTGTGTCATACATAATTAATATTGTAGCTGCAGGCATTTCTAGCAACCTAAACAAAGGCCCACTGGTGCTGCCGGTTTAACAAACACAAACTAATGCAGGTTATCGCTACGAACAACCTGAACTATATATGTGCTTGCAGTTTCAGACTTTCAATATCATTTGACAGCAAAGACGCATGGCTATGATCACAAGGATAGATGGATATGCATATATTAGTGTTTCTCCCAAATCAGTCTGTGATATCTGAAAGGTTAAGCAATGACAGTGTGCATATCAACCTCACTCCTAATTCATTTCTAATAAGAACATGCCTACAGTTTCTCCAATCAGAAATCGGGAACGGAGCGTAAATGTTTCCCTTTGTATAAACTTAAATATCTTTTCAGGTGATGACAAGTGGAGTATAGTTCCTTCCCGCCATTCTAAAACCACAACTATACTAGTGTTACTAAATGTTTGAGATGTAGGAGTAATTACTATGCTTGTCCTAACAATGCACAATTCGCTTGCGTAATACCACTCGAACACATGCTGACTGGCGCATAATACTTGACTGGACATACCTACATATCTCCTTCCGTGTTTTGTGGCGTTGCTTCTCCGGCGAGTTCTTGCCAACGTATCCGGTTCCACGTCTAGTACAACCATCCGCACTACAAATGGTAACAAAATACTCATCAGTTTCAGTCAGTGAGGCCATTTACAGATTTCATGAATATGATTGGATCGAGGAAGGGGCGTGCTCTTACAGAGGGTGGACCAAACCAACAAGTATGTCTGGATGTTCGAAGAAGACAGGGTGTGGACCATCTCCCGGCATCGTGTGATATAGCTACCGGCCACCTGGCTGGATGTAGTCGTTGTGTGTTGGTTGGATCAAGGAGAAAGGAGGTGCTGGAAGGCGTGTAGTCGACACAGAAGGAGAAAGACGAGGCAAGAGCAAATGGGTAGCCGTTTATAGAGGAGAGGAGAGGAAATTGCATACGGCTTGGCTAGCGGAGAGACATCGGATGGGGGCTCTCTATCCGCTAAGGCGGGCGAGAGCCAGTGGATCATCAAGAAGTGAACGGGAGAGATGGAGGAGGAGGAGGTGAGGTGATAGCTATTAGAGCAAGTACAATAGAGCTGAGTCAGCGGGCTATAAGGAATAAACTAGTATATTTCTGCTTAGTTGGAGGAAAGAGAAGATGAGAGAGAAGGTAAGCGGGCTCTTCGTGAAGAGCCAACTCTAGCACGTGCTCATAGGCATGTACTACTTTTTTATTATATTGCCCACCTTTCATTCTTACAAAGTGCCTATGAGCACGTGCTAGAGCTGGCTCTTCACGAAGAGCTTGCTTACCTTCTCTCACCTCTTCTCTTTCCTCCAACTAAGCAGAAATATACTAGTTTATTTCTTATAGCTCGCTGGCTCAGCTCTATTGTACTTGCTCTTAAGGTAAGAAGGAAGGAAGGAAGGAAGGATGCCTTGGTTTTTGGAGAGAGAGGATATCGAGGATGTTGATTACCATTGTTTGTTAAACTTCCTCAAATAACTCGTACTAGTACGACTTCTCTCCCTCCCTCCCTGAAATCATGTTTTAGGAAATTATTAAGTTCCTGATAAAAGGGAGAGGCGCCCTCCTCATGCTCCCATCCGTGCTCCCACTTCATCCTACGGCTGTCCTTCTTCCTTTTTCCTTTCTAATCTAACCATCTCCCCCCTGATTTTAAGGGGGCGGGGCTGGGCCTTATTTTACTCCAATCAAATCAAGCCACGTATGCGGGAGCACGAATGGGCACACGTGAGGGGAGCAGGCAAGTCTCGTCCCCCTCCCTCAACTAACTCCAGGCTGTCAGTATGAGCTCCTTCCCTCCCTCAAATAACTCCAGGCAGTTAGTTCCCATATATATTTCCATTGTGTTTGTTGTGAATCACGTCAACATATCAGCCATGCATCCATGCACTAAATAGATTTATATGCATATATTGTACATATTTGAGAAGAAAACAAACATGAGGTCACTTTATATAACAGACAGATACTACGTACACAGGTTCAACGCTATGCTCCAGAGCAGGAACAGAGATGATCACAAGTTCACAACAACGTAGCTAGTTTGTAAATCCAAGTGCGAGAAGTAGATCTATTGTCTTAAGAGAGTGCGAGCAGTAGATCCCAGTGCACGGCGACGACGACAAAAACAGGCCACGACTGCCATGTACAGGAGGGCATGACAACAGAAAGGAGCCTTCTGGTTGCCAGCCAAATAATCATGTCTATCATCACAGACACATACACACAAACACCAGGTAAAGGTAACCATGTACAGATGTCTCCAGTTTCTTTTCTAGTGGTAAATTTGACAGCAGTTAGTTGCTTTCCAAATGCCAACTACAATATTAATTGTTTCTGACGCAAACATTCTAGCTACAACCGGGAACATTTTTTTCAGTGTGTAGGCGTAATTTCCAAGCATCGCAATTGACGTGATTCGAGGTTTTTGTGCAAACTCTATGGAAGTTTCTCATGTAGCATGCACCACCTCCAAGTTGTGTGTCAATATTATGAAGTGTTGTGTCTTCCAAGTGCTTAATATTAGCATCATTAGTCTTACGATATTATGAGTAACACCCTTGGAGGGTCCGTGTCTAACGTGCTTCACTCAGCCTGGGCGTCACTCGTGGGTCGGAAGCTACAGCTACAGGGACATCCAAGAAGAAGAGAAGAGAAGCCGTCATGTGTCGTCCGGTTGCATTGGTCGATTGCGGAGCCTTGGAGCCAAGAAGGAAGCAGGAGAAGTCGAGAGCACGGTGATGCTTGAGCTTGATCCGTGGTTGTCAACTACTAATGAAATACATGGCCGTGGTGAAATTTCCGATGAAATTCCCCACGACTTGTCGAAGTTTTGGCCTTGTTTGTAAGAAAATAGGGATTCTAGGGTGGTGGTTGCAAAATGATAGGGTCTTGGATGCAAGGATATGTTGTTTGCGGGGATGGAAGAAGAAGAAGAAGAAGAAGAAGAAGAAGAAGAAGAAGAAGAAGAAGAAGAAGAAGCGGTGTTATTTGTGATGGTTACTGCAGTTATATTAAGCAGTGTGACAATTAGCAGGTGTAAAGCCCCTTCTAAACATCTTGTGTACTCTTCTTGTTGCATATGTTTAGTCATAAAGATCACAGTCAAGATACAATTTATCCACACACTTTAGACATATTTACTAAGATAGTTCACGACACAGACATACATATACAATATATCAATGCAAGATTCACAAATTAAACCAAGAAGACATGCAATTTTTTCGTTTCAATTTTTCTCACATTAATTGCAATTGATGTAAATATGTTTTAAGACATATTCTATTGGAACTTATAAATTTTATTACAGAATGTAGTTTAAATTTACCTTAATAATTACTCCCACCCGCTCGAAATACATGGTGTATAGACTAAGTCAAAAAGTCAATGTTTTCTAAGTTTGGCTAAATCACATACAAAAACATTAAGAGAAATAATACCAACTCAATATCAATATATTCACCATTAGATATATTTTTATAATGTATTCATTCAATATTTTAGTTGTTGATATTTTCTTCTATATATTTGGTGAAATTTAGACAACATTGAATTTTTTACTAAATATATGCGTCATGCATGTACTTGGGGGCAGAGAGAGTAGTTATAATTATAATTTAAAAATTACACATAATAAATATAAAACTTTATTATAAATGTAGCATGTTGTTTGAAAGTTTGCACGGGCTCGCAATAACACAACAACACAATGAAAAATAAAGTCGATCATGAGAATTATGAATAACTTCACTACCATCGAGAACTTCGACTGCTTATTCACACACTTTAGACGTATTTACTAAGATATTTCACGACATAGACATACATATACAATCTATCAATGTAATATTCACCAAGAAGACATAAAATTTTGTCGCTTCTAATTTTCTCACATTAACTGCAATTTTGTCGTGAAACATGGCACCATTGTCACTTGAACATGAGAACTGGTTATGTAACTGGGCAACTTTAAGGTGCACTTCCCAAAAATTAATACATCAATGATTCAGGAGTTCAATTCAAAAATTAAAGGAGTGATGTTTCAAAATCATAGGAATAGCTACTACTACACCCTCATTGGTGTCGTTCATGCACATAATAAACCGAAGCAAACAACAGATAGCTGAAAACAATAGGCAAGGCAGCTGAAAATGCAGATGACAGTAATCTCAAGCTAGACAAACATAATAAGAAACACTCAACAACATAGCATTTAACGCTAGACAATACCTTCGGTGAGTGACAAACATTGCTTGCACTGTTGCACAAGGTGGCAACCACCACTTGCCAAAAATATACCACGCAGACAAACTGTACATAGCAAAATTCACGTAGCTCCACTTGAAAACGACCCTTACCCCCAAAAAAATTTCAAATACAGCTTCCCAGATCAGTAGTTGAAGACGAAGACTCCTGGGCCAATGCTGACTCCCACCAAGTTTCAAATACATTCCTAGATCAGTAGTTGAAGACGAAGACTCCAGGGACACTCCTAACTCCCACCAAGACAAGTCTGCGGGACTTGGCGCTTCTCCTTGAAACCCTAGAAATTCATAAACCAGTTATAATGCCAGTTAATATGAGATATAGTCCACAACAGCAAGCAATTGAGAAACTAAATAGTAACATGTACTGTCTAATCTTTGTCAGCCAGAATATATCTTCATTGACAATGTCTTCCTCCAGGCCATCCACATCACCAGTGTTGATAACCGGTGTAACAGGATGGGCTCCCTGCTGGCGAGGAGGTCGGCGAGGCTCCACTTGAACCCACGGGTTGGGATTCCCCCTGAGTTGGGGACAGATAAATTAGCCATCAAAAGGAAAAATATAGAACAACACAACTGAAGACTACGAAGATTAAAGAGTAATAGCACAAGGCAGTACTCGATGTCATCGCAGGCAGGAAGGGAGCCAGGTCAGCGGGGGACAGAGCAGCAACCGCTGCATGAGCATAAGAAACATTAAAATGAGTTATTCAATGCCAATTCAATACTACAATATCAGAATGAAAGAACTAGTCCAGTTTTCAAATATGCATGCTTAAATCAGGCAATACAACAAATATTTATAGGGTGATACAAAACACATCGTGTTAACTACTACGGAGAGAGTACAAAACAAAGTAGAAAGATTATATTTGTACATGCTGTTGTTTCTTTTCTTTCAATATACTACCTCAATTAAGGTTTTGTGTAGGGGGATACTGAACACATTCTACTTTTCTTCCAATACTACATATCGAATAAACGCTCATAACAAACATGAATAGAGAGGAACAAACAACAATTGTTCAAGGAGCTCATATTCTATCATATAAAAAAGGGCAGCGACCTCTGAAAGATAGCGGCATAACATAACAGATAGAAAATGTTAATTGTCATACTAGCAGTCATGTGGCAGTTCACTTACAGTACAACACCATTTTAACAGACAAAGATTCAATTGGAAGGCATGTGGCAGTTCACTTTGCAGATTTGTAGGCAGGAGGCAATTCAACTTAGGTTGACAAACAAACGGTGCAGAAGAAATTTAACTGACAGAGGGATTAAATTGGCAAGCATTTGATAGACCAACACACAGTACTGAAATTTTTTAAAGGCATGTGGTAGAAGGTCAGATAGACAATGAATTTGACGTTGTTAAGTACTTGGACGTCTCACTACTATACAATACTACCAAAATAGGGTTCTACTCCCTTTGTCCCATAATGCCAAATCAACACTACCACTATCAGAACAAAACAACTAGTCCAGTTTTAGAAGACCATGCAGTAAAAGGTCAGTTAGACAACAAATATGATGTTGTTAACTATTTACTCCCTCCAATCAGAGTCAATTAAAATGGATCAGAGGGAGTACAAAACAACGTAGAAACATAACATTTGCATATTTCATCTCAACGTAGAAACATAGCGTTGGACCACGGGATCTAGCCCTTTGACTTTGTGCGGACGGGCTTTGACCAGTGGACCTCCCCGCCCGGTTGTGTTAGGTCAGCCCATAGGTACAGCCTGGAGAAACATCCGGGACAGATCCACAGCAAGATCTCCTCCGTGTAGACCCCACGCGTCCGTTTCCCCCCTCCAGGTGCCGGCGGCGGCGCCGTACGTGAGGGGGGGCACACACCGGACACGCGTCCCGCCTCTTCGGACATGCCACCACACCACCACGCATGTATGAGGGCCCGGTGCGACGCT
>LR738714.1:703445893-703468724 GCA_902687465.1 Secale cereale
TAAAATAAAGTAAAAACAACAAAGCAAAGTAAAAACAACAAAGCAAACTAAAAATAAAAATAAAGTAAAGTACACCTATGCCGACGGCTAGGCCGTCGGCATACCATTACACCCCACGCAGGTTGTGCCGCGGATCGATGCCGTGGCGTGGCGCAGGGATCGATGACGTGGCGAGTGAGCCTATGCCGACGGCCGTGCCGTCGGCATACCTCTGCCACAAATAACAGAAATGGAATTAAAAAAATAATTAAAATAAATGTATGCCGACGGCCTGGCCGTCGGCATATCAGCCTTCGTCTCACGGATCGATGACGTGGCTTGGCGCACGGATCGTGGACGTGGCAGAGGGGCCTATGCCGACGGCCAGACCGTCGGCATACCTCTGCCACAGATATGCCGACGGGCGCCGTTACGGCCCGTCGGCGTAGGGTCAACGCCGTCACGTGGTCTGCGCTGACCGGGCAGGTGGGCCAGGTCTATGCCGACGGCCTGTCCTATGCCGACGGCACCCGTAGGCGTAGCTCATGCGATCCCGACGGCCTCCTCTATGCCGACGGGGCCGTCGGCATAGATGGATGTATGCCGACGGCCTTTGTACGCCTACGGCCTACCTTTGGCCGTCGGCATAGGTCTCTAGATGCCGACGGCAGCCGTCGGCATATATTTGGCCGTCGGCAAACCCTGTTTTTCTGGTAGTGTGTACACAGGAAGTACTTCTTGTTGTAGTGGTTACCTTGCGTAGTTACCTATCGAAGGTTGAGAGTTCGGCTTAAAGCTACCACGATGCTGTTGAAGAACCTCGTTGTCCTTATGGTGTCATGAGACGGTTGGTGCGGATATGTCAATTGTTGTAGTTTGTCGAGAGAGGATTTGATCATTTTGGGGTTTTTTTTATCGCTTAGGCACATCTTTGGTCTTATATGACTTTGCTATTTGCCGACGCGTTTTTATTGTGCGTGTGTTGTGTTGGCTGTGTGCATCCTACCTATGCAGAGGTCGGGTGTGTGCTCACTATGTCGTATCTTCTTAATGCTTCATTTTGAGTCAATATAATACACCTTTATCGAAAAAATTCCATTAGGCCTTGTTTGGTTAAACCTCTCCTGGAGAGGTTTGGAGGGGATTGAGGGGGATTTTGACTTGTAGGGGGTCTAATCCTCCCCCAATCCACTCCAATCCCCTTCGAATCCCCTCCAACCGAACAAGCCCTTAAGTGGGAGTCAAACTCGTCACAAACACTTTTGACATTAATCTGCACTTTAATTTCAAAATTTTAAAATTTCCGGGCTGTAACAAAAACATTAGGATGTCAACGGAAATTTGGTAACCTGTCAGTTACCGGAATTTCGAACCGAGAGGAAAAACCCTTGCCCTCACCTTGGTTACATGAGAAATAGAAAATGTGTAATAATAATAAAGGTTGCATGAACCTTATAGAGAACGACCATATTCATATTCGGTTCCTTGTCCGACCCTGACATGAATTTGACGTCTATTTGATCGGTTATTAAGGATATGATTCGTATCCGTACTTCCGTAGGCGGCAGGAGCGTGACTTGTACTCCACGATTCTGCCCAATCCTTACCTTTTTGTTTGTTTTATTTACATACACACACACAATCAATCAGCCGACGACACCTACGATACGATGGAGTCAGTACTGGCGGACATCCCGCTGAAGCTGCCGGCTAGCGATGTCGGCATGTCCTGGCGATGGCGCTGCGCCGTCGGGTACTCCTCCTTCCATGCTTCCGGCCAGGCCTTGCTCGTCTCCCGCCGCTCCTTGCTGGGTAAGAGCCTTGAGAACACCGTGCTGCTCAGCGTCTCGTCAACGAATCCCATACCGATGAGCCGCGTTGAGCTGACCGGAGCGTACCGCCCAGCCAACGTCTGCAACGGCTTCATCCTCCTCACGTCCGAGGTCAAAGTAGATTCCGTGTATAACAAGAGGTTGGAGTGCCTTCTCGTGTGGAACCCTGTCACCGGCGAGAAGCTCCGAGTTCCGGCGCCGCCCATCAAGGAGCCACACGGTCGGGATCTCTTCGCCATGGGGTTCAGCGGCGCCCCAAGACGCCAGTACAAGCTGTTCCGTCTCCCTTCACAGGCGTACCCGACGGAAGACAACTACCTGGACGTGTACACCTTAGGCGGCGGCGGCGGGTGGCGCCGGCACCCCGACCCCGTACAACGCAAAAAGCAAAGCTGGGCAGGGTCGCCACCGATACTCGTGGACGGCAAGCTGTATGTGCTGACGGAACGGTCGGTAGGGCCACCAGACAGGGTGTTCGTGATCGACGTGGCAACCGAGGCGCGTCGCGTGTACCATCTGATGGAGGACTACAAGGACAGCCGTGTGGCCGAGATGAACGCTTTCGAGCTGGCTGGCAGGCTGTGCGTCGCCGTGCGCGTCCGAAACCAGATGCATCTCTGGGTCATGCCACCGCCGTGCATGGTAGAGTGTGGCCATCGGCAACCGGGGGGCGGCCGGCGGCAACTGGCCAAGAAACTGCCCGGTGATTGGGAGCTGCGCTACAGCTTCAACCTTGACAGCCCTGCCAGCTTTCCCTGGGCCGAGGATGACGGGACCCTGTGTTGTGTCATGGACGACCACGTGTGCAAGTACGACGAGGACAAGCAAACCGACAAGATGGAGGTTGGTGACCATCTGTTGGCGTGGGAAAGGAAACACCGACTGCCACCGCCAGGGTCTTGTGGCAACCGTCGGTGGCACATCTATGGGGGCTACCGCCCCACCCTACTCTCGCCTCGAGATCTCGAGACACGACAACAAGACCACGACTAGGATGAACGTGAGCTATTCGGATATGCGGGGTTACTTGCCATGCGATACCATAAATCTAAGAAACGACGCCGCTCTCCATGCCCAGACAATGTGGCATTGGCCTTAGACCTCCAAGAGGAGGACTGATCACTACGACTTCTGTTGTTTCCTTTTGCATTTTATAGTGAGATTCGCAGATATGCATGCTCGTGTTGAAATTGTTTATCTTCTTGAACTTGCACGTGCTAAGATAATTGCTTAGTTTTTGTTGTCCTCGAATTTGTTTTTGGCTCCCGGGCTCTGTGGAGCCTCGATATTGAAAAAATCAAAATCTAATTTGTATTTCTTGGAAATTCAGAAAATACCCAAATACTACCTATGAATGTATGCTTGTTGGTACAGTTTCATGGTGAAATACATTCATAGGTAGCAATTATCTGAACTTATAAAACCTGAACTTATACAACCTGGTCATTTAGATTTAGGTCATTTAAATAAATAATCTTCCCAACATGTTTTTGCAGATGCCATCAGATGCCATCACTAGAGCATAGAGAGAAATCATGATGCTGAGATCTAGGGTTTCATTTTCTATCCCCTATCCCTTGGCGGCTAGGCTAAAATCTCCCCTCGAGGCTTCGCCGGTGAGCCCGTGTATTCGCCTCCTCTCAACCTGCCGCTCAGGCTGCCGGTGGTGGGGAGTGGAATCCCGAAGAATATCCCCAAAACTGCCATCCCAACATATCTGCCCAAGTTTTACACTGAAACTAATCTACATGTGCTGAAAACACTCAGTTTCAGATCAAATTATGTGCTAACAAGCCATCTATATATTGCGTGCATATCGTAGTCGTGAGGATTCTCACCGGAAATTTCGGCAGCATAACGCCTCACCGGCACTACAATCGCTCCACGGCCATGTCTTCCATTACTAGCTAGTTGTCTGCCAACCGCGGATCAAGCTCTTCAAGCATGCACCGTGTTGTCGACTTCTCCTCTCCTTCTTGGCTCCAAGGCTCCCCGATAGACCGGTACACACGGCGGATTCTCTTCCCTTCTTCTTGGGTATGTGTCCCTGTAGCTGTAGGTTCCAACCCACGAGTGACGGCCAGGCTGGGTGCAGAAGCAAGTTAGACACAGGACCTGCCTGGAAGACACAGCACTTCATAATAGTAACACACAGCTTGGAGGTGGTGCTACATGCATCAGAAACTGTCTATAGTTTTGCCCAAAAACCTTGAATGCATGACAGCAATTGTGATATTTGGAAATCACGCCTACCCACCGAAAAACAATGTTCAGGCCGGTGGCAGCTGGAGTGTTTTGTGTCATACATAATTAATATTGTAGCTGCAGGCATTTCTAGCAACCTAAACAAAGGCCCACTGGTGCTGCCGGTTTAACAAACACAAACTACTCCCTCCGTCTAGGTGAGTAAGTCATCTTACGAAAACCAAATAATCCCAAAACACTTAGGCGCGGTACATTAACTCCCACCTCGTTTTTTGTTTCTTGGCATAAACAAAGGAATCAACCAATAAGAGATATGGGGTGTGTCTGCTTTTAATGACTTGAGGCTATCAAACACAACATGCAGTGGTCAGTTCATTGCATGCAATGCTATTAATTAGCAAATGGACATTGACTTCTCTTGTTTTTCACGCTGCCTTGGTCACAGTGCACGACCTAAGATGACTTACTCACCTAGACGGAGGGAGTAATGCAGGTTATCGCTACGAACAACCTGAACTATATATGTGCTTGCAGTTTCAGACTTTCAATATCATTTGACAGCAAAGACGCATGGCTATGATCACAAGGATAGATGGATATGCATATATTAGTGTTTCTCCCAAATCAGTCTGTGATATCTGAAAGGTTAAGCAATGACAGTGTGCATATCAACCTCACTCCTAATTCATTTCTAATAAGAACATGCCTACAGTTTCTCCAATCAGAAATCAGGAACGGAGCGTAAATGTTTCCCTTTGTATAAACTTAAATATCTTTTCAGGTGATGACAAGTGGAGTATAGTTCCTTCCCGCCATTCTAAAACCACAACTATACTAGTGTTACTAGATGTTTGAGATGTAGGAGTAATTACTATGCTTGTCCTAACAATGCACAATTCGCTTGCGTAATACCACTCGAACACATGCCGACTGGCGCATAATACTTGACTGGACATACCTACATATCTCCTTCCGTGTTTTGTGGCGTTGCTTCTCCGGCGAGTTCTTGCCAACGTATCCGGTTCCACGTCTAGTACAACCATCCGCACTACAAATGGTAACAAAATACTCATCAGTTTCAGTCAGTGAGGCCATTTACAGATTTCATGAATATGATTGGATCGAGGAAGGGGCGTGCTCTTACAGAGGGTGGACCAAACCAACAAGTATGTTTGGATGTTCGAAGAAGACAGGGTGTGGTCCATCTCCCGGCATCGTGTGATATAGCTACCGGCCACCTGGCTGGATGTAGTCGTTGTGTGTTGGTTGGATCAAGGAGAAAGGAGGTGCTGGAAGGCGTGTAGTCGACACAGGAGGAGAAAGACGAGGCAAGAGCAAATGGGTAGCCATTTATAGAGGAGAGGAGAGGAAATTGCATACGGCTTGGCTAGCGGAGAGACATCGGATGGGGGCTCTCTATCCGCTAAGGCGGGCGAGAGCCAGTGGATCATCAAGAAGTGAACGGGAGAGATGGAGGAGGAGGAGGTGAGGTGATAGCAATTAGAGCAAGTACAATAGAGCTGAGTCAGCGGGCTATAAGGAATAAACTAGTATATTTCTGCTTAGTTGGATGAAAGAGAAGAGGAGAGAGAAGGTAAGCGGGCTCTTCGTGAAGAGCCAACTCTAGCACGTGCTCATAGGCATGTACTACTTTTTTATTATATTGCCCACCTTTCATTCTTACAAAGTGCCTATGAGCACGTGCTAGAGCTGACTCTTCACGAAGAGCTTGCTTACCTTCTCTCACCTCTTCTCTTTCCTCCAACTAAGCAGAAATATACTAGTTTATTCCTTATAGCTCGCTGGTTCAGCTCTATTGCACTTGCTCTTAAGGTAAGAAGGAAGGAAGGATGCCTTGGTTTTTGGAGAGAGAGGATATCGAGGATGTTGATTACCACTGTTTGTTAAACTTCCTCAAATAACTCGTACTAGTACGACTTCTCTCCCTCCCTCCCTGAAATCACGTTTTAGGAAATTATTAAGTTCCTGATAAAAGGGAGAGGCGCCCTCCCTCCCTCAACTAACTCCAGGCTGTCAGTATGAGCTCCTTCCCTCCCTCAAATAACTCCAGGCAGTTAGTTCCCATATATATTTCCATTGTGTTTGTTGTGAATCACGTCAACATATCAGCCATGCATCCATGCACTAAATAGATTTATATGCATATACTGTACATATTTGAGAAGAAAACAAACATGAGGTCACTTTATATAACAGACAGATACTACGTACACAGGTTCAACGCTATGCTCCAGAGCAGGAACAGAGATGATCACAAGTTCACAACAACGTAGCTAGCTTGTAAATCCAAGTGCGAGAAGTAGATCTATTGTCTTAAGAGAGTGCGAGCAGTAGATCCCAGTGCACGGCGACGATGACAAAAACAGGCCACGACTGCCATGTACAGGAGGGCATGACAACAGAAAGGAGCCTTCTGGTTGCCAGCCAAATAATCATGTCTATCATCACAGACACATACACACAAACACCAGGTAAAGGTAACCATGTACAGATGCCTCCAGTTTCTTTTCTAGTGGTAAATTTGACAGCAGTTAGTTGCTTTCCAAATGCCAACTACAATATTAATTGTTTCTGACGCAAACATTCTAGCTACAACCGGGAACATTTTTTTCAGTGTGTAGGCGTAATTTCCAAGCATCGCAATTGACGTGATTCGAGGTTTTTGTGCAAACTCTATGGAAGTTTCTCATGTAGCATGCACCACCTCCAAGTCGTGTGTCAATATTATGAAGTGTTGTGTCTTCCAGGTGCTTAATATTAGCATCATTAGTCTTTCGATATTATGAGTAACACCCTTGGAGGGTCCGTGTTTAACGTGCTTCACTCAGCCTGGGCGTCACTCGTGGGTCGGAAGCTACAGCTACAGGGACATCCAAGAAGAAGAGAAGAGAAGCCGTCATGTGTCGTCCGGTTGCATTGGTCGATTGCGGAGCCTTGGAGCCAAGAAGGAAGCAGGAGAAGTCGAGAGCACGGTGATGCTTGAGCTTGATCCGTGGTTGTCAACTACTAATGAAATACATGGCCGTGGTGAAATTTTCGATGAAATTCCCCATGACTTGTCGAAGTTTTGGCCTTGTTTGTAAGAAAATAGGGATTCTAGGGTGGTGGTTGCAAAATGATAGGGTCTTGGATGCAAGGATATGTTGTTTGCGGGGATGGAAGAAGAAGAAGAAGAAGAAGAAGAAGAAGAAGAAGAAGAAGAAGAAGAAGAAGAAGCGGTGTTATTTGTGATGGTTACTGCAGTTATATTAAGCAGTGTGACAATTAGCAGGTCTAAAGCCCCTTCTAAACATCTTGTGTACTCTTCTTGTTGCATATGTTTAGTCATAAAGATCACAGTCAAGATACAATTTATCCACACACTTTAGACATATTTACTAAGATAGTTCACGACACAGACATACATATACAATATATCAATGCAAGATTCACAAATTAAACCAAGAAGACATGCAATTTTTTCGTTTCAATTTTTCTCACATTAATTGCAATTGATGTAAATATGTTTTAAGACATATTCTATTGGAACTTATAAATTTTATTACAGAATGTAGTTTAAATTTACCTTAAAAATTACTCCCACCCGCTCGAAATACATGGTGTATAGACTAAGTCAAAAAGTCAATGTTTTCTAAGTTTGGCTAAATCACATACAAAAACATTAAGAGAAATAATACCAACTCAATATCAATATATTCACCATTAGATATATTTTTATAATGTATTCATTCAATATTTTAGTTGTTGATATTTTCTTCTATATATTTGGTGAAATTTAGACAACATTGAATTTTTTACTAAATATATGCGTCATGTACTTGGGGGCAGAGAGAGTAGTTATGATTATAATTTAAAAATTACACATAATAAATATAAAACTTTATTATAAATGTAGCATGTTGTTTGAAAGTTTGCACGGGCTCGCAATAACACAACAACACAATGAAAAATAAAGTCGATCATGAGAATTATGAATAACTTCACTACCATCGAGAACTTCGACTGCTTATTCACACACTTTAGACGTATTTACTAAGATATTTCACGACATAGACATACATATACAATCTATCAATGTAATATTCACCAAGAAGACATAAAATTTTGTCGCTTCTAATTTTCTCACATTAACTGCAATTTTGTCGTGAAACATGGCACCATTGTCACTTGAACCTGAGAACTGGTTATGTAACTGGGCAACTTTAAGGTGCACTTCCCAAAAATTAATACATCAATGATTCAGGAGTTCAATTCAAAAATTAAAGGAGTGATGTTTCAAAATCATAGGAATAGCTACTACTACACCCTCATTGGTGTCGTTCATGCACATAATAAACCGAAGCAAACAACAGATAGCTGAAAACAATAGGCAAGGCAGCTGAAAAGGCAGATGACAGTAATCTCAAGCTAGACAAACATAATAAGAAACACTCAGCAACATAGCATTTAACGCTAGACAATACCTTCGTTGAGTGACAAACATTGCTTGCACTGTTGCACAAGGTGGCAACCACCACTTGCCAAAAATATACCACGCAGACAAACTGTACATAGCAAAATTCACGTAGCTCCACTTGAAAACGACCCTTACCCCCAAAAAAATTTCAAATACAGCTTCCCAAATCAGTAGTTGAAGACGAAGACTCCTGGGCCAATGCTGACTCCCACCAAGTTTCAAATACATTCCTAGATCAGTAGTTGAAGACGAAGACTCCAGGGACACTCCTAACTCCCACCAAGACAAGTCTGCGGGACTTGGCGCTTCTCCTTGAAACCCTAGAAATTCATAAACCAGTTATAATGCCAGTTAATATGAGATATAGTCCACAACAGCAAGCAATTGAGAAACTAAATAGTAACATGTACTGTCTAATCTTTGTCAGCCAGAATATATCTTCATTGACAATGTCTTCCTCCAGGCCATCCACATCACCAGTGTTGATAACCGGTGTAACAGGATGGGCTCCCTGCTGGCGAGGAGGTCGGCGAGGCTCCACTTGAACCCACGGGTTGGGATTCCCCCTGAGTTGGGGACAGATAAATTAGCCATCAAAAGGAAAAATATAGAACAACACAACTGAAGACTACGAAGATTAAAGAGTAATAGCACAAGGCAGTACTCGATGTCATCGCAGGCAGGAAGGGAGCCAGGTCAGCGGGGGACAGAGCAGCAAGCGCTGCATGAGCATAAGACACATTAAAATGAGTTATTCAATGCCAATTCAATACTACAATATCAGAATGAAAGAACTAGTCCAGTTTTCAAATATGCATGCTTAAATCAGGCAATACAACAAATATTTATAGGGTGATACAAAACACATCGTGTTAACTACTACGGAGAGAGTACAAAACAAAGTAGAAAGATTATATTTGTACATGCTGTTGTTTCTTTTCTTTCAATATACTACCTCAATTAAGGTTTTGTGTAGGGGGATACTGAACACATTCTACTTTTCTTCCAATACTACATATCGAATAAACGCTCATAACAAACATGAATAGAGAGGAACAAACAACAATTGTTCAAGGAGCTCATATTCTATCATATAAAAAAGGGCAGCGACCTCTGAAAGACAGCAGCATAACATAACAGATAGAAAATGTTAATTGTCATACTAGCAGTCATGTGGCAGTTCACTTACAGTACAACAACATTTCAACAGACAAAGATTCAATTGGAAGGCATGTGGCAGTTCACTTTGCAGATTTGTAGGCAGGAGGCAATTCAACTTAGGTTGACAAACAAACGGTGTAGAAGAAATTTAACTGACAGAGGGATTAAATTGGCAAGCATTTGATAGACCAACACACAGTACTGAAATTTTTTAAAGGCATGTGGTAGAAGGTCAGATAGACAATGAATTTGACGTTGTTAAGTACTTGGACGTCTCACTACTATACAATACTACCAAAATAGGGTTCTACTCCCTTTGTCCCATAATGCCAAATCAACACTACCACTATCAGAATAAAACAACTAGTCCAGTTTTAGAAGACCATGCAGTAAAAGGTCAGTTAGACAACAAATATGATGTTGTTAACTATTTACTCCCTCCAATCAGAGTCAATTAAAATGGATCAGAGGGAGTACAAAACAACGTAGAGACATAACATTTGCATATTTCATCTCAATACTATTGAATACTACCAAAGTAAAGTTCTATTTTATTTTCGTACATCGGGCAATTACTTTATTAACATGAATACAACAGAACAGACGACAATTGTCCATGAAACATATTCTATCATATATAAAAAGGTCAGCAATCTCTCAAACATAAGCAGTACAACAGACAGAAAATGTTCACTTTCATATGTGAAATCATGTGGCTAGCATGTAGCAATTCACCTTGCAGATTTATAGAAGTGGCAATTCAACTTACTTTTTCCTACACAGAGTGGAGGAGAATGTTAACAGACCGAGATTCAATTCGTAAACATGTGGCAATTCATCTTAGTTTGACCACCAATTTTAACAGATAGAGATATTCTATTGGAGGACATGTGGCAATTAACCTTGCAGATTTCTAAGCATGTGGCAATCCATCTTAGTTTTCCAACAGAGTGCAATACACATACCCACATTTACAGTGCTTACAACAGGGTGGAAAATGACACATCCAAGTGGGTACTGCTGAATCTAGGGTGAAGAAATTACCAGGTCCTGGACGACGTCGGGAGCAACCGGGAGGAGGGCGTGGCCAGGGTGGACGACGTCCGGAGCGACCGGGAGGAGGGCGTGGCCAGGGTGGACGATGTCGGGAGCGACCGGGAGGAGGGCGTGGCCAGGGTGGACGACGTCGGGAGCATGGCTGCAGGCCAAGGACATGGCTGCCTCGGGCGATCACGATCGTCACACGACAGGCATGGAGGACCAAACAAGCTATGTGACCACGTAATGGTGAGAACACCTTGTCTTGATTGACTTCATCGTAATTTAGCAAGCCGATGGTCGTACCTTTTTAAAAATGTTACAGGCTTATGCCACACAGTAGAGACCAGCTTTTCTACTCTCGGGTGTAGGTACACCCGAGTTTGAAAAAAAATAGAAAAACGTGATCAAACAATGTCAAAAAAATCTGAAATCTGGGGACATGAAACTTCATCAGATGTTCAAGCTTTCTGCAAAAATTCACAGAAAAATAACATCAGAGGAGCTCTCGAAAAAAAAAAACAAAATCAATGCTCTATGTGTGTGCACTGTTTGAGCATTGATTTTTTTTTTGTGAGAGCTCCTCGGGTGTTGTTTTTAGCTGAAATTTTGCAAAAAGTTCAAACACTAGATGAAGCTTGTTGTCTCGAAATTTCAGATTTTTTGGACCTTGTTTTATCACATTTTTCAAAATTTTGCAAACTCGGATGTACCTACACCCGAGAGTAGCCACAACTTTCCCCACACAGTAGCATGTTTAATTTCTGGATGAAGAACATGTATCACGGAAATAATATTACATATAGCAAGGGTCGATACTCGATACGACACATTCATGACTTTTGTATCGACTCTCTAAGAAGATCATAAAATGCATGGCTCTACAATCCCAACCCAAGCCTACCCTATCTCAATGATGTAAGGTGCTCGAGGCTCTGCGGCATCTATGCTCTTCAGCTCATTCCTTAAGTCATCATCGCCTTTGTCATCCCCACCTTGATGACGAAAACTATGTCGCAAGCTCATTATCATCGCCTTGCCCGTGATGACCATGTCCTCATTATCTTGCCCGAGGAGACAAATGACCCAACCTCACTATATTGCCATCGACCATTTCATTCTTCTATGGCGGTTTTTGTTCGCTTACAAGTGTTTAGGATGGTGGATGGCCGTGGGGCGGCGAGCCCCCCGACAGTCCGATGACAAGTGTCATGGTCATGTGTCGGACAAGCAGCTGATGTTAATGGTGTTGTTCCTGTTACGTTTGGTAGTAATAATATGTTTTTTAAACAAGGTACGGACGTAAGCCCTTGTATATACTCGGATACACTCACCCCTATGAATACACGTACACCCTACCTCTATAAACACCTTCAAGCGACTGACCCGGCATATCATCTTGAGATTTACAAAATCATTGGCGTGCTGGGATACCATTGTCCTCTTAGGTTATGGGTATCCCCATCCAGTTGGCTAGGGGTAGCCATTTTTTCTGTTTGGTTGTTGAGTGATGTTAGCCCATTTTTTGTTTGGTTTGAAGGATGAAACATGGTTGGGATAACCATTTTTCCTTACTTTGTTACTAAAATACTTTTTTTCCTCATCGTATCTCTTCCGTCAAGAGAGGCATACACAACTCCCGGCATCAAGCAGCTCGCGCACACACATCACACATATATACACCATGTCATAGTAATAGTAGGCTGCCCATGTACACCATATACAGGTGGTACAACATTGGCCGGCCACGTACACTGTACAGCATCGGACACCCGCGTACACAAAGTATAGCCACCAACGTACATCCGTACAACATCGCTCATCCGTGTACACAAAGTATAGCCGCCAACGTACAACATCAGTGCATCTACGTACAAAGAGTACGGCAACGGCCACGTCATAGGCTGCCCCATGCACAAACCTCACTGACACCACATACACGACACACATGCACACACCTCACTCACACCACGTACACGACACACATGCATACGCAGCTCACTCACACGCGTACACAGAAGCCCATGCACTGCTTTTGGGAGGTCAGCGCCTCGGCGAGAGAAAAAGTTTTGTTCGCCCGCGGGTGGATGTGCATATGCGTGAGATTTTGGCGCACGAGCAGAGCCGGATTTTAGAGGTATATTGTAAGTATATCACTACCGGAAAACTGGCCTATGCCGACGGACAGATCAATGCCGACGGCCACCGTCGGCCTACATGGAGATATATTGACTGCCAGATCCTGGCCGTCGGCGTATAAGAGCCGTCGGGCTAAACGGAACTATGCCGACGGCAACCGTCGGCACAGAAAGGCCGTCGGCCTATATACGAGGACGCCGACAGCTGCCGTCGGCATACAACGGCCGTCGGCGTACGCGTGGGCCCGGCGACCCCGCTCACGACGGGTGCCTAACGCCGTCAGATCTATGCCGATGGCCGAGACGGGCAGCCGTCGGCATAGGCCCGCATGCCACGTCAGTGTTTCGCGACACACCATCCAGCACCTATGCCGACGGCTGCCGTCGGCATACGTGCCACGTCAGCGATCCGTGGCACGCCGCCGACTAACCTTGACGTCTAGTTTTTTTTTTTGCATCTACATTTTTTAATGCATTTCTATGTATTATTATATTAACTGACATATGTAGCACGTGTAAATATAAACATACATATGAATATAAATGTAGTTTGTATTTTTTCATTTAATATGAATATATATATTTAGTTTGTATATTTTTCCGAGCACGTTAATAATGTGTTGTCATGTTCTTTTGAATATAGGTCCTTACATTTTATTAAAATCAAAAACAGCTATGCCGACAGCTGTTTTGTGGCGGTTGCAAACGCCCGGCACCCGTCTCCGGAGTGTGACCCCCTGACGTCCGCGATGTGCCCTCCTCACGGACGGCGCCGCCGCCGGCACCTGGAGGGCAAAAACACCCGCATCGGGACTATACGGAGGGGACGTTGCTACCAGGCGTCCCTCTGGGCTGACCTGACACAACCCGGTGGAGAGGTCCACTGGTCAAAGTCCGTATGTGGGAAGTCAAAGGCTAGATCTCGTGGTCAACCGCTCTAGGGTTAGGCGGGACGGGGGCCCTGGGGGCAGCAATGCCGTCGGAGCATCGCACAGGCCACTCATACATGCTTGGTGGTGTTGTGGCTGTTGGGGAACGTAGCATAATTCAAAAAATTTCTACGCCTTCACCAAGATCCAACTATGGAGACATCTAGCAACGAGCAAATAAGAGTGCATCTACATACCGTTATGTAGATCGCGTGCGGAAGCTTTCGAAGAAACGTGGATGAAGTAGTCGTACTCTTCGCGTTCTTCGTCACCGATGATCTAGCGCCAAACGGACGGCACCTCCGCGTTCAACACACGTATGGTGCAGCAACGTCACCTCCCTCTTGATCCAGCAAGGGGGAAGGAGAAGTCGTCAGAGATCCGGCAGCACGACGGCGTGATGACGGATGCAGTGGAGATCGCAGCAGGGCTTCGTCGGGCGCCCTACGTTGGGAGTATGGAGGTGTGACGGGAGGGGGAGAGGCGCCAGGGCTTGGGTGCGGCTGCCCTCTCCCTCCCCACATATATATAGGGGCCAGGGGGGTGCGCCTGGACCCCCTGCAGATCCAATCTGCAAGGGGGCGGCGGCCGGGGGGGTTCCTTGCCCCCCAAGGCAAGTGGAGCCCCCTCCCCCTTAGGGTTTTAACCCTAGGCGCATGGGGAGGTGGGCCCCCTAGTGGTGCGCCAGCCCTGAGGGCTGGACACTTCCCCTTGCGGCCTAGGGGCCCCACCGGGATGGGTGGCCCCACCCGGTGGACCCTCGGGGCCCCTCCGGTGGTCCCGGGACACTCCCGGTGACCCCCGGAGATCACCCGTTGGCCGAAACTGGACTTCCTATATATCAATCTTTACCTCCGGACCATTCCGGAACTCCTCGTGACGTCCGGGATCTCATCCGGGACTACGAACAACTTTCGGGTTTCCACGTGCATTTATCTCTACGACCCTAGCGTTACCGAACCTTAAGTGTGTAGACCCTACGGGTTCGGGAGACACGTAGACATGACCGAGACCACTCTCCGGTCAATAACCAACAGCGGGATCTGGATACCCATGTTGGTTCCCACGTGTTCCTCGGTGATCTTCATCGGATGAACCACCGTGTCAAGGATTCCTCAATCCCGTATGTTATTCCCTTTACCCATCGGTACGGTACTTGCCCGAGATTCGATCGTCGGTATTCCCGATACCTTGTTCAATCTCGTTATGGCAAGTCTCTTTACTCGATCCGTAATCCATCATCTCGTGACTAACTACTTAGTCACATTGAGCTCATTATGATGATGTATTACCGAGTGGGCCCAGAGGTACCTCTCCGTCATGCGGAGTGACAACATCCCAGTCTCGGTTCGTACCAACTCAACAGACACTTTCGGAGACACCCGATGCGTACCTTTATAGCCACCCAGTTACGTTGTGACGGTTGGCACACCCAAAGTACTCCTACGGTATCCGGGAGTTGTACAACCTCATGGTCTAAGGAATAAATACTTGACACCAAAAGCTTATGCATTACGAACTATACGATCTCGTGTTATGCTCAAGTTTGGGTCTTGTCCATCACATCATTCTCCTAATGATGTGATCCCGTTATCACTGACATCTCATGTCCATGGTCAGGAAACCGTGACCATTTGTTAATCAACGAGCTGGTAACTAGAGGCCTACCAGGGACTTATTTTGGTCTATGTATTCACACATGTATCGCTGTTTCCGTACAATACAATTCAAGCATGAATAACAGACAATTATCATGAACAAGGAGATATAATAATAATGCTTTTATTATTGCCTCTAGGTCATATCTCCAACAGTCTCCCACTTGCACTAGAGTCAATAATCTAGTTATATTGTGATGAATCGAACACCCATAGAGTTCTGGTGTTGATCATGTTTCGCTCGTGAAAGAGGTTTAGTCAACGGGTCTGCGACATTCAGATCCGTATGCACTTTACAAATATCTATGTCTCCATCCTGAACATAATTCCGGATGGAGTTGAAACGGCGCTTGATGTGCTTGGTCTTCTTGTGAAACCTGGGCTCCTTGGTAATAGCAATAGCACCAGTGTTGTCACAGAAGAGAGTCATCGGGCTTGACGCGCTTGGAATGACTCCTAGGTCGGTGATGAACTCCTTCATCCAGACTCCTTCCTGTGCTGCTTCAGAAGCAGCTATGTACTCCGCTTCACATGTAGATGCTGCCACCACGCTTTCCTTGCAACTGCACCAGCTGACTGCCCCTCCATTCAAAATATACACGTATCCGGTTTGTGACTTAGAGTCATCCAGATCTGTGTCGAAGCTAGCATCGACGTAACCCTTTTCAGGTACTTTAGGATGTTCTTGACCGCTGTCCAGTGTTCCGTACCGGGATCACTTTGGTACCTCCCTACCAAACTTATGGCAAGGTTCACATCAGGTCTGGTACACAACATGGCATACATGATAGAACCTATGGCCGAGGCATAGGGAATGACACTCATCTTTTCTTTATCTTCTGCCGTGGTCGGCGACTGAGCCTTGCTCAATCTCATACCTTGCAAAACAGGAAAGAATCCTTTCTTTGACTGATCCATATTGAACTTCTTCAATATTTTGTCAAGGTATGTACTTTGTGAAAGACCAATGAGGCATCTCGATCTATCTCTATAGATTTCGATGCCTAATATGTAAACAGCTTCTCCAAGGTCCTTCATTGAAAAACTTTTATTCAAGTAGGCCTTTACATTTTCCAAGAATTTTATATCATTTCCCATCAGCAATATGTCATCCACATATAATATGAGAAATGCCACAGAGTTCCCACTCACTTTCTTGTAAATACAGGCTTCTCCATAAGTCTGTATAAATCCAAACGCTTTGATCATTTCATCAAAGCGAATATTCCAACTCCGAGATGCTTGCACCAGCCCGTAAATTGAGCGCTGGAGCTTGCATACCTTGTTAGCGTTCTCTGGATCGACAAAACCTTCAGGTTGCATCATATACAACTCTTCCTTGAGGAAGCCGTTAAGGAATGCTGTTTTGACGTCCATTTGCCATATCTCATAATCATAGAATGCGGCAATAGCTAACATGATTCTGACTGACTTCAGCATCGCTACGGGAGAGAAAGTCTCGTCGTAGTCAATCCCTTGAACTTGTCGATAACCCTTAGCGACAAGCTGAGCCTTATAGATGGTCACATTACCATCCGCGTCTGTCTTCTTCTTAAATATCCATTTGTTTTCTATGGCGTGCCTATCATCAGGCAAGTCCACCAAAGACCATACTTTGTTTTCATACATGGATTCTATCTCGGATTTCATGGCTCCAAGCCATTTATTGGAATCCGGGCCCGCCATCGCTTCTTCATAATTCGAAGGTTCACCGTTGTCTAACAACATGATTTCCAGGACAGGGTTGCCGTACCACTCTGGTGCGGAACGTGCCCTTGTGGACCTTCGAAGTTCAGTAGTAACTTGATCTGTTTCTTCATGATCATCATCATTGACTTCCTCCCTTGTCGGTGCAGGCACCTCAGGAACAGTTTCCTGCGCTGCGTTACTTTCCGGTACAGGAGGGGTGACTGTCACCTCATCAAGTTCTACTTTCCTCCCACTCACTTCTTTCGAGAGAAACTCTTTCTCCAGAAAGCATCCATTCTTGGCAACAAAGACATTGCCTTCGGATCTGTGGTAGAAGGTGTACCCAATTGTTTCCTTTGGGTATCCTATGAAGACGCATTTTTCCGATTTGGGTTCGAGCTTTTCAGGTTGAAGTTTCTTGACATAAGCATCGCAACCCCAAACTTTTAGAAACGACAGCTTCGGTTTCTTGCCAAACCAAAGTTCATACGGAGTCGTCTCAACGGATTTCGACGGAGCCCTATTTAAAGTGAATGCGGCAGTCTCTAAAGCATAACCCCAAAAAGATAGCGGTAAATCGGTGAGGGACATCATAGATCGCACCATGCCCAACAGAGTACGATTTCGACGTTCGGACACACCGTTACGTTGAGGTGTTCCGGGCGGTGTCAATTGTGAAACAATTCCACAGCTCCCAAGGTGTGTGCCAAATTCATGACTTAAATATTCACCCCCACGATCCGATCGCAAGAACTTTATTTTTCTGTCATGTTGATTCTCAACCTCATTCTGAAATTCCTTGAACTTTTCAAAGGTCTCAGACTTGTGTTTCATCAAATAGATATACCCATATCTACTCAAGTCATCTGTGAGGGTGAGAACATAACGATAGCCTCCGCGAGCCTCAACACTCATTGGACCGCACACATCGGTATGTATGATTTCCAACAAGTTGGTTGCTCGCTCCATTGTTCCGGAGAACGGAGTCTTGGTCATCTTGCCCAAGAGGCATGGTTCGCACGTGTCAAATGATTCATAATCAAGAGACTCTAGAAGTCCATCTGAATGGAGCTTCTTCATACGTTTGACACCAATATGACCAAGGCGGCAATGCCACAAGTATGTGGGACTATCATTATCAACTTTACATCTTTTGGCATCCACACTATGAATATGTGTATCACTACGTTCGAGATCCATCAAAAATAAACCATTGACCAGCGGGGCATGACCATAAAACATATCTCTCAAATAAATAGAACAACCATTATTCTCCGATTTGAAAGAGTAGCCATCTCGCATAAGACGAGATCCAGAAACAATGTTCATGCTCAAAGCTGGTACTAAATAACAATTATTCAGGTTTAAAACTAATCCCGAGGGTAGATGTAGAGGTAGCGTGCCGACGGCGATCACATCGACCTTGGAACCATTCCCGACGCGCATCGTCACCTCATCCTTCGCCAGTCTACGTTTATTCCGCAGCTCCTGTTTTGAGTTACAAATGTGAGCAACTGCACCGGTATCAAATACCCAGGAGCTACTACGAGCGCTGGTAAGGTACACATCAATAACAAGTATATCAAATATACCTTTGACGTTGCTGGCCTTCTTGTCTGCTAAATATTTGGGGCAGTTCCGCTTCCAGTGACCCGTTTCCTTGCAATGAAAACACTCAGTCTCAGGCTTGGGTCCAAACTTTGGCTTCTTCCCGGCAACTGGCTTACCGGGCGCGGCAACTCCTTTGCCGTCCTTCTTGAAGTTCTTCTTACCCTTGCCTTTCTTGAACATAGTGGTTTTATTGACCATCAACACTTGATGTTCTTTCTTGATATCCACCTACGCTGATTTCAGCATCGAATACACCTCGGGAATGGACCTCTCCATCCCCTGCATATTGAAGTTCAACACGAAGCTCTTGAAGCTTGGTGGGAGCGACTGGAGGATTCTGTCAACGACCGCTTCATCTGGGAGATTCATTCCCAGCTGTGACAAGCGGTTGTGCAATCCTGAAATCTTGAGGATGTGCTCACTAACAGAACTGTTTTCCTCCATCTTACAGCTATAGAATGCGTCGGAGACATCATATCTCTCGACTCGGGCATGAGCTTGGAAAACCATTTTCAGCTCTTGGAACATCTCATATGCCCCGTGGTGCTCAAAACGCTTTTGGAGCCTCGATTCTAAACTGTAAAGCATGCCCCACTGAACTAGGGAGTAATCATCACAACGCGACTGCCAGGCGTTCATAACGTCTTGGGTCGCCGGGAGAACGGGTGCATCACCTAGCGGTGCTTCTAGGACATATGATCTCTTGGCAGCTATGAGGATAATCCTCAGGTTACGGACCCAATCCGTATAGTTGCTACCATCGTCTTTCAGCTTGGTTTTCTCTAGGAACGCGTTGAAGTTGAAGGAAACTGGAGCGTGGGCCATTTGATCTACAAGAGATATTGTAAAGAATTTAGACTAAGTTCATGACAATTAAGTTCATCTTTATCAAATTTAAATGAACTCCCACTCAGAATGACATCTCTCTAGTCATCTAAGTGATACACGATCCGAATCGGGTAGTCCGTGTCCGATCATCACGTGAGACGGACTAGTCATCAACGATGAACATCTTCATGTTGATCGTATCTTCTATACGACTCGTGTTCGACCTTTCGGTCTTCCGTGTTCCGAGGCCATGTCTGTACATGCTAGGCTCGTCAAGTGAACCCTAAGTGTATCGCGTGTGTAAATCTGTCTTACACCCGTTGTATGCGAACGTTAGAACCTATCACACGCGATCATCACGTGGTGCTTCGGAGCAACGAACTTTAGCAACGGTGCACAGTTAGGGGAAACACAATACTTGAAATTTTAGTGAGAGATCATCTTATTTACTACCGTCGTTCTAAGTAAACAAGATGCATAAACATGATAAACATCACATGCAATCAATTAAAGTGACATGATATGGCCAATATCATCTTGCTCCTTGGATCTCCATCTTCGGGGCAGCATGATCATCTTGTCACCGGCTCGACACCATGATCTTCATCATCATGATCTCCATCATCGTGTCTTGAAGAAGTCGTCACGCCAACTATTACTTCTACTACTATAGCTAACGTTTAGCAACGAAGTAAAGTAATTACATGGTGTTATTTAGTGACACGCAGGTCATACAATAATTAAGACAACTCCTATGGCTCCTGCCGGTTGTCAAGTTCATCGACATGCAAGTCGTGATTCCTTATTACAAAAACATGATCAATCTCATACATCACATATATCATTCATCACATCTTCGTTTTGGCCATACCACGTCACATAGCACATGCTGCAAAAACAAGTTAGACGTCCTCTAATTGTTGTTGCAAGTTTTACGTGGCTTCTATAGGATTTCTAGCAAGAACGTTTCTTACCTACGCCAAAACCACAACGTGATTTGTCAACTTCTATTTACCCTTCATAAGGACCCTTTTCATCGAATCCGATCCGACTAAAGTAGGAGAGACAGACACCCGCCAGCCACCTTATGCATCTAGTGCATGTCTGTCGGTGGAACCAGTCTCACGTAAGCGTACGTGTAAAGTCGGTCCGGGCCGCTTCATCCCACAATACCGCCGAATCAAGATTGACTAGTAACGGTAAGAAAGTTGAACAAAACCAAACGCCCACAACTGTTTGTGTTCTACTCGTGCAGGATGCTACGCATAAAACCTAGGCTCAGATGCCACTGTTGGGGAACGTAGCATAATTCAAAAAATTTCTACGCCTTCACCAAGATCCAACTATGGAGACATCTAGCAACGAGCAAATAAGAGTGCATCTACATACCGTTATGTAGATCGCGTGCGGAAGCTTTCGAAGAAACGTGGATGAAGTAGTCGTACTCTTCGCGTTCTTCGTCACCGATGATCTAGCGCCAAACGGACGGCACCTCCGCGTTCAACACACGTACGGTGCAGCAACGTCACCTCCCTCTTGATCCAGCAAGGGGGAAGGAGAAGTCGTCAGAGATCCGGCAGCACGACGGCGTGATGACGGATGCAGTGGAGATCGCAGCAGGGCTTCGCCGAGCGCCCTGCGTTGGGAGTATGGAGGTATGACGGGAGGGGGAGAGGCGCCAGGGCTTGGGTGCGGCTGCCCTCTCCCTCCCCACATATATATAGGGGCCAGGGGGTGCGCCTGGACCCCCTGCAGATCCAATCTGCAAGGGGGCGGCGGCCAGGGGGGGTTCCTTGCCCCCCAAGGCAAGTGGAGCCCCCCTCTCCCTTAGGGTTTTAACCCTAGGCGCATGGGGAGGTGGGCCCCCTAGTGGTGCGCCAGCCCTGAGGGCTGGACACTTCCCCTTGCGGCCTAGGGGCCCCACCGGGATGGGTGGCCCCACCCAGTGGACCCCCGGGGCCCCTCCGGTGGTCCCGGGACACTCCCGGTGACCCCCGGAGATCACCCGTTGGCCGAAACTGGACTTCCTATATATCAATATTTACCTCCGGACCATTCCAGAACTCCTCGTGACGTCCGGGATCTCATCCGGGACTCCGAACAACTTTCGGGTTTCCACGTGCATTTATCTCTACGACCCTAGCGTTACCGAACCTTAAGTGTGTAGACCCTACGGGTTCGGGAGACACGTAGACATGACCGAGACCACTCTCCGGTCAATAACCAACAGCGGGATCTGGATACCCATGTTGGTTCCCACGTTTTCCTCGATGATCTTTATCGGATGAACCACCGTGTCAAGGATTCACTCAATCCCGTATGTTATTCCCTTTATCCATCGGTACGGTACTTGCCCGAGATTCGATCGTCGGTATTCCCGATACCTTGTTCAATCTCGTTATGTCAAGTCTCTTTACTCAATCCGTAATCCATCATCTCGTGACTAACTACTTAGTCACATTGAGCTCATTATGATGATGTATTACCGAGTGGGCCCAGAGGTACCTCTCCGTCATGCGGAGTGACAACATCCCAGTCTCGGTTCGTACCAACTCAACAGACACTTTCGGAGACACCCGATGCGTACCTTTATAGCCACCCAGTTACGTTGTGACGGTTGGAACACCCAAAGTACTCCTACGGTATCTGGGAGTTGTACAACCTTATGGTCTAAGGAATAAATACTTGACACCAAAAGCTTATGCATTACGAACTATACGATCTCGTGTTATGCTCAAGTTTGGGTCTTGTCCATCACATCATTCTCCTAATGATGTGATCCCGTTATCACTGACATCTCATGTCCATGGTCAGGAAACCGTGACCATCTGTTGATCAACGAGCTGGTAACTAGAGGCCTACCAGGGACTCATTTTGGTCTATGTATTCACACATGTATCGCTGTTTCCGTACAATACAATTCAAGCATGAATAACAGACAATTATCATGAACAAGGAGATATAATAATAATGCTTTTATTATTGCCTCTAGGGCATATCTCCAACAGTGGCATGTCCGAAGAGGCGGCACGCGTCTTCGGGGCCTGGCCCCCCTCACGGACGGCGCCGCCACCGGCACCTGGAGGGGGGAAACAGACGCGTCAGGTATACACGAAGGGGATGTAGCTATGGATTTGGCCCGGATGTTGCTCCCAGGGGTCCCTCTGGGCTGAGCTGACACAACCGAGTTGAGAGGTCCACTGGTCAATGCCCGTCAATGGGAAGTCAAAGGGCTTGATCTCGTGGTCGACCGCTCCAGGGTTAGGCGGGACGGGGGCCCTGGGGG